>KQ962048.1:180851-205826 GCA_001563735.1 Leucoagaricus sp. SymC.cos
CTCACCGGACGCAGTAACTCGGAGAGATAATCCAACAGGAGAGGTCGACGATTTCGTTTTTCATCTGCTATACGGGTTTGAGGGTGATCTCTCGCCTACAGATATACATACTATGTATTTTACTCAATCCATAGTACATGATACCCCACACAATTGAATGTCTGACTCTTTCTCACAGACCTTGATATCCAAGCACGTGACGAGAACACGAAGGCACTGCTCCAAACTCGTGTAAAGCATTTTTGTGACGGAAACTTTTTCTCTATTCATCATGTTCAGCAACCTCCTTCGCCAGCAAGCGCGTCTCGCGCTGCCTCTCCACCTTAAAACACTTCCCTGCCAGCAGTCCCGGAAAACTCTGCTTGCTCTAGCAGCCACACCAAAATCCCAGGTCCTTCCTCAACGGACATTCTCTATCTCTCGCGCATTGTTCGAGGAGACCACCTCAGTTCCCAAGGAGGCTGAAGCTTCATCTGAGGTTTTATCCGAAAAAACTCGACGGAATAAACCGGGGTCATGGACACAACTCAGGCCACGCGTATTATTCATGGGCAATCTTCCCTTCAACGTAGAGGAAGAAGAAGTGCGGGAGTTGTTCTCGTCCTATGGTGAGATCACAAATATAGCACTTCGTAAGTTGCAGTGCATTCCTTATGGGTACCTTCCCTGATGATAATTCATCCTAGACGCCGACGACAGAGGCCGCTACGTTGGCTCCGGCCATATCCAATTCAAGCTTCCCGAACAAGCTCAACGAGTACTCGAATCGGGAAAGGAAGAACCCTTTGTACTCTCCGACAGGACACTTTCCCTTTTTTTTGCGAAGAAGTTACCACGACAATTTCGCGATCGAGCTGACGTTGCCAACGATACCATCCATATCGCCAATTATCCCGCACCCGGCGATGAGCGCCCGCTGAGGGAATTGTTAAAGGACTACCAGGACAAGATTCTGCGCGTTCATTTCAGTATGTCTATTATTTGATATCATACAGCAAGTTCAGAGCTGATTTTTTTGGTTTTTGGTGTAGTGAGTGATGCTGCAGGCAACTTCACCCCAAAAACCTTCGTCGCCTTCCGAGATGTCGAAGTTGCGAAAGAGGTCATTTCCTTCCTCCGAACACGGGAAATTGATGGAGTTCGGTTGGGAGTCTATTTCGCGAAGAAAAGCACAGCGGCCCCGAACCCGCGACCGAAAAAACCGGCTCAAGAGCAGACGACAGTATTTGATGCTTAATTTATTTATTTTCTTCCTTCAACGTTCGAACGTCGGACAGACGCATCGGCCCCCTTTTTGTTTCTTAGTACGGTCATAGACAGAGGTTATTGTGTGCAGCACTACCTCACATCCCCAGTCAATCTTTACTCCTAATCTAATAAATGCTCAGTCATTGGCGGCAGCAAAATAACTCTAAAGTGTCATGTTAGAATGAAAATCAAATTGGTGCCACGATATAGCGAACATACCTCGCGTTCTTCCAGGAACTCTAAGTAAGTTAAGGCAACAGCAACCCAGAAACTCGTGTCAACCCCCAATAAAACCTCTTCTGACTTGTCCATTTCCAGGAGGCCCGTCAAGGAACGAACAGTCAGAACAGGTGTCTGATCATGGAAAGTAAGCAACGGTGTATGTAATGGCGCTACTGTGAGCGCCGAGCCTACGGAAGGATCAGGAGGTGAATTCATTGAAATCAGAGTCGATCGCGAAGCATCGGCCGCAGGTAAATTAAGTACATAAGGCGGTGGCGGCGACAAAGGTGTGTTCAATGGCACCCGTGAGAGCGTGAAAGAGTTTGAGTTTGAAGGGCTATGTGATTTGAGCATTGAAAGTGCGCGAGAGAAAAGTGACTGTTGTTGGTGAGTGGGACTCCGCGGAGATGATGTGGCTAATGGAGCAAGAATGAATTGTGTGACTTGGGACTGAGCACCGGTAGCTTCTTTCTTGGATGAGATAGAATTGGCTGAGGGAGGACAAAGATGTGTAGCTGGAGGTGTCGGTGGATAGGAGTGGATGCTTGCTTGACTACTGTCATCTTGCAGTGTTAAGCTTCTTTGAGGCGGGTCTGGTGTTCCATTGGGAAGCGGTGTAGGATTCGTCCGCGATGAGAATGTGAGAGACCCGTCGACGTGGTATGGTGACGCTCGCGGGACGGGTGTAAGTGGTATGAAGATACCAGATGGGAACATAGGTGCTCGAAGACGGATATACCAACCCCTGAAAGGTCGATGGATTATCCAGCATACTTGGGAAGTCTGGTTGAGCTGAGAAAAAAAATATGAAAGGAAATACCAGTTTTAGCTGGCACGTAGTACCTTCGAGTCGACCGACGACTTACAACGAGCTGCTCAATGATTTCATTGTCACCAAGAAATCGTTCCTATTGACATGATTCAACACAGGCCATATATTTAAACAAGCTCAAGGTTGCATACCTTGTACCATATGGGCCTGTCCTCTGAGCCTTCTTGGTATACATTGACGCGCATGTCCTGCAATACGTCTGTGCTTTACATCAGATTAACGGAGAATTACACCCTGCAGACATAGGTTACTTACGTTCGAATAATAAAACGAGTCGTGCTCGAAGTTCCAGATGCTGTTTGCTGTTGCATGGTATATTAGATGGCTTATGGGTATCTTGAGTATCACTTGGTGAGCTTCGAGTGTCGAGCTATTCAACTAGCACAGGATTGGAATTTGGCGGCTGTTCGAGGAGCGCGTCAACCGTATCGAGGGGTATGAGTGTTTGTACCGGAGGTTGTAACCAAACAACTAACGACACGATCACAAATCGTCATAAATGTGTAATGATGTAGTTGTTGCTACCACTGGATGTAGCTCGGCCACAGAGATACGATGGCGTAGATTAAAGACATGCGGTGTAAAGACAACGGAACGGATAGCGAATATATTACAACAGGATAACTACTCACAACCCCACTCGACGCATACAAACCGAAGGATATCATCGTAAACAAAGTCGTCAACGAGCGTGAAAAGAGCACTACAACCTTTTCAGCGCCTTCTTCCTCTTCTCCGCATTCGTAGCGACGCTGCCTGTGGCAGCACGCTTAACAGCCTTCGTGGCACCGGTAGGCATTGTATTGTTTGCAATGCTGAGCCCTATACTAGCGGCAGGCTTCGTTTTTCCGCCTACGTTAGCATCAGCTGTAGCGAGAGGTGAGGGAGACGGATGACGGTCCTTGTCCTTCCCTGCGCCTTCTTTCTCTGAAGCAAGAGTAATTTTGAGCGGATGAGGTTGTGGAACGGGCGAAGCAGACTTCCGTGTGACAACAGGAAGAGGAAAGAGAGGAGCAGAGGAAACGGAGGTGGTCGTTGAGGTTGGTGGGGTACTCGTGGTCGTGGAGGGAGCTGAGATAGCACTCGTGGGCGTGGATGCCATGAGCGTGGATTTGGAGGTGGAAGCAGTGGTTGTGGACGATGAGGCAGCAGAGGATGATTCCGCAGAGGCAGGCGAAGGGTCATTGAATTCAACTGGCTTAACGCGCGGTGTCGCGTGCACACTCGTGATCAACTTGGCCCGACTGCAATAACTCTCGTAATCCTCAAGTAGAAGTTTCCCTGCTTCCTCGTCCAGCGCAGATTCAGGATTGGGGTATATAAGGAGGCATTTTACGGTCACTAGAATATGACCGATGCCATATCGTGACTGCCAGTCCTTCTTCAGGGTATTGACACAGATTTCCCCGGCACTTGAGACGTTCGGGTGGAATATTTTGGTAGCAAACCAACCTGTTGAAATATTCTGAGAAACATGAAGTTGAAAAGCGTGAAACCACATACATTTCGGCGGTGCGGCGGGGAATTCATCCGTGAACTTAAACTTCACCTTGAAATAGCCTCCAGCGTAAGGAGTACCCTCTAGGTAACGAAATAAGCGATAAGCTCATAAGCGTCACTCGGAAAAAGCAATAATTGAGACATACCTGGTCCTTCAATGATACCTATCACGTTCAACATATCCTCTTCGTTTGTCTGAACGCGGATTCCCTCAGGGGGATTCTTCCGAAGCTCGGTGAGTTCTCGCATTAAGCGACGGGTAACTGCAGGAGAAACCTGAGGGAAGTTGTTATAATAAGGTCAAAAGCTCTGAATTAACACGCACCATGATTTTGATGTAGACTGAGGACACAAAGTTGAGTTGAACTTGTTCAGAAAAAGGGTTCTTGGTCGGAGTTGCAAATCTGAATCGCGATTCACAACATAACTCACGTGGCTAGTGATCGATTGGTAAGCAATTGTCAATTCTCCTTGCCACCCCTGGATCAATGATGAATTCGTCTTGTCCCTGACCCAGACAGTGCTCTAGCTTTTCCTCTCATGCGCGACGGAGGCTTTCTAATCCTTTGATACATCAAATTAACGGATAAAATCACAGCAGAAATACATCATGATCGTTACAGTGACAAACTACACATTGCGCCCCCAGGGCGCATTCTAATCCCAGAGCAGAAACGAAAGGACGAATGGTCAGTATTCATAGCTTCGAGATGATCTCGGCTCCAAAGTTGGCGAAGTACACGTCTTGATCCCTCGGTGTCGCCCAATCAGTGGATGATCCTATTGCTTCTGTCAGCACTTTACTCGTTATCGATTTAATCAGGTCAACTCACCTCCGAAGAAAGACTGGACTTGCATTCCACGGATACGACCGGCGTCAGCGTCCTTGATGATGACACCAGAAACGCTGATGACACTCTTGCCATCAACGAACAGCTCGATCTCTCCGTTAGCCTGGCCAACGTCATTGAGCTTCACGCGCTCTGCAACAGTAGTCCACCCGCCAGTGGCGAACTTGAATGCCCCCCTGTTCACCGAAATGCCGTACGTGGAATCGCAAACCGAGTTCGGCATCGAGCAAAGCTTCTTGTTAACGGCGAACTGGGCAACATCGTAAGGGGGAAGATAGAGGTAGACCTCTCCTGCACCGTCGGTCCTCCACATCAAGCGGGCAGACCAACAGGTGACGTCCTTGCGACCGCCAGAGCAAGAAACGGCCGTATCTGCATCGTCACCTCCGTCTACAAGGTATCTTATCAGTAACTGGGTCCGGGACGATAATCGAAGGGTACTCACAGAGACCAGGAAGCTTGCCCCCTTTCACGAAATCGAAACCACTTGGGAAGTAAACGGAGTAGCTGAAAAGCGCTTCCTTTGCCGTGGAGAGGTCGACCGACGCGGGACCTGGGGCATAAAACGAGACACCACCACAGGGGTCAGCACTCGGCTTGTACGAGCCCTTGGGGTAATGAGCCTTGAGGGATTTGATTCCATCGGGCGAGTTCTCGTAGGTGTAGGGGCATCGAGTGGTGACCTTGAAGGGTCTAAGTGTCGCGTCGCTCAAACCGAGTGAGCCAGAGGCACCACCAAGGGTTGTCCATCGTGGACTGCCGGAAACGGGGAAGAGACTGCCTACGTTGCCGTTGGCACGACGAGTGACGTTGCAGGGTGAGGCAGAGACCAGCTCGGTCGCTGTGAGGAGGAAGAGGGAGGACATGGCAGCGACGAACTTCATCATAGTGGTGCTAGGTATAATGAGGGAGAGCGGGGTCGAAAGCTCGGAGACAATCAAGTCTGGAGTCCTCTTGTTCGTCCACTGTTCGCTTTATACGGTGTAGACTGCCTGTTGTGCAAATTTCTTTTACCATCCGAAGGATGACAAAAAAAGCGGAAGCATCATGGTCCACTAGTTTGGGTTATCCTGGTGGTATGTTCCGAATCGTTACTCCATGGTTATTTCTCGGGTGCGACGAATTGGTTCAAAGGACACTTTCGGGGCAGGAGAACATGGTAAGCATCTACTAAAGCTGCTAATTCTGACCAGCGGCGTTATCGCGTTCAAGCTACACTTTGTACAACGAGGTACAATTATGACGAAGGTTGCAATGTGGAGAGCTGACACGTATGTCAACTTGCTCTGTTTCCCGGAAAATGCATGGTGCCAGTTCACGGCACTCATGCGCTTCGGAGCGGATGAGGCAACACACTGCCGCAGGCACATGGCCTTTCTCGGACAAAAGAAGCGCGACCGCTCGAGGCTCTTGCTGGTGCTCGTTGATTGACCCTTGGAAGGTCTGTTTCCGACTATGCTCTTGTACCTGACGACAGGCTAAACTCTCCATTCCCTCGTATACTCGCCGGCTGTAGCTATATTATTTTTTTCTGGTGGCAAAACAATAGGGTTCTCCCTGAATAATTTACCTGAAAACCAATTTTATCCCCAGCCCGGAGACGGCTGGAGCCGGTCCGTGGTCTGATCCGAAAGTTTAAATTTGGATCAATTTCCAAAAATACGGTCACTCATGGTTCAGTTCATAACGCGGCAAAAGAGTCCAGAGGACTAGAAAGAGTAAGACTTGGAGATGCATGAACTCCAGTAAGCTTCTAGCGTTTCACATAAGGAGAAGCAGTCGATATTGTCCTGTACCTGGTGATGTTAATCTTGATATACACATATCGCAAGGGGCAGTAACGAGCTTGACCCTGACATAACAGTCGTGGCTCTTGACCCAACCTAAAATAATTGTTATCCACCATAATGGTGGTCATCTGTCCTCCGACAGTGCATGTAACCGTTCCCTCGTCTAGGTTGGCCCGATGGAGCCTCGTCTCGGAGACGATACTTAATATGAGTGACGCAAAGTTCAATGCGGACTCGTCCCGACCGCCTACTGCACCACTCTATTGGGTAACTTGTCCTATAAATAAACGTGCCGAGGGTAACATCTCACATAACGAAGCAGCTTTGTTATAATTGGACCGAGTGCGGGAGTGCGGCAATGTGGCGACTCAACTCCAACCGTATGTTCTGTCTTCTGATAATGGCTAACATGATGGTCTAAATACTAGTAGACTTGTACGGTGTGGTAATACTGACCACTAATATCACTAAACATATCACCCAGCACATGCAGCTTGGTTACTTGCATCGCAATGATCGAGTATAGCATGGCTCAAGTAGCTTTTAGTTGCTTTCATTCAAGAAGTACTACGGGTCCGATACCTGTGCTGTTAACTATATATATCAGGCCGGGTGTTGAGGCGAACGCATATGGTTAATCACGATATCGATGCTCCAACGTCAAATGTCAGTGTGTCAAGTACTTGAGAAGTCAAGCACTGAGAATAAAATTCCGGGTGTTGAGGCGAACGTATATGGTTAATCACGATATCGATGCTCCAACGTCAGATGTCAGTGTGTCAAGTACTTGAGAAGTCAAGCACTGAGAATAAACGGTGATTGTTTCCACATGGAAGAAAAAGGCATAGCGGAGGGCGGAAGATAGGCGACGATTAAAAAGACGATTTAATACAAACAGACACCGAAATTTGAAGGGAAAGCTATTAAAATTTTACTTCGGGGAAATCATCTTGCTCTTAGAACTTTTGACCCAGAAAGGTGAGCAAGACGAAGCAGGTAAAACCAGCGAAACAGTCCGTTTGGTTGACTATTTTCAAGAAGCACATTCGAAGCTCGTTCGTGTACTCAATATGATCGAGCTCAGCCCTAGGCAGTGAGGAAGTGCGTTCCACTATATACAACCGTTAGTGTGGCTAGCGAGAAAGGATGCATTATCACGCACCGGACTCTATAGTGATCTGCAAGTGCCCCTTCTCGCACTTCCCTGGTACTCGTTGTTCAAATGAGAGACCATAGCAAGTAATGCGAGGCATTCGATGGTTCAACTCTTGCAAAAGTTGACAAATAGCCCTTTCCAATGAAAGAAACCGGAAGGAGGAATGACAAGGGTTCACATCACGAGCATGTAGTGTGATCAGAGTCCCAGAGTCCTTGGCATAAGCGTTATAGACAAGCACTTCTCTGACAAGAAGTAAGAACCAGAAGTACGACAAGCTGCAGTGGTGATTCTTCGAAAGGTTGGCAGTAGTGACGGCCTCGACTATACCTTCAAAAATAGTCATCCCCGTAGTTGCTATAGCACAAGAACGTATCTGCCTCTTATAATCATCATCCTTTCTGTAGTCATAGGAAGGGAAGGGGTTCTGAGCAAGTTGTTGATCCATAACGTTGCGGAAGGTGTGATAGTTGAGACAGCACCCAAAGCGCCTAGCGAGGTTGGCGAAAAAGTTCCTCAGCTCCGGGTTGATATCCGAGCTCAGGCTCGAGGAGGGAGGAACCCCTGTGTCCATTGCAACAAAGGCGAATTCATCGCTCAAGTCATTGACCGAGTCAAGGTAGCCATGCTCTTGTTCCTGAGGCAGTGATGCCAGAGAGGAACATCCGAGCTCAGGCTCGAGGAGGGAGGAACCCCTGTGTCCAGTGCAACAAAGGCGAATTCATCGCTCAAGTCATTGACCGAGTCAAGGTCGCCATGCTCTTGTTCCTGAGGCAGTGATGCCAGAGAGGAGATATTTGTGGCAGGGAACGTCCTGCGAGAAAGGGGAGAGCTGTCCTTGCGGAAGACTGCTTCAATGTCGAAGATGTAGCTGTCCTGATCGGACAGCGGCTGGACTTCCGTTGTTCTACTCGTGGAGGAATGATAGGAGTGAGGAGTCGAAAGCGAGCTCCGGCGAACTTCAGGTAGAAGAATTTGGCGGCGTGGGGCAGGTTGAGTTTTTCCATCGAGGGAAGGATCCCCTAAGAGATTCGGAGTCGGCCAGATTGGAGAAGGAAATACAGCGGGTAGGCCCGAAGCAGGTGTTTTGAGAAAGTCGGCTGAAGAAGGGTAGACGGGTTGGTGGGTCCGTACGAGGCTGGTCCGACCTCCCTCTTTTGATACTGAGGTCGGAGGATACACAGTAGGTCCTTTTGTTGAGTGAGAAGTTTGATATGACAAGCATGAGTCCATGCACTGTCCAGAAGGAGCGAGAGAGCGAGAGCCGACGATTCCTGGTTTCATATCAGGACTGGACAAGGTCGACCTCAACTGTGCTGACGTTGGGGAAGTGATATGCCAGTTAAGGGGATGATCCGTGGCCTGGAACGATAGTGAGCTGAATCAAATAAGGTGAGTAGAGTAGAAAAAATATACCTCAAAGGACATAGGCGTTTGGACGTTATGGTAATGCCGAGTGGCCATCGGGACTCCGTCGAAAGCATTGCCGCCTCTGGCAGGTGGGTAGAAAACCTCAACATCGAGTTAGCCCCGAAATCCTGCGCGGTATAGAGAGCAACGCGCACCAACTACTTACCTGTGGAGAAAAGGGTTGAGCATAGTGAGGCTCGGGGCTGACGCTAAGATGTTGAGGACTGTAGCCCAAAATTTCGGCTGGCTGCAAAGATTGAGTAAAGTGGGACTCGGGGTTGGCGTTAAGACGTTGAGGATCGTAATCCCATTTTTCGGCTTGCCGAAGAAACCGAGGTGGGGTTCTCGCCGCTTTGTACCGAAATTTGGAACCAGCTTGGCGGCCTCGAGATGAGCTAATAGAGGGACTGGACGCTCCCGGAACAAAAGTCATGGAGGAGGGGTCCATGGTTCAAAATGAAGAAAAGAATGAAAGACGACAAGAGCGTATGGAATGTAGGACACAGAAAGAGCTTCAAATTTTTGTCTGGGGCTTGTGGTTGGAGTGGGAGAGGAAAGAATGGGGAGTCAAGCCGTAGGAAAAAATACAGGCATAAAAATCCAAAAACTAGATGTCCAGAAAGGGGAAACATGGCAGGAATGAATCAGCCGACATCAAGGGTTACCCAACATGTCTTCTTTGCGCCACGGAAACGGCTAGACGTTTTGGGGTGCGTGGCATTTTCGCTCGCTTGCACTCGATCTGCTAGTGGTTCTTGCCCAATTGTTTATTGTCCCGGTCGACCCCCTGATCGTTCCCATCGTCCAACCGACACCCACAGGAACAAACAAGCTCACGTCGCATGCCCCGTATTTCTTTGTCGCTCATCCCAATCCGAGGCATTGTCTTGAGGACTCGTGGAGTCGATCGAACACGTTTTCATCGCCATGAAAAAAAAGAATAATTATGGATAAACGAAGGTAATTGATTGTTGTGAAATGTACACATTTCACAACCCACTTGCGACCCGAGAAAGATCCTTTTGGCGACGCGGGTGAAATCCGAAAAACTGGTGCTGTAGCAGGGAATATGTCCTATTTCGAATATGCCCGAGTGCATTTTTTTTCTAGATCCTAGAGTCACTGTTAGCATTGGTAGTGTCGTTGATTATACATAAACATTTGGCATGGAATTTGGACTGAATTGACGACGTATCTTATGTGCAGAAAACTTTCACCAGGTTGTTGCAGGTCTGGATCTCAAGATGAACGTGGGTGTGTGGAAATTCTGTGGAATTTGTTTTAGTGCGTTCGGAGAATAAGGGTTGGGAGGTGGACCGTGATTGTGATTGACAACGAGGTTTGTGGTCTCCTCCGCCGGTTCCACACCTACCAAATGTGACCAGAAATTGTCGTTGAGTGCCGCCCGTATGTGAAAAAAAAAAGAGTGTCGCCATGCGGAATACCCTTGCCTTGGAATTTTAGGTCGAACGAACGGTTGAGCGATGGGATTAAATGTCCAAAAAGAGGTTTCGGCATCTTGAGTTTTCTGCCGTCCTTGAACACTAGGATGATAGCATAAACACGGCTTGTAAAGCAGTCTCTCGTAAAAGAAATCAGATAAGAATTAGTGTCATCACCCGAACACTCACCTATCCGCATTCAAACAGGATCATGAATACATCAAATTACAAATGCGGAGAAGAACCCCAGTTGTAAGTCTCTATGAGGATACAAAAACATTGTCCGGCCACTGGCCCTGTTGTTCGCACGAACTGTACATTATCTCCTGTCCGTGAAAATTTGTTCGCATGTGATCTGAGTAGATACGGTCAGTCCGAATCGTCCGAGGAAATGCGGTTGGAGTTGGAGAACAACCAGGGTCCGGCCGCCGCAGAGAACTAACGAGTTGAGTGACCATCCACTTGAAAGCATCCCTCGAGCATTGTATGGCATAGGAAGGTCAGTCGGTAGAGTAGACTAGACTGTCCTCAAACCGAGCTAGAATCGGAAAATGTTGGACTGATTATGAAGTCCAAAGTAAAGTTCCTGAGAGTTGAAGGATACATCTCATTGATACTTTTATCAGGTGGGGCAAAGGGCAGTATTCGCCAGCGGGAAGGAAAGTGACCTCAGTTCTCCTAGGAGCTTGAACATAAAAAAGAGTTAGCCCTGGCGGTGAAGCGAATTGAAGTCTGAACAGCGATATGATTGGGTTTATCTGCACTCCCAAAAATCAACTCTATTGTGACGACATATTGAATTACTTTTATCAGGTGGAGCAAAGGGCAGTATTCGCCAGCAGGAAGGAAAGTGACCTCAGTTCTCCTAGGAGCTTGAACATAAAAAGGAGTTAGCCCTGGCGGTGAAGCGAATTGAAGTCTGAACAGCGATATGAGTGGGTTTATCTGCACAGCTGTCCTCAAACCGAGCTAGAATCGGAAAATGTTGGACTGGTTATGAAGTCCAAAGTAAAGTTCCTGAGAGTTGAAGGATACATCTCATTGTTACTTTTATCAGGTGGAGCAAAGGGCAGTATTCGCCAGCAGGAAGGAAAGTGACCTCAGTTCTCCTAGGAGCTTGAACATAAAAAAGAGTTAGCCCTGGCGGTGAAGCGAATTGAAGTCTGAACAGCGATATGAGTGGGTTTATCTGCACTCCCAAAAATCAACTCTATTGTGACGACATATTGAGTGAATCTATTAACGGATCAGCAGTGATGAGTTGAATGAATAGGTGACAAACACACGTGCACTGTTACCTGCGCGTTCGACATTCAGGAGTCGGTCGCTCGGCTCTGTTTCGGCTGCTGCCGCGATTATGTTAAATGTCATTAAATAGGCGAGCGCCTCAACTACGAAGACTAGAGCCAAGAAGCCGCAGAGTGAGAAGTGATGGGACGAGGAATTTCACTTCATCATTGGAGTCATCACACCCCCGTGAATCCGTACAACGCGGGGAGTCGGGCATAGTGTGGAGGATGGGCGCGTAATCACCCTTTGGTGTGTCCTCTATATTTCAGTGATTCTGAATATAGACGACGACACGTGGATTTTTCGGCTCTGAACCCGGTGGGTTTCCCGTGTATGTCTTTAGAATAACATAGGTCGTGCGTTGGAGGCCGTTGAACAGATTTACTCACCGTAAGTTACCCTGTGCCGTCTCTGTAGTTCTTAATTAACTTCGTAGGCATACGTTGATTCGGCCAAATGAGCACGAATTTTCTGATGTGAGACGAAAAAGTTAATAATCGGCATAGACAACAGAAGAGGAAGATGATTGACAAGCGGGTCTCGTGAGATGGTGATAGCGGCCGTGGGTGTCTTGTCCAAGCCGGAGATAGGACTCCTCCTGCTAATGTCAGGTCAGTATTAAGTCAGCGAAAAGGATGAGCGAAGCCGTTTTAACAGTTACTTAGCCATGGAAAACAGAAGCAGAATGGAAGGGGACTGGGCGATGAGAAAGACCCCTGTCGCATGGATTACGTAAATCGACATCTCGGCGTACGCAAAGGACTGGGCGACGGGAAAGACCCCTGTCGCATGGATTACGTAAATCGACATCTCGGCGTACGCAAAAGCGAAGCCATGTTAACAGTAACTTAGCCATGGAAAACAGAAGCAGAATGGAAGGGGACTGGGTGATGGGAAAGACCCTGTCATGTGGATTACATAAATCAACATCTTGGCATATGCAAGGTGGTCAAGAAGCACTAGTGACTGGAAACATAAACAGCATATAAGAAGCATGCTAGTTTGCTCCATATTGTCTACCTCATTTTTCTCTTCTTGAAGGTGACAATGAGATCCCTCTGGCTTTCACTCCTTCTGGTCACCCTTGCTGCAACCTCCAGCTTTTCAGGCCATGCCACATTATTGGGGGTGGTCACTTTGAGTTTGCCTTCTTTGGGTTCAGCTCCGCATTTGACACTGCCACCTCTGCGCCCGGGTCAACAGTGACTGAACCGATTATCAAGCCTCCTATCACTCCAACTACTTTCACTCCTTTCCCCATTGCATCAGAACAACCTGTTCCCGGGGTCTTTGAAGTCACAGATCCCAGTGACCCACCCACGGTAAGGACCCAGTGTGCGAGGCTATTGTGAATGAAGAATCAATGAGCTTCTCAATAGGTCGGTTCATCCGTCATACCAGATTTTGGTCCAGCTTGGGATGCTGCATACCAAAAAGCCAAGGCGAAGGTGAAACGCGAGATCATTATCATTTTGATGCACCATCACTGATATTTCATCTTCTGCTTCTCTATCGAAAAGGTCACCACATTTTCGTTAGAAGAGAAGGTGAGCGTCGCCACTGGTGTGGGATGGATGAATGGGCGTTGCGTGGTGAGTTCAAAACGCGATCACAAATCAACGCGTGATTGACAGTGTCCATGTGACATCGTCACTTGCAGGGCAATATCCCATCTATTGAGCCGATTGATGGTCACGGTTGGCCTGGTTTATGCTTGGAAGTTAGTATGACAATATCTGCGTTCAAAGCTCCAACTCACAGGGTGGACTATACCAGGACTCTCCTCTTGGTGTTCGCAATGCCGACTTTGTCACAGGCTTTCCCACGGGGATCAACACTGCAGCTACCTTCAATAGGCGTTTAATCCGCGCTCGCGGTGTGGCCATGGGCCAAGAACACGTTGGCAAAGGCGTCAACATTGCCCTTGGACCTATGATGAACATGGGCCGTGTGGCCGAAGGTGGCCGCAACTGGGAAGGGTTTGGTGCAGATCCTTACCTTACGGGTGAGGCTGCGTATGAAACGATCCTCGGGATGCAATCGGCTGGTATACAAGCTTGTGCTAAGCATCTCGTCAATAAGTCAGTGCTATTGATTCTGCTGGAGGACCCGCCCTAACCCAAGTTTAGTGAACAAGAGCATAAACGAACAACCTCTAGCTCGGATGTTGATGACCGTACCCAACATGAAATCTATACCCATCCGTTCATGAGGAGTATTATGGCCGGCGTGGCAAGTCTCATGTGCAGCTACAGTGAGTCAGCACTCGGTGCTACATGATGTCCTATCTGAGCGGAAATCAGATCTCATTAATGGCACTTATGCTTGCGAGAACGACAAGATTATGAATGACATAGTCAAAACTGAATATGGTTTCCGAGGATGTAAGTTGCTCTTAGATCCTCTCATAATCTTATCTGATTTTATCCTTCCAGATATCATGTCCGACTGGTCAGCGTAAGTGAAACCGAAGTCAAGATCGGTCCATGGGCTGATGAGAAATGGGTGTAGGACTATGTCCACGATGTCAGCTGCCACTGGCCTTGATGTAAGCCATGAGCATTTAGATTGTTCAAACCACTAACATACGGCTAGATGACCATGCCCGGAGATATCACCTTTGACAGCGGTGATTCCTACTTTGGAGGGAACCTGACGGCCTACGTCAACAACGGCACCATCCCCGAAGCACGTGTCGATGATATGGGTCAATTTCTGAATACTAATCGCATGATTCTCACTGATTTGGCCTACAGCTACCCGTATCCTTGCCGCATGGTACCTCCTTCGCCAAGACGCCGTCAGCTACCCACCCACCAACTTTGACGCGTTCCGCACCGACGACGACTCAGTGAATGAACATATCGACGTTCAAGCCGATCACGACAAGATTGTTCGCGAAATTGGCGCTGCGAGTATTGTTTTGTTGAAGAATGAGAAAGGAGCACTCCCATTTAAGAAGCCGCGCAGTTTGGTTTTGATTGGCAGCGACGCAGGCCCCGGTCGCGCAGGTCCCAATGAGTTCAGTGACCAAGGCGGCTTGGATGGCACTCTTGCCATGGGATGGGGCTCGGGCACTGCCAACTTGACTTACCTGGTTACTGTACGTGATACCACATAATCCTCCCTTGTGTTGAGCTGACTCTGGTTCAAACAGCCTCTTGAAGCGATCCGAGTACGTGCAAGGCAAGACCACACTAGCGTTTTTTGGTTCTTGGATGATTTCAATCTCCCGAGGGCCGGTAATGTTGCGAGGAAGAAGAGCGCTGCTATTGTCTTCATTGCTGCCGATTCCGGAGAGGGTTACATCACCGTTGACGGAAACGAAGGCGACAGGTACACTCAGAGGTTTTGTCTTCCCGAGTAAACCTCATGCTCACCCTTTTCTTTTTTCAGGAAAAATCTCACAACTTGGCACGGCGGTGATGCACTCGTTCAAGCAGTCGCTGCTCAGAACAACAACACGATCGTTGTGGTGCATAGCGTTGGACCGCTGATCATTGAACCTTGGATTGACCATCCCAATGTTACTGCTGTACGTTCTAACCCACATTTTCTCTTTGTACACTAGTTCACGTTGTCACAGGTTCTCTGGGCTGGTGCTCCTGGCCAAGAGGCTGGAAACTCTTTGGTCGATGTTCTGTATGGTGACTGGAACCCATCCGGAAGACTTCCTTATACCATCGCCAAACGCATCGAAGATTACTCAGCCCAAGTTATCCTCGGAACGGGCATCCAACAGGTCATCTCTATCCCATACACGGAAGGCTTGCAAATCGATTACAGGCACTTCGATGCCGTGAGTTTCCCTGCCCCGTGAATCATCATGCGGCCTGATCATTCCTTCTAGCATAATATCAAACCTCGATTTGAGTTCGGTTTTGGATTGAGTTATACTAAGTTTGACTACTCGGGATTGTCAGTAAAGAGGCTATCGACTAATGGAGGTGACGTTGAAGCAGCTCAAGCTTGGGATCGTGGTGCTGCCAGTCCCAACGTTGAGGGTGGTTCTGTCGCTGCCTGGTGAATATCCCCCTGTATCGCTCCTACCCTGTCCTGACCCCCCTGTCTAGGCTTCACCGTCCTGCATACCAAATCTCCTTTACTATCAAGAACGTAGGCCACGTCTCTGGAGCTGAGACGCCACAGCTCTACCTCAACTTCCCGAGATCCTCTGGAGAGCCACCTTCAGTGCTCCGCGGTTTTGACTCGGTCGTCATACAACCCGGAAAATCCCAACGATTCACGATGAACTTGTCCAGATATGATTTGAGTATCTGGGATGCCGTCGCACAAGGATGGAGGAGGCCGAAGGGTGCTATTGGTGTGAGTGTCGGCGCCAGTAGTCGCGACGGAAGGTTGAAGGCAACTTTACCTTGAAAATCTGGATTCATTCGAATCGTGACGCTCGACTCTCGTTAAAAAGCACTTATTTTATTTGAACTTTTTGTGCAGATCTTGGACTGCAGACTGACGCTGTTCTGTTGTGTTTTACATACCCTCTTTACCCCGCACTCGCAATCTATATCTGACTTTGTTCTAACTTTTTCGCAATGTCATTGTTTGTGTGTAGAAGTGGTGATACATAACTTATAATACATTGCAATCAAGCTCTACTTATAAATACGAGAAGCATATACATAGGCATATAAAGCATAAGTGAAGACGCGAATGGAAGGAAGTTTGAAGTTCAAAGGAAGTTCCAGTTGACCTTTATGCGACCGAGATCCTTATTTGCTAGCTTAGAAAAAGCGGTGGGCGAGATATCTACATCGTTTGCCGCACATCCCGGGCATTTATCTACTATGGTCGCCGTGACGTGTTTGCCCTGATCTGAAACGTGACGATGGATAAAATTGAATCAAGGGTTAGGCAACTCAATAGTCTTAATGAGAGCCGAATTTGAAAACCCACAGTGAATGCCGATTTTCTTGAAGCAATGATTGCCATTTCCGTATTTCGATGTTGAGAGGGCGACTACCAGTTCGCCTCCACTGTTAGTTTTACCACAAGCACCCAGCTGTCAAAAGGAATGAGGAACGTTCGAGCAGCAGTCTATCGGAGCTTACGCCTGGGTCGTAGAATGTCGCTGAAAGTGAAGAGAACGTCAACGATGTGGGAGATTTGAAAGAATAAGCGACCTCACCATCGCCCTTGAAAGCGCTTGCAGATCCAAATAGACAAGCAGAAAATGATACGAGAGCAAAGAGGGTTCTAGTGACCTGCATTGCAAAATGTCTAGAGGTTTATGAACGAGAGTGAATGAGAGATCTAGGACGTCGAGTCGTCTAAGAGTTGTGGAGAGTGAGAGCGAAAGGGAGTCCGACCTTGTCGTCGGAGCTATATATCCCCGGAGCAACCGTGGCGAAATGAGGCCGCCGGACCCTGTGTGCGAGGCGAAGACGCAGCCGACCTCTCCGTTAGAGATCTGTCGAAAAATGTACGTTAACCTTCGTCAACCCTGGATTCGGATGTTGCTTGGGGTGATACACCGGCACGGAGGATGACAGGAACAGACGCTGACTGACTGTTGTAGTGCAAGAGGTGATATATGGTCGCTGACCAGCTGAAAAGGAGATTTAAGCCGCCTTTCTGGGTTGTATGGAAGTATGCTGTGGATTCCTCGAGGCATTTGCGGATGGCAAAAAGTGCGCTTCGTTGACCCCTGAGTGTTGGGTCTTAGGAGGTCAAACGCCGGGAGGGGAAAAATCGAGCATTTAAACTGTTTATGAAGATTGCAGCGCGTTGAATGACGTTCATAGTTACAAACTTCATACTGTGTTCATGACGAGAAACAGAGATAAAAACGTGTATGGTTGTTGGAGCTCGATAGGTTCGCATGGGATCAACCAGCCTTTTCAGCCGGTCGGCGAGAGAATCTGATCAGGCACTGTTGGGCAAAAGGAGGCTATAAGAGACACCTCGCGTGTCCGATACTCCATGCGTGAAAGACTGCGCGCGCATCTTGAGGTTAATTTCAGATTAGATAAATTGAGATGATAGATGAGGTGGAAATCTGACCAAGATGATAGTGCTTTCGCTTAGAAGCGGTAAAATCCAAGGAAATGGTAGAAAAATCAAGCAGTCACTGTAGAGTGGTCCTATTAAAATGAGGCGACGAAGATGGGAACCGAGAAGAAGAAAACATTGGAAAGTTGGAAATTAGTTGGAAATTGCTAATCCTAGCACTATTGACAAGTCACGAACACGAGCCAAGAGAATGATCGAATGACGGTTTTAATTAGTTGTTTGTTCTTATTTGACTGAAGGCTGTTAATTGACAAAGCGAAACGCGGTCTTTCATCCCGACCAACTGGACGTGTTTTTATCTTCTTTCACGATCATGTCGAGTAGCAAACTCACTAATGGCTCGAGTTTACTCAACGCGCTCGACCAGTCCTTCTTAGGGGGACTCAATTCTGACGCTCAAGAATCCCCCACTCCCCATTCACAGTCTTTTTCTTCCTCGCTGGGCGAGGGGGAGGGCTCGATAGACTCAATAGACACGCCCTTGGACTCGAAAGCTGTTCTTAAACGCGAGTCCCCCCGCTACTTCCCTTGTCAGTTTGGGCTAAATCCTTTCAGTGATGGATGTGAAACCAGTGGTGGGATCCGACTCCCAGCTGAACAGGCATTACTCTCGTTATGGGAATTTCAGCTTGAGATATGACCAGGAGACGCCATTAAGGTCAATTGACTTTGGCGGGCCTGACCAAGAGCAAAAGTAAGGGGATTTTCTTTGAGCAATCCCCCTTTGAATTGATCAAGTAGGCTTGCCGAGTTCGTGACCAGTGCTATTGATAACGGCAGTCAAGGCCTTACTGTCCAGACCGCAATGGAAGAATTAGGGCTTGCCAGGTGATTGCCTAACTCTCTTACCTCTTTTAAAGCATTTGTTCACATCCCCCTAGTAGACAAGACTATTTACCTGGCCTCGAGGTCCGGCTATTGCCCCACCAAGCTATCGGAGTTGCCTGGTTAGCCTTTCACCCACTGTCCATTTTTAGAAAGCATGTTACCAACTAGGGATCAGGATGGTTCAACAGGAAAAAGGGCCAAGGAAAGGTGGAATTCTTGCGTAGGCGATAGGCTCGGCACTCCCTTAATGATACTGACGATACTCCAGGGATGACATGGGACTTGGTAATCGAACTCCCTGCATTATTGGTGCACTTACTTATTTATATCAGGAAAAACTGTTCAGATGATAGCTACTATGGTCAAGAATCCACCGGACGACGACGACGAATATCGAACAATACTTGTTGTCGTTCCAGCAGCTTTACTTCAACAGGTCAGATTGATTTCTCTTGCACCTAAAGGCTGAGTGTTCACGAAAACATTAGTGGAAAGATGAAATCGAGGCCAAGACGAATGGCGTATTCTCTGTACATATTCATCATGGAAAAGATAAACTTAAGGTTCGTCTCACTTCTGGATCCTGAGAACAATGAACCGCGATACGGATGTCTTTAATCAGACACCATCTGCCGTTAAATCAAAGGATGTGAGTTTATTGATCAGCATTCCAATTGATCTGGTTTACGAATGGCAATATTCTCGACACCTTTTCCTCTTGAACTAGGTCGTTATTACCTCCTATCAAACATTACACACAGACTTTCATACGCCTTCGGATGTTGACCCCCATGATGAAATGGATTGGCTCGTCAAATATGGGTAAATTTGACGTCATCTGCGTCCTTTCTAGCATGCGCTGAAGTATTGCTCTAGCGGTCCATTAGCCCGCACCAAATTTTATCGTGCGATTGCCGATGAAGCTCAATTCATTCGTAACAGGTGGCTAACCTCGTTTCCCTGTGTACCGAGCTGCTGAATAGCTCTCACCTGTCAGGGGCACGCGTGCCAGCGTTTGCATGGCGCACGTTAGAGCAAAATACCGGTGGATGCTGACGGGTACCCCAGTAACGAACACACTGTGAGTCTTCCCCGTCGAATTAAAGGAACCATATACTGAAAGTAAATAGTGCGGATCTCTACGGCTTGATACGTTTTGGCCGCTTCAGACCCTACAATGATTGGGACTCCTTCAATGGCCATATCGTATGTAGACCTTCACTCAATCTATCCAGTCGCTAATGTTCTCTCTTTCTAGGCCAAGGTGCAGATAAATGACGCGCCGCTTGCTGGCAAGTAGTTTTTTTTCTTACGTCAACCTCATCAAACCTCACCAATAATCAACTATTCGTTAGGCATTCGGGCTCAAGCTATCCTTAAACCCTTGTTATTGCGTCGAACCAAGAACTCAGAAATTGAGGGTGTTCCGATCCTCCAGCTTCCTCCGAAGCACATTGAATTGGTCAAGCTCACATTTTCTCCAGAAGAAAGAGCGGTAAGCACTGTCTCCGTTTCTATGGCCATTCCACTAATGTATCATCCTTCTCCAGATCTATGATTCATTCGAACAAAAGAGCAAGATACAGATCAACAAGTTCATTAGAAACAACACACTTCTCAAATCGTAAGGGAACTTTGATATGATGGGAAACTTTCGGCTCACTCACTGCTTACTCTTATAGCCATCATATCGTTTTGGTGTGTCTCAATTTGCACTTTGAGTCGTGTTGTGGGGTTGACATTTCTTAGGTCATGATCTTAAGATTGAGACAGTTATGCTCTCACCCACACCTCATACTTGTTCGTGCTCATCATTTTCAATCGGTGAAAATCGATTCACGGTTCATCAGTCACAAGCAGACGGCTTTGAAGATCCTGCAGCCATCCTCGGCGACGAGTGTGCAAAAGAATTAGCCAGAGCAAGGAGGGAACTAGGACCTTCCATTGTAGACGAGGTTCGTTCTTGACGTCTAGTTCATTAAATCGACGCTGACTCGAAGTAGATTAAGAGACGGTATATGCCTACGCACATCCCTGGAGACTAATATTGATCCTCGTCGTCAGGTTCTTGTTACGAACGGCTGCTGACGAGTTGGAAGACTTCGATGAGGGTGCCGCTCTTGAGGGAACACCTGAATGCCCTAAATGTGGTGATAGTGAGTGGGATTTTCAATCACTCCAGGCCATGCGTTGACAAGTCGTTCCTTCTCTAAAGTGCTGTTTGCTGATAATGGAAGAGTCCTGAGCTGTGGTCATGAGATTTGCTTCGGTGATTCCTTAGAGCTGCAGAAGAAGATACGAAACTGAACTTCAGATCACTAGATTGTTGTCTGAACCTCAGCAATTCACCGTTTGATCATAACGGTATCTTGTGAGTCAGCTCTTAGTAACGTTCCTTCGTCTCGCCTTCTGATACAGCAGTCACACGCTTTCAGCGGTCAAGGTACCGAGAAACAGAATGAAGCCATCGAAAAAGCGTTTGAAACGGCATTATCCAAAGGCTGGCGACCCTGTCAGTCTTTTTTTTTCTCTCGCCATTACCGATCTAGTTGTCCTTATTTCATTCAGGCCCCACCTGTGGCAAAATGGGCGACCTTGGAGCACAGAAAACATTCAAATGGGCAGCATTCGAGCCTACCGATCAAGAGCTCCGTGATTATGCGCGATTACGAAGAGAGAGCAAGAAGAAATTGGCACGAAAAAACAAAGATAGTTTCCGCACCCATAGCTCTCCAGCAAATTCTGTAGAGTCATCTCCAGCTCGAGATATCTTGGAGCTTTCAGACTCGGATGATGATCTTCCGGGTTTGGATTCCCTAGTTCGCCCATCGAAGCGGGTGAAGAAGGCAGTACGCGATGATCCCGCTCATTTCCCTGTTCTTCGTTGAATATGGCATTTTCATAGCATCAAGCAACCTCGGATGACGACGATGCTATGAGTGTCCCTGTCACTCCAGTCAAATCAACAAAGGCGACGAAGAAAGGGACACCGGGATCGTCGAGTAGGAAGGCTGAAAGTAATGCGTCAGGTGATGTATCTGAGGCTGTGAAGAAGACCTGGTCGCGCGGTAATAGTGATATGGTCCCGAGTACTAAGATGGTCGAGATGATAAGGCTCTTGAAAGAATGGGAATCAACCGGTGACAAGACCATAATTTATTCTCAATGTGAGTTTGGCTTATTTTCTGGATCCCTCGGACAATACTTAAAATCTCAACTAACCGATCGCGACAGGGACATCGGTGTTGGACCTGATCGAGATCGAGTTTTCTCATCATGGGATTTCGAGCGTCAGGTTTGATGGCAAGATGGATAAGTCCTCTAGGGACGCGGTTTTGGACCTAGTTCGCCCATCGAAGCGGGTGAAGAAGGCAGTACGCGATGATCCCGCTCATTTCCCTGTTCTTCGTTGAATATGGCATTTTCATAGCATCAAGCAACCTCGGATGACGACGATGCTATGAGTGTCCCTGTCACTCCAGTCAAATCAACAAAGGCGACGAAGAAAGGGACACCGGGATCGTCGAGTAGGAAGGCTGAAAGTAATGCGTCAGGTGATGTATCTGAGGCTGTGAAGAAGACCTGGTCGCGCGGTAATAGTGATATGGTCCCGAGTACTAAGATGGTCGAGATGATAAGGCTCTTGAAAGAATGGGAGTCAACCGGGGACAAGACCATAATTTATTCTCAATGTGATTCTGGCTTATTTTCTGGATCCCTCAGACAATACTTGAAATCTTAACTGACGATCGCGACAGGGACATCGGTATTGGACCTGATCGAGATCGAGTTTTCTCATCATGGGATTTCGAGCGTCAGGTTTGATGGCAAGATGGATAAGTCCTCTAGGGACGCGGTTTTGGCTCAGTTTAAACGACCCGGTCGCCCATCAATGGCCATATCGTATGTAGACCTTCACTCAATCTATCCAGTCGCTAATGTTCTCTCTTTCTAGGCCAAGGTGCAGATAAATGACGCGCCGCTTGCTGGCAAGTAGTTTTTTTTCTTACGTCAACCTCATCAAACCTCACCAATAATCAACTATTCGTTAGGCATTCGGGCTCAAGCTATCCTTAAACCCTTGTTATTGCGTCGAACCAAGAACTCAGAAATTGAGGGTGTTCCGATCCTCCAGCTTCCTCCGAAGCACATTGAATTGGTCAAGCTCACATTTTCTCCAGAAGAAAGAGCGGTAAGCACTGTCTCCGTTTCTATGGCCATTCTACTAATGTATCATCCTTCTCCAGATCTATGATTCATTCGAACAAAAGAGCAAGATACAGATCAACAAGTTCATTAGAAACAACACACTTCTCAAATCGTAAGGGAACTTTGATATGATGGGAAACTTTCGGCTCACTCACTGCTTACTCTTATAGCCATCATATCGTTTTGGTGTGTCTCAATTTGCACTTTGAGTCGTGTTGTGGGGTTGACATTTCTTAGGTCATGATCTTAAGATTGAGACAGTTATGCTCTCACCCACACCTCATACTTGTTCGTGCTCATCATTTTCAATCGGTGAAAATCGATTCACGGTTCATCAGTCACAAGCAGACGGCTTTGAAGATCCTGCAGCCATCCTCGGCGACGAGTGTGCAAAAGAATTAGCCAGAGCAAGGAGGGAACTAGGACCTTCCATTGTAGACGAGGTTCGTTCTTGACGTCTAGTTCATTAAATCGACGCTGACTCGAAGTAGATTAAGAGACGGTATATGCCTACGCACATCCCTGGAGACTAATATTGATCCTCGTCGTCAGGTTCTTGTTACGAACGGCTGCTGACGAGTTGGAAGACTTCGATGAGGGTGCCGCTCTTGAGGGAACACCTGAATGCCCTAAATGTGGTGATAGTGAGTGGGATTTTCAATCACTCCAGGCCATGCGTTGACAAGTCGTTCCTTCTCTAAAGTGCTGTTTGCTGATAATGGAAGAGTCCTGAGCTGTGGTCATGAGATTTGCTTCGGTGATTCCTTAGAGCTGCAGAAGAAGATACGAAACTGAACTTCAGATCACTAGATTGTTGTCTGAACCTCAGCAATTCACCGTTTGATCATAACGGTATCTTGTGAGTCAGCTCTTAGTAACGTTCCTTCGTCTCGCCTTCTGATACAGCAGTCACACGCTTTCAGCGGTCAAGGTACCGAGAAACAGAATGAAGCCATCGAAAAAGCGTTTGAAACGGCATTATCCAAAGGCTGGCGACCCTGTCAGTCTTTTTTTTTCTCTCGCCATTACCGATCTAGTTGTCCTTATTTCATTCAGGCCCCACCTGTGGCAAAATGGGCGACCTTGGAGCACAGAAAACATTCAAATGGGCAGCATTCGAGCCTACCGATCAAGAGCTCCGTGATTATGCGCGATTACGAAGAGAGAGCAAGAAGAAATTGGCACGAAAAAACAAAGATAGTTTCCGCACCCATAGCTCTCCAGCAAATTCTGTAGAGTCATCTCCAGCTCGAGATATCTTGGAGCTTTCAGACTCGGATGATGATCTTCCGGGTTTGGATTCCCTAGTTCGCCCATCGAAGCGGGTGAAGAAGGCAGTACGCGATGATCCCGCTCATTTCCCTGTTCTTCGTTGAATATGGCATTTTCATAGCATCAAGCAACCTCGGATGACGACGATGCTATGAGTGTCCCTGTCACTCCAGTCAAATCAACAAAGGCGACGAAGAAAGGGACACCGGGATCGTCGAGTAGGAAGGCTGAAAGTAATGCGTCAGGTGATGTATCTGAGGCTGTGAAGAAGACCTGGTCGCGCGGTAATAGTGATATGGTCCCGAGTACTAAGATGGTCGAGATGATAAGGCTCTTGAAAGAATGGGAGTCAACCGGGGACAAGACCATAATTTATTCTCAATGTGATTCTGGCTTATTTTCTGGATCCCTCAGACAATACTTGAAATCTTAACTGACGATCGCGACAGGGACATCGGTATTGGACCTGATCGAGATCGAGTTTTCTCATCATGGGATTTCGAGCGTCAGGTTTGATGGCAAGATGGATAAGTCCTCTAGGGACGCGGTTTTGGCTCAGTTTAAACGACCCGGTCGCCCCACTGTGATTCTCATCAGGTGTGTGTGGTCCTGATATATCGTGATACAATGCTGAGTTCGGCATTCACCAGCACCAAGTGCGGTAGCGTTGGGTGAGTTGATAGGAAATTCAAGCGAGACCATGACTCCATTTACAACTCCATCCTCTAGTTTGAATCTCGTCGTTGCGAATCGCGTCATTAAGTAAGTCCAAATTTGACAATTATCCTAGCTTTCTGACATGATCTCGACGTTCGCCAGTATGGATCTTTCATGGAATTACGCTGCCGAGTCTCAAGCTTATGACAGGTAAGTTCATTGCTTAACCCGAAATTGG
>KQ962048.1:206052-220794 GCA_001563735.1 Leucoagaricus sp. SymC.cos
TGATGGACAACAAACACTATAGTATGCTGAGGCTGCAAGATGTCAAACTAGGTGAGTAATTGGTGGGTCTGGGTGCGCAGCACTAATTTTAAACGCTTTCAGGTCTTTCGGATGCTGCATTGGGAGAAGGTAATGGCGTCAAGCTCAGTAAATTGAGTGTTAAAGACATCAAATATGTGAGTAGAACCACTAATAATTGTAGAATTCATGTTCAATTCGTTAACTCTTCCAGCTCTTCGGGATGTCCAAACCCCCAACAAACAAGGACGATGATGATCGCGTGAATTCATGAACAAGTCTCAACCCCAGTCCCAACCTCAATCTCAATCTCAGTGATTTCTGCTTGCCACACTGCTCTGCCTACCTATATCCTCTCCATTCTGGACTTCCTTATGCTTCTCTGAACGATTTACCTATTCCACTCACTTTGGCTAGTTCCCGGACCATTGTTGTAAAATTATATGATAAGTCTGATTAGTGGTATTCTAAACACGCAACTTATTTCTTCTGATATGAGCGGGCTGGAAATAGAAATAGGAAGGAATCATATGCGGGTAATCTATGGTATGGCGCCGTCGATGATGACACAGTCCAGGGTATTCTAGAAAGCATATTACAGGAAAAAGGCAATGACGCCGACAACCAGAGCAACGGTCATTCCTTCTGTAGCAGACCTCTTGAGGCCCCGCGCGGCATTGAAAGAGGCAGGGGCGCTGGGAGAGTCAGTCGGGGTAGGGTGTGGAACGGTGGTCGTCGCTGGAGTAATCATGACAGGTGGAGCCGCTGAAGTGGGCGAAGGCATGGACAACATTGTGGCCGGAGACGCGGACAAAGTCATCGTAGAAGTGTCGATGGCCTGCGTCGAAGGATCATCGGTCAGGGTGGTGTCATCAACCGAATCCGTGGTTGTTGGATCATCGGCGAGTGCAGTTGGGTCTGCATCGTCACTATCGGTGCTGGTTGCCTTCGTATCGGTGCCATCGTCATCCGCAGCAGTTGCCTTCGTGTCCGTATCGTCGTCGTTGTTGGCTTTTGTGTCCGCGCCGTTATCGTGAGTTGCTTTTGTACCTGCATCGTTCTCGTCATCTTTGGAGGATGCTTTTGTGCCTGCGTCGTTGCCGTCGTCTTGAGAGGATGCCTTTGTGTCTGCATCGTTGTTATCATTGGAGGATGATTTCGTATCTGTACCGTCATCGTCGGTAGAATTCCCTTTCGTGTCTACACCGTTATCGTCGTTGCCAGCGCTTTTCGTATCCCCATCATTGTCATTGCCAGCGCTCTTCGTATCCCCACCATCATCGTCGGTAGAATTCCCTTTCGTGTCTACACCGTCATCGTCGTTGCCAGCGCTTTTCGTATCCCCATCATTGCCATTGCCAGCGCTCTTCGTATCCCCACCATCATCGTCGGTTGTGGCGGCCGCTTTCGGATCGCCATCGTCGGAGGAACTCGCGGCTGACTCGCCCCCGTTCGTATCTTTCCCTGACTCCTTAGACGATCCATCGTCTGTAGCACTGTCCAGAACGCCTGAGCTGTCATCGTCAGAGGTACTGTCCAAATCATCTGTTAGACCAGCATTGCCTGAAGGGAAATACAATAAGACCTACTCTGCTCCGGTATTTACATTCCCATCGTCGGTCGTAGTGTCCACAGGTGTGCCTGCAGTGTCGACGTCGGTGGCCCTAACCGACACGGCGTTGAACTTTTCTGTGGGTGCGGCTTGAATGTTGGCCACAACCGTGAGCATAGCGACGAGTAAAGTAGTAGCAGTAATGGTCTTCATAATAACGGTGGGGTTTGTCGGGTTGGTGGATCGACTAGCGGTAAAGTGGGCGTGGCGCGCGAGATGGGGAGTCTATCGAGTCGAGAGCGAGGTGGGCACATTTAAGTCCTTTCATAGCTTCGATTGGCACTCGTCCGATTTCTGAAGTGGCTGACAGGTAGAGGAGACTTCGTCTTGGACCAAAGTCTCCTCTCTTGCCGAAGAATCAAGCCCATAGGAGGCAATGGACGGGGCCATGACCGCGTCTAGGCGTTCCCCTGCTACGTCTCATTCTTCATAGAACGAATTTATCGCTTCGAAGCCTCGAGTCAAGCAATCGAAGATAATTAGTGGCCTATAGGTCGCTGGGAAAGGGGCCTACGTCCTCTCTTTCCAATATAATTCAGGAGGACGGAATGCAACCGGTATAGGAGCAACTGAGAGACTCGAAAACGGAATCTTGGACTAAACCAATGAAGGTCGATAACTCATACTTCTCTCCATCGTTTCGGGCATTCGGACGTCATTAGAAATTATTTGGCTAGCGACGGCCGTTTCAGGGATGCTGACTTCTTTGATCATGTTTTCCAAGCACCTAGACGGTTCTGTTGGTGTATGAGAGGTTGGACAGGAGCGCCGGTGAGAGTGTAACCTCTACCCGTTTCCATGGTAGGTCCCAGAAATGCAACTCCCACTTTGACGGACACTCCGGAGTTTTCCACGCGAGGCGATCCAGCGATCCTTGAGAGAACAGTACGCTAGCAGACACAAATTGCTGGATTAGCGGGGGGCTATACGAGCTTCTGACAACAAATGACCGGTAATCACATTGTACCTCGAGACCATCAAAATGGAGAGTCAGTTGAACTAGGTTCAGGTCAGTTCGGGGACATGTTTTCGTTGTAACACAGTTCAGACCATTAGAGTAACGCGACAGTAGTGAAGAATGAAGCCCCTGGAGTCGTTCATTAATCGCAGGAATATTCGTGCAGGGGCTAGTGGGTGGGTTGATGGCAACCTTAATTTTGCGATGAGAACTGTACCCGATATGACAACTATTGCCGATGACTTACAAACAAAACTAGAGAAGGTTGTTCACCAACAGCAACCCAAGTACAAGAGTCCAGCTTAGCCGAGTGCTCGTGTCACGGCTCCAACTCATCAAGCCTCCGGCGCCATTATTAGAATTCTCACTATCAGCGGCATTTGTTACAGAAGGTAAAGATGCCGGCGTAGGGGGCCCAATCGTTTGTACCGTTTCTTGAATCACAGTTGTCTCAGATGTCGAAGTAGCCACTACACTCGGGGGAGGAGTGGTCGTGAAAGTCCGTGTTGTAGTGCTACTTGGAATAATACTCGTGACGGTAGAAGCTTTAGTCACAGTGGTATCGACTCTGAATGAAATCAGTTTTTTTATGCTCCCCATTGTTCAGGGAAGAAGCCTACGTCTGGATCCCTAAGCGCGTTGATATTGGTGGAATAGCTTGAGGAGTCGTCGGTTGTGGTAAGATTTGGGGAACATGATTTGGAGGTGCCGAGTTTGAAGGGACATCCGGCTCCTGTCGCACCTGCCTAAGTGGAAGAAAATACGTCCCCACTGGCATGACTGCACCAAGCACGGCCCCCAGAAGCCAAAGGAAAAATGCCCAGAATAAGAACAACATTACTATGAAGATCATGCTAAGCATGAAATTGACTAGGAACGAGAGCGAATCAACACACAGATCAAAAGAATGGGCTATTCCACATGCAGACCAGCAGCAGGAAAGGGGAGGGTAAGCGAAGGGGATGGCGGGTTAGAGAGGAAGAAGAAATGAGTGAAGGGGGGCACACGAGGCCAATATAACTTGGTATGGCTGTTGGAAGGGAAGCTCGAGCACCCATAATGCTGTTGCCGATCCCTGGCAGTGAGGTGACACCCACGGTGGAGACGCTTCTTTGATCAATTTCTGCTGTGGAGCAGGGGAAATCTTTCCGTCAGAGCAAAGGAAGAAGGCAGTGATGATTATATTATCAGTAGGATATCATAACAAGCTAGATGGGAAGCAAAATGATCCCGAACTAGCGGCGTGGTTGCAAGTGGCTACCGGAAAGGGCGTGAAATGATAAAATGACCTTGTCCGGTGGGAAGTGGTGAAGGTAGTAAAGACGATGATGGATATATGATGGTGGTTGCGTAGTTGAGGACTGAGTGTCGACATGGTGAGAAAATCGTCGAATGCGGGTATACGACTAAAACCTGATGAGATACCAAGAACCAATGAAAAAAAAATCCTCCTGATCCAAATGATGATAATGTATGAGGGTGTATGACGATTTGTAGACGCTTAGCATCCGCCTTCTTGGAGGCGATTCTTCGGCCACTCGCTGGGGTACTGCTCTGTGTTCCAAAGCGTGAGGTTGAAGTTGGTATACGCTTCCTGGTATCTGACAGAGAGAAGCAAACATGGAGAAATGATTGAGCGACTGAAATCATTTTGGAGAAAAAAGCCGTACGTTTCGATGTACTTGGCAGTTGGAAAGTCAGCTGGATCGCAGCCGATGTTGACAGCATCCTTTGGTTGGTATACGCGGATATAGTCAATGCTCATGGTCGCCGGGAGCTGCAATTTATCGAACTCGATGTTTCCAAAGTTTTCCGAGAACCCTAAATTGGCGATGATGTACTGTGCTTACGACGTCAGTTTGGTGAACACATGTACCAGAAAAAACATACCATTGGTTCCTGGGGGACGGGTCGAGCATGAATCTGTGTCAACTGATCGGCAGCCATCCCGGCCCCCATCAGGCTCCACGCTTGTTTTCCATCATTGATCCAGGTGATGTATGCTTTATCGAAGCTGTTTCGGGTTCCCAGATTTTGCCTTTACGAGAAGAATGGAAAGGAGACAGGAACAACGTACCCAGGCTCGTACTCGAAACCGTAAACAGAGAAACATCCTTTCTCGAGCTCATAACAATCTTGGTTGGTAACGGATAGACCACTAGTAGTTTGTTGATAGACACCTCAAGGGAAGGTCAGCTCCAAATCGCACATCGACGGATGTAATAACATACCGCCATGGTAAGAATTGAGCACAGTGTTTTGTGTATCGTAGATGATCAGATTGTTCGAATTGTTGAGCCATTTGTACTCTGCCTATTTCGGATTAGATCAGTAACTCGAACAAAAATCAATGGCACGAGGCCGAAGAATTTCTCACGTTATATGGAGCCCATTGAGCCGAGAGAGAAACCTTGCCAACGCCATTGTCAATTGTAGCTTCAAAAACGTCAATCTCGGGAGCAGCGCGACCAACATAGGTCCCATCAGCACGAATAGGACCTGGATGGGATTCTCCGGGGCATGTGCAGGCAGCTGAACGGGAAAAGGTAAGGTACATCAACCTCTAACTACACCCCGGATCATGAATGATGCAGTGCTGTACACTTACAAAGTCGCTGACCAGGCAAGAATGACTTATGAAAACATCAGCGAACCTGAATGAGTGGAGTATCAAGAATCACTCACCAAAACCCCATCCCATGTTGGATCTCCTCCAGTGAACGCTGCTGCTGGGGTTTGGGTTCCAGGGAACGTCTGATTTGGGAGCGTCCCGACGTCACAAGCATCATATGTATATGGCCACTGTTCATCAAGGGGAGTGAGACACTGACTCCCAGCATTGAAGGAGGATGAAATTTACCATTCCTTCCAGGCTCGCACCGTAACCAGCGCGTCCTTTGCAACACATACTCATTAAGTTTTGACCTTCGCTGTTCAAGCAAAGTACTCCGTACCTAGATTACCCATCGCCCAGCTAATCAGATTTGACACGGAAAGTCAGCCTGTGGTGCCTTGTTTCTATAAAAGAAGGATAAGCAACTCACATGGCGGGCCATAAACCACTGATGATAGTGAAACGAGAAAACGAGATGAGTTAGCATTGGACTTCGGCTGATGCAGGAACCAAAAGTACAAAAAAGCGACGACAACCGCCACATGGTAAAGTGGAATCAATGTTGGTGCCAACATACCTAACCTTGGTAGAGCCAGGAAGTGTGACCGAAGCTGTGAGTAGTACGCGGGGAAATCATTGATGAATCAAGTGTGCAAACACGGAAAGTCAGCATGTGGTGCCTTGTTTCTACAAAAGGAGAAACAACTCACATAGCGGGCCATAAACCACTGATGATAGTGAAACGAGAAAGCGAGATGAGTTAGCATTGGACTTCGGCTGATGCAGGAACCAAAAGTACAAAAAGTGACGACAACCGCCACATAGTAAAGTGGAATCAGTGTTGGTGCCAACATACCTAACCTTGGTAGAGCCAGGAAGTGTAACCGAAGCTGTGAGTAGTACGCGGGGAAATCATTGATGAATCAAGTGTGCTTGGTATTGATGTAAAACAGTTGACTCACTCTCGAGCAGCCCACCAGTAAAACAGAATTTATTCCTGAATGATGATTAAAGGCCACTTCATTCATGAGTATGGTTGATACGGACGCTTACCATGATTGTATCTGTGATCGAATGAGTGAGCCCGTTTTTAGGATATGATCAAACTATACGCCCTCACCATCCCCGACCGATATTTCATGTTGTGATTGTTGACTGGATCAGAAGGCGATAACCGTAGTCGCAGTGCTCCACCCTCTGTCGTTGCTAGAACCCACAGTGCCCGTTCACGTACGTCCTTCAACAGACGAAGCAACGAAGAACAAACCTTGCTGTGGGTCGTACCACTCCAAATCATTCTATTGGTCGCCACATGAACATCGGGAAAGCTTTATGATCTCGCACACCAGAAGCAACTCACAGTTCCCCAATAATGTAGGTCTACTGCTTCCCAATACGGATCTTCACCAGGGTAAAACGTCCTTCCATCTTGATTGAATTCATCAGAAAACACTAGTATAAGTTCCTGATCTGGATACATGTAAGACTTCTTCGTGTATGCTTCTAAAGGTGTGTCCTTGTCGACGAGTCCATAGTTTCCCGGAATCTTCGGTACTTGTCCAGTCGCGTTCGTCCCGCCAAGGTTAAAGCCACCTTGATTTGTTTGTTTAGGCTTTAGGAAGTGCTGGAGCACAGGGAAGCCTAACGGGAATCGGTTAATCATAGCCCTGGATCTTCTGTCTAACTCGACGCGCACCAGCACTAGAGTTAAAGATTGAGTCGTCATAGCTTCTCATGATGGAGAAAGTGTACTCACAATAACATCAGCATTGCGGCGACAAGGAGAAACAAACATCCAAGGTTTGCTATACCACGACTTGTGAAAATAGTCCCTCCTTTGTCTGACTTTCTATCCCTCCTAGGATCGGGATTATGCAAGAAGTCGTCTGGCTCAGGACTATTTATCATAAATGGCATACCCCATGACTGAGGTGACGGCGACAGGGAGTACTGCAGGAACGTTACACTGAGCAATTTAGGTCAGCTATGAGGATTTTGAGATTTAAGACCTTGTCTGCAAGCGATCTCTGCTCGAGCATGAGTGCGTTGGTTGAGGTGACAAGGGTAGAAAAACTTACAATATCAATGCTAATATCTGATCCACCCCCAACACGCCTTCCAATGCCGTCTTCAAGGTTTCCAACTTTGGTCGTGGTGTTGGAGGCCAGAAGCGCTTCGAAGGAAGTAAAGCCTCCCGGTGAACTACCGACGGGATTCGGTGCAGGGTTGTCGTGCAAGGACACCATTCTGACGAAGAAATGGTAGTACGAAGTCAAGGAACGTCAAGTGGTGAAGTAGAGGTTGGGGGAGAACAGTCTCTGGGTTAAGCAAGCAGCCAGGTAGTGGCTCGAGACACAGAAATACCGAACAAAACGAGTGTGGGGGGTGGGTGAGAGCTTATTCGACCCAAAAGATGAGGCGGAGATCGTAAAAAGAAACAGAGTTAAGAGAGGCGCAGAGTGCTTCCAAAGTCTGTGAGGTCAACCACAAGCGTCAAGTAGAGACGACTGAATGAGGTGCCACGACGACGGTGTTCAATCCCCTTGAACTCAAAAAGTTCAAGCAGCGCTGGCACGAGAGTAGGGTCAACACGTAAAGTTGGCCTAAGAACGTTCTAACGTCATTTCGAACTGAATGTTGGGGTCGTAATTGTTCCGGCGCTAAGTTGGAGGAACGACCAGCACGGGAATTGGGAAAAGCAAAATTGCGTGTGGTGTTGCCGAGTTCCAAGAACGGCGGTCACTCATATCCCCTGCATAAAGTGGTAATCCTGAGCTATGAAAATCAAATCGGCTCATGCAAGTTTTTACCTTGCGGTATCTCGACCATAACGGCATCAGGATACAAGTGGTTCGGTGGATACCGTACCGCCCGAGGCAAATCCAGGCATTTCTGTGGAGGAAGCAAAACCCACAGCAAGAATCATACATTTTGAGTGGATGTGTGCCTTCAAGCATCCACTCTCTGGAGAAAAATAAATTGAGCTCACGATGACGGCAGATTTAACATCAAGGGTCCTTTCGCGAACGTGTTGTTATGGTTTGTATGCTCATGTATTGCATCGCCGTCTGAAGCATATGAGCCATGTGATATGTATTCATCAGCCAATCATGGTGCGCGCTTCCAACATCTGTCTTGTCAAAAAGCCAAGCGACTTGTAACCATCATCATGGGATAGACACACAGGGGACTTCGTGTAGGACCAAAATATTCCCTCTCTATCGTTTTTTCCTTCACCTCGATCTCTTACTGTGCAAAACTTTCAATGCGTTCAAGTGCTGGAACCCTCGTCATCTTGGCCATCACGTCTTTGACCTTAGCAATCCCTAATCCCTCACCAGAGTCGCCTTCTCCATTTATTGGCTCGTGCTCCTTCTCCTGTCCACTTATAGACGCGAAAGGACAGCACCTAGTGGCTTTACCTGGAGCCATTGCCTACGACTCTGCTTACTCTATTTTCGAATGCGTGTCAGTCCTTCTCCGAGCAACTTTGTGGCGGATCGAGGTTGATTCCGAGGCTGTACTTATAGATATCGGTCATCCGAAGCTACACCTAGTAGGCATACACATACATGCAGTTATGAAAAGGTTCGGCGTTACTTCGGAACGCTATTTTCGTCCTTTCTCACCACATTCGGATACCTCGTGGCTTCAGTCAACGGGACGACAAGTGCTTCCATCGAGTGTAGAGGCGTGCAGACCATGGGCTGTGGCATGTCCCAAGACTGATGGGGATCTACAGCCACTCCCGAGGTTTTCACACCTCAAGTATGAGGTGCCGTCGTGGGTCGAGTTTAATAGATATGTCATAAACTTGCGGCAATGAAACAAGGTCATGTCGACTTGGTATGTCTGTTACCTTGAATATGTAACCGTAATCACATTGCTGACAACACGCGGATAGGGTTAAGTGAAATGATGATAACAGTCGGCGGTGTCGGTCCTTTTTTCACTCGATAATTTCCGTTCGGGTAACTCGAAATTCGTGTTTCTCTAATCGTGTGTGGACTATAACAATGTGATGCCAGGATGGCTGGGAAATAAACCCAGATGCTAGTGCATGACCATGCCGTGTAATGGATCAATCTAGGCTTATATTAGGCTTTAAGCATGAACCAAGTCGTCCTGGACAATCTCAGCAAGCTCAGACTCCTTAGTCACTCGACCGAGTTCAACATCCTTGGATACAACGGGCCCGACTGGTTCCTTTAGATGGCCTTCTTTCAGACTTGGGTCTCCGTGTCATTTGATACTTTGATCCACGTTCTAGAAACCTTGTAAGCAATGTGACGGGGCTGTTTCGGACAATGGCCTACGTGAGGTGTGTTTTTTAGGCAGCCGCCGTTAATGTTGTGCTGCGTTACACCTGGATGCCTGGAGACAGTCTCCGTCTTCTTGAATGGTGCATCTGAATTGCGAGCTTTCGGCATCGTGTTTAATGTCATGGATGTGGTCAAGTGGTTTGAGGGTGAATAAAAGAGCATTGAGTTTTGTCGAGTCAAGTTTGAGTGAGACATTGATGCAGGCTTAGGAGCTTCGTCAAACATGATGTAACTGGCCCCAATGATTCCGGTGCTATTAGTAGCAAGAAAGAGCCTATTCCGTTGCTCGTTGTGGACACCATATGGCTCCTTCACCCCGCGACATGGAGAGATTTATGTGTCTGGGGATAGTTATGCCCAGGATAACCTATTATGGAGGAATTGCGGGGGAATTTGTCAGATCGCGCAACCGAAAAGGACTATTTATGGATGTCCAGCCCTGACAGCCTGGCATCTATCCTGTCTTGCTCTCTAACCAGCACGACCTTATTGTTTCTTACTGCTGGCCTATCTGGCTCATAGGCTGCGTTCCACGGGTTTCAAGCAACATCGTACTGGACCCTCCACGCCTTTACCAGTTGCGATCCTTGGTTGTACGATCTAGACCCTTGTTCAACTTGTCATGGTACGTCGTTCTTCTCTTGGTCCCTCCGACCCCTGCCACCCGTTCGCGACGATGAATCAAGAGGACAAGGCGTACTATGGTCCTTAACGATACGTTGTTGCCTATGCACTTGCTATTCACGTTGAAGACTGCGGCTCAACCTCCTCGTTCAGCCAACTCAAGTCAGTAGATCTCCTTCAACGGAACCTCTTTCCTCACCCCGAGTGGGCGCGGACAAGTACCCGCCTCCGGTTCAACATGACCCTATGCACCATCCACCTTATGACCCTCGGGCCAAGTTTAACTTACAGCACCGCGAGGCATTAAGGCTTGCTTTGGGAAGCATTCTGGCGCCCGTGAGTAACTTGTTGAAGAATTGGTAATGAAAGGAACGAATGCTCATTTGTGTGCAGAAACGCCCTTCCACGTCCGGTTCTCGCTCCTCTTCGGGCACCACGAGTCCCGCATACTCGTTTTCTGGCTCATCAGGGACTTATACCCCTGCGACACCTCCGAACATGCCTTACACACCTTCATTGGATGCGAGTAACTCTCAGGAACATCCATTCTCGAGGCTTCATTACCCTTATCCGCACCAACATCCTACGCATCCGCCTTCAAAGCTAGGCCGAGTGGTGAGTATGAGCGGTAAATGATAAGGATCACCCAAACCTTGACGACCATCTGGGATAGGAGTCACATCGAGATGAGCAAGATGCGGACGCGTCGCGTTCTATACCAACGTCGACAACGCCTCCTCAACTTCATAGCCCTCCTCTCGCGCCTCCACCTCCCCTCTTCCGTAGCCGATCTCATAATCCATCTATCCCCCGGCCGTCACGCACCGGCTCGCGGCAGGCCACTACGCCACCTTTGACAGGCAAACCTCCAGAGGTAACGGTCACGGACGCCACGGAGACTGTACCCTCACTACCTCCACCTGCTCAATCAGTGGCGACAACGAATAGTGGCGGTGGGCGTAGGATTAATGCAAAAGACGATCAGATGCCCCCTCCGAGTATACCACCACCTCCAACTGATGTACCTGTGCCAGCTGCCGCTGTCATTCAGGCCGCTTCAACACCCGCAAGCGGGACAGGAAGCCCAAGTCAAACACCAAGTCAGCAGCACCCAGGTGGTGCTGGAAGTAGTACTTGCAGCGGAACCGGAACGCCTAGGGCGAAATTCATCCAGACGCTGCAGGGCAAAAGCGCCTGGGATGCGCTGATCCATGGATCCTTCTCGTGATGTTGATCATCCAGAATACACCCGAGTGCTGTGTGGACATTGTACTGCATATCGTGTTTATAATTTGTACAAGGTGCGTTCAGAACGACGGGGGTTTACGTTCGACCTTGTTGTCTCCTCTTGCGTGTTTTCTTTCTCGACTGTGGCTCTTCCACCCTACACCCAGCTCATTGCTATGAATGCGGCTCAAACCGGCACGGTTTTCCTTACCTCTATTACTATATACTTGTTGTATTAGTAGTGCGTAGTTTTCAGCACTGTATCACTACCCCTCTACCTTGAAATGTGAATCTTATTCCTTCTGCTCATGGGCTATCGTCGGACGCGTTCCTGAATTGATTGATGCGCGCCAAACCTGGATAAGTACCAGATTATATTTCTCGATTAGATCGAATCACATCAGTGACCACGACTTTCCTGTCCCTTCCCCAACATCCCTTTCCTTACCCGAAAGAACTCTGGAATAATTTATCTATAAGTATCTGAGGCGAGGATGGAAGACTACGCTACATACCAGACACCCTTGTCTAGGTGGGTAGAATTTTGTTCGTTTATCAAGGTGATGAAGGTCTGATAATGTGTTTTGTTTCAGCCGCTATGCGAGCAAGGAGATGGCGAATCTCTTTTCCCCGGCTGTACGTCGTCAAGATACCTCATAAACCGAGATCCACAAGGTTCAACTACCACCAGTAACTGATCTAATGCATCTAGATGCGCTTCCGCACATGGAGGCAGTTATGGCTGAACCTCGCTATCGCAGAAAAAGAACTTGGACTGCCGATCTCGAATGAAGCAATCGAACAAATGAAGAACAATCTAGTATGTTCTTCTTTCCTGCAATCGACTACGTACGGTGACCCGAGCCCGGCATAGGATTTGACCCCTGAACAATTCGAAATTGCGGCTGTTGAGGAAAAGAAGCGCAGGCACGATGTCATGGCTCATGTCCATACTTTCGGAAAAGTCGCTCCCGCTGCCGCGGGTATTATCCAGTGTGTTCATGTTATTATCATTCTGGATTCACTCTAATGACTTGGACAGTCTCGGCGCTACATCGTGCTACGTAACCGAGTACGTCGACCCAAAAACCTTGACCAAATCCACGACTCCTGACACTTGGTGCGGACAGCAACGCCGACCTCGTATTCCTACGCACTGGCCTCACATATCTCATTCGTTCTCTCGGTATCCTCATCTCACGTCTCTCGGCTTTCGCTGCTGAGTATCGAGCTCTGCCAACTCTCGGTTTCACCCACTTCCAACCAGCCCAGTTGACCACTGTCGGAAAACGCGCTACTTTATGGATTCAGGAGTTGTTGTGGGATTTGAGGAATATTAAGAGAGTCAGGGATGATCTTGGATTCCGAGGCGTGAAGGGCACGACTGGTACTCAGGCTAGCTTTTTGGCTTTGTTTGACGGTGATCATGACAAGGTTTGTTTTCCGTTGTCATCGTAAGCTTCTGGTGTTGAACTTTTCGGTGATTTCTTTCATAGGTTGAACAGCTCGATAAACTTGTGACCAAACTTTCTGGCTTTGACTATGCTTATCCTGTCACTTCGCAAACCTATTCGCGTAAAATTGACATCGATGTTCTCGCTCCTTTGGCTTCACTCGGCGCGACTGCTCACAAAATTGCTACGGACTTGAGGTTGCTTGCTAACTTGAAGGTCAAATACGATGTGTCTCGTCCGATCCGTGCATAAACTGACGCACTTGACAGGAAGTTGAGGAACCCTTCGAGTCAACACAAATTGGAAGCTCCGCTATGGCTTACAAGCGCAACCCTATGCGCTCTGAGCGTGTTTGCAGCCTTGCTCGTCACCTCATGGTGCTCCACCAGAATGCGCTCATGACTTCGAGCGTTCAGTGGTTCGAGCGTACTCTCGACGACAGGTATGAAATATCTTGACATCAGACCCGAAAAAATTGTACTCATTTCGTTCGATTAAAGTGCTAACCGCAGAATCACTCTTCCTGAGGCATTCCTCACTGCTGATATTGTTTTATCCACCCTTCAAAACGTTTCGGAGGGTCTCGTCGTCTATCCCAAGGTCATTGCTCGTCGAATCTCTCAAGAATTACCCTTCATGGCCACTGAGAACGTCATCATGGCCATCGTCAAGAAAGGTGGCGATAGACAAGAAGCTCACGAAAAGATTCGCGTAAGTCTTTTCTTGAGCATCCAACAACCAATCATTGACTCTAACTTGACATTCTAGGTCCTCTCACATGAAGCCGGACATCAAGTCAAGCAACTCGGTCTCGAGAATGATCTCATCGAGCGTATCAAGAGGGATTCTTACTTTGATCCAATCAAGGATGAACTCGATGACCTGTTGGACCCTCAAACATTTATTGGACGTGCTCCTGAACAAGTGGATTCATTCTTGAAGCAGTGGGTCGAGCCCGCATTGGCGGATGAAGAAGTCAAGGGGGCTATTGCGAAGAGCCAGAAGATTGAATTGTCGGTTTGATTCTGCATATTAGAAGTGTTGCGGGAAGAATTGTGTAAAATCTCGCTGTGTATTTTGGCTTCGCCGCGTATAAAGGCTTTTGTGTATGAAAATTGCAACATGAGCTCGGTTACGCAAGACATGTCAAGTCGAATGAAGCATTATTTAAAAGCTTCTCACAAGCCTTGTCTTGTGGGTAATCACATAGCTCTTCGTCTTCCCGACTGCTCATTCTCACCTTGTGACTTTGATGCAGAAGATTCTGGCTGACGGCTTTGGAAATCCATCTGTCCAACTAGCTTCAGGATATTCATCTAAGAATTCAGAAGCGCTGTAATGGCTGTAGACCCCGGGACCCCACTCTTCGACATTTCTGATGGAAAACCATAGGACAACTCCGCGAATGTAAGTGTAAGCGTGACAAGTCTAGACCGTAGACGCTTCAAGTGAGCCCTCAGCGTTCACGGCGCCTGCATCACACAATATAACAGCCTGATTGAGCTGAGAAAACCCATCTGTCGGACTACAATCAAGACGGTGAGCACTGCGTTTACTGGGCGACAATTGTTGGATTATTTCCTAACAGGTGGGAATATGAGATAAACCCAATGATACTATTTTTTCTCAGCGGCAAACTATTTCTAATATCACCAGTGTTCTTTGGTGGGCGTCCAGTCGGTAGCGACATCGATTGTCACTTTTTTCATAGGCTGGTAATTTGACCGCCATTCAGGAATTCTCGTGTGCTCTCAGGCTGCGACTGAAAACGCCGTGACTTTCCTCAAGATGCTCTACTCTCTAGATTCCAAAGAGTGTTCTCTGACCTCGGCGATAACTTCACACGAGTGACCGAGAACGAGGAAATCGCATCGCAACCAAGGACAAAATCCAGCCCTTCACTTTGTAGAGGA
>KQ962048.1:224251-245660 GCA_001563735.1 Leucoagaricus sp. SymC.cos
AGCCTGGTTGAGCTGAGAAAACCCGTCTGTCGGACTACAATCAAGACGGTGAGCACTGCGTTTACTGGGCGACAATTGTTGAATTATTTCCTAACAGGTGGGAAAATGAGATAAACCCGATGATAATATTTTTTCTCAGCGGCAAACTATTTCTAATATCACCAGTGTTCTTTGGTGGGCGTCCAGTCGGTAGCGACATCGATTGTCACTTTTTTCATAGGCTGGTAATTTGACCGCCATTCAGGAATTCTCGTGTGCTCTCAGGCTGCCACTGAAAACGCTGTGACTTTCCTCAAGATGCTCTGCTCTCTAGATTCCAAAGAGTGTTTCTCTGACCTCGGCGATAACTTCACACGAGTGACCGAGAACAAGAAAATCGCATCGCAATCAAGGACAAAATCCAGCCCTTCACTTTGTAGAGGAATTCCTCAGCCGTCTCGGACTCTTTTCATGAAACCTAAGTACTCTTCACGGAGAATGAATTAGTCTTGGAGAGCGATCAACATCGATCGCGGTGATCACTTACGGTCACCCTACAGTGCTCTTGCATTTCCTGACTATTGAGTATGTGAAGTGTCGCACCCGTTCGACGTGATTAACAGTGTCCTAATCAAACATTTTAGTCCTGAGCCCCAGTGAAGTCTGTTTTGCGGTGTAGAGCTCCTGGTAGTGGCTGACAGCGAAGGTCGATCTGCGCTGTTTGCGTCAATGTTGCGCACGTTTTGACGGCTGGCTGCCGGATGCTGCCACTCTCAGCCAACCTCTATTTCTGGGTCACTCCTACCTTACCTTCTTGATAGTCATATACTGGCCGCTGTGGATGGCAATGTGCAGCAATCCTGTTCCAGTAATAGATACATATCACTACTCTTCCTATACCTAATACTGCCCCTATATACCCCACTGTCCGTACCCCCTCTGCATGATTGCACACCTATTCCATCCCCCTCTGAAGGGAAAAAAGCTTGTCTGTTTGCTGTTCCTTGATAAGAGAAATTTCTGAGGTGGCTGGATTAAGTGATGGCAAGGTGCGATAGGTTCCACAGAGAGAAAATGAGGCACGGCAAGAACAAGACCGGGAGACAAAACTTGTTTTTTTACTAGAAGACAGCGCTGGCAAGACAGGCAGAGAAATCCGGGAGAAAAAATGAGGCACGGCAAGAACAAGACCGGGGGACAAAACTTGTTTTTTTTTTACTAGAAGACAGCGCTGGCAAGACAGGCAGAGAAATCCGGGAGCATTCTGCGATCGAGATTCCCTTGGTCAGTGTTAGCGTGGATGTGACGGTAATGGAAATGGAACATACATCACAAGGTGTTGCAGCAATATCGTGTTGGATTTGGAAACTGTGCACCCTGAGGTCAACTTTTCTGGACAAAAACACGTTGACATGTGTCACAGCAGCAGTTCAATGGAGGAGTTGGGCATGGTGTAGAAATCCAGGCTTACCATGCGGGGAACGCGTTCAGCCTGGGATTGATCTGAGTGTTCGCTGTAGACTGTAGTGAGGAGAGCAATTTCAACATGATTTGGTTAGCTACGCGAGTCAACATGTCTCTCGAGGGATGGGACAATGATGGTAGTCGTAGAAGATTGATCTGACTTCTATTGACAGTTTCAACACGATCACGAGACGACTTTTTCATCGACGACCTTGCCATATTCCATGTTCCGTCCGACAACATACAAACGCTTGACCGTCTGCGAGAGCGGGTGCTGCCCCACTGGATAAGCTGGCTGTCAGGCGCCTCCAGCGGCAGCCGGAATTTCCCGATGGTGGAGATCAGCGCACAGCGGCAATGCCGGCTGTGAGAAGCTGCTTCCCGTAAACTGGTTCTCACAGGGCCTGAACTCTCTGGTGTACACCAAGACAGCCGTTACATGAAGTGCTATACTGTATATCACTGCCGCTAGTTTGATATCCGAGTCTCCTAGTCTCGGCGCAATGCATCCACTCATGCAAATCGGGAGGGTTGAGCTGAATCTACGACTCCTACGGGTCCCTTGAAATTCACCGGAAGTTTGATAGTTACCTTTTTCTGGAGAGGCACATGTACCAACACACTGCTTCTTGATGTGTCCTCTTCGCTCGGAAAGCATATGTAAGCATAGAGACCAGCAAGTTCTCGGAGGCAAGCCGCCTCCTTGTGTTCCCGAGCTCACAGGGCCTTCTAAAGCAGGAACTCATGACATATAAAGAAATATCGCTCTTGAAAGAAAGGTGATGCAGGTTTTCCCCTCCCACCATATTCCATGGCTCAAGAAAAGAGATGGGCCATGGTTGACGACAGCGATCCATCTATCCATTATTCTGCCGGATGGGTTGAGGAAGTGGGTACGCAACAGATATTCTCAGATTATGGAATACCCTACCTCAGCACTCTACATCGAATACCACAAAAGGGAAGTTTAAGCTTTGGATATCATGGTGAGTGTTGTCAGGTTGTCCACCTTTCTATTTCTACTTCCCTGAACAGGGTTGACTTTCCTTGTGTCACAGGTTCGAGCATTTGGGCGTGGGGATTTGATCCAGGCAATGCGACAGCGCGAGCGAGCTGGAATTGTTCTGTCGATGGCCTTCGCATACCGTCTGCTCCCTTCTCCAATATCCCAAGGAACAACAATCTGTTGTGCTGGGACAATGGCCTGCTCGCTGGTCCAAATGCCATGGGGCCACATACACTCACCATCGACGTGGCACCTACCTCATCATCGTCCTCCTTCTGGATAGATTGGATCCAATACACTCCTCAATCCGGATTCGTATTTGACGCCCCTAACAACCAGCGCGAGACTTCAATGCTAGTGGATAACACAGACCCCATGATACAGTTCGACAACAATTGGTTACCGTGGCTCAATGGCCAGGCTGCTATTACATCTAAAATCCAATCCGAAGCAACGATCAACTTCAATGGTGAGCCCAGTTTCGGTGGTGATAATAAATTTGAGTTTTCACTATAGCTCATGGCGTCACGACCTATAGGCACGGCCTTGTCCTGGTATGGAGTATTGCAACCAGAAATATTTTCTGGTATCGGACAAGGGAGCTACTCAGTTGATGGCCGTTCCAGCGTCTCATTTTCCTGGTACCTTGACCCCCAAGCCTCGAACAAGACGTTCCAACACTTTTTCACGACTTCCGACCTTCCACTTGGACCACATCAAGCCGTAGTAGAATACCTTGGGCCTACGACGTCCCCATTGATTCTCGATTATTTAATCATACATAATGCAAGCCTGGTGCAGAGCACATCCAGTCCGTCCCCAAGCGATAGCACAACCTCTAGCGCGAATCCAAGCTCTGGCATTCCATTTGGGGCCATAGTAGGGGGTGTGATCGGAGGGATTGCTGCCATTTTAGCTGTTCTTATGTTCCTACTGTGGCGCAGACGCAGACGTGGGCACCGAAGGTCGCAGAGTGGGGTCTATCCATTCCCCCATCCATTCCCGATGACATATGCTGGGATGACTACTCCGCGTGCTCACAAATCGAAAAACTCGCAAGAGATACCTCTACTCGTCCTTTCAGCCTCCAATCCTGAAGACCCTGCTTCAAGACCATCCAGTTCTTCTCATTCTCATAGAGGACTCCTCTCAACGCCGAACGACTCGAGCTCCTCAAACGTAGCCGCAACTCAGTTTGATCTGGATCATCATTCGGAACACACGGAAGATATAGACGAGCCTCTACCTAATTATGCAGAAGTTGTTGAAATTTGATTTTCGTTTCCACTTTTATTGAACATCAAGTTACCGTGGTCATGACTTAATTTCTATACCCGATCTTCGATATACTTCGTATATACCAATTGCCATGTTTAGTCTCCGTAACCGAGCTGGGCGGGTTTTTCTCACAAAGGCGATAACAACATTATTGATCGTCGGAACCATCTGTAATCTTCTCAGATTTTCTGGTTAGCCACTTCGCTACGCGCATACCGTGTGAGAAGGGCAACTGAAATGTCTACAGTCTGTGATTCGTACATATTACGCGCACTGTACCGTGTGAGAAGGGCAACTGAAATGTCTACAGTCTGTGATTCGTACATTATTCCTTTTGCCTTCTACTGTCATGCAGTCGCGTCACTTATGCAGTCTTTGACGAGCGTCAATCCCTTCACACTGAGCGAGTCTTTTCGCCACATGCTGCAGATATGTCAATGTGAGGCAAGAACTCTCATCAACACATGCATTGACGGCATATTCCGACAATATTCCGGATCAAGCAACTTGCATTCCACATGCAAAATGTGTTCATCAGGCGTAAGTAGCTGCAGCTAATGTTCCCCGGGGCATCCTCATCAGCGCGCAACGGACTCACTACTGCATTGGACTTCTGTAGCTCAATGATGTTCCCGTGTACTCAACTGTCCTTTTTCATCCCCTTCTAGCTCAACTCACTCTGATTGAAGCTCACCATCGTAGCCAACAGTCGCATTGACGGATGGTCGCCGAGGGTATTTTCAGATGATAGGGCACCCTATACTCGTCCTTCCAAGTCGCTTATATTACGAGCAGAATGACATTTCAGCCTCCTCGGTATATTGTTCTCGAGACAATGACGCGTCAATATCATTTTCAGGCCATGAGTGATTTCAAGATAGAGGCCAGGATAACGTTGGTTTTCAGGGCCCGTCTTATCTGCACTCACTTCATGGATCCTCGAGGATGGCTAAATCTCTTTTCAGTTCACTGGTAAGCTTTCGGGATGGTATGAGACCGAAGTTAATCACTGTCATAGGCACGACGCCTCAGACGTTTGGTTCCTTTTACCAGTCTACGACGAATCCTGGAGCCCACGTCTGGCAGTGTACAATCGACGACGTCGGGTTTGGTCATCCACCATCACCCAGCGGTGTCATATCCGGAAACAACTATCTTTGTGCGACGGCCCGGGGACAAAGTTTAACTTGACCGACGGGCCACATAATATGACTATTGATATCAACATCAGTTCTAAAAACTCGACTTTCTGATTTGATTGGCTCCGATTCCTCCCATCCTCAACCGTTCTACTTGACAAGATGGTTACGCAGTTGGAACATAACGATTCTACAATCCAGTATGATCCTTCCTGGAATTCAACCGGATCGATGAGTAGGACGGCCGTATTGGGATCCACCGCAATGATCAAGTTTGTTAGTGGATTTTTCCTGATGTTGGAGTTTGCTGAAACTCTATTGAATGTGGTCACGCAGGTGAATCGCTAAGTCGGTATATCAACTATTCCCAGCGGAGTAATTTCTAGCTCCCTCGATGGGGGAGTACTCACTCGATGGCAGACAGCCTGTCCAATTCAACTGGCAGGTAAATGGGAACTCGACCAATCAGTTGTTGTTCACCACTTCAAAGGTGAAACAAGGTAATCACAGCCTGACAGTTGCTTATCTCGGCTCCAATGGCTCAACGTCTCTTCTCCTGGATTAATTACTCATACAAAATGGAAATACTTCATACATCAGTCTGACGCCCCCACTCACGCCTCCCATCGCTACTCAAATAAAGTGATCGTTTTACTGATTGTCGCAGCGGGCATTTATTGCTGGAGAAGGCATCGTGTCTTGCGAACCTGCCGCCACAATATCAACAGTCATCTTCCGTTTCTTTCTTATCTTGCTAGCAGAAATACGGAGGGGCGGGGTTCGACGACTGTTGCGGAACAGCTGGATGAAAAGCTCAAGCGAATTGAGAGCAGGAACAAGTCTTCTGGTGTTGTCCTTCGTCATGAAGATAGCAGAGTGAGATTTCCCAACGCGAACGTAGAGTTACCGCCATTCTAAGGAGAATAAATCACAGGGCGACTCTATGATAACATTAATAGCGGAAACCATGATAACAGTGGTTCATAGACTAGGTACTGTCAAGGTGTAACCTATCGATTAAGTGTGTCATTCACACATCATCACATCTCCTCCAAGTGACAGGATATGGACAGATTCGATCACATCAAAAGATGAATTATAGCCTGCATTTAATCTTCCTACAGTCCCAGAAAACAGGTGATTTGGGAGCTCAATCCGTTACACCACCAAAGGGATACTACTGGATGGGTTAACGCATAGTCGTAGATATGGCTGTTGATAGTGCCTCGGCAGAGGGTTTGGTTGCTATCGCGTCAACTCGGATCTTGAGTTCTTCCTCCAGGTGAGCTGATGTTACGTATCCTATGGCAGCGACCTTGGCAGTGAGGAGATGGGGAGGATCGTCGAGTTCAAGGGGTGTTTCATTTGGAGTAAAGATGAAGTGTTTTAGGAGTTTAGGATAGGCAAAGTCTGCGGATGAAGGCGCGAAGAAGACAATCCACCAGTTATTATCTATTCGAGGGAAATGAGTTACATTCTCTGAAAGTGAGGAAAAGATGATGCGACCTTTATAATTCTCTGCCACGAGTGATTTGAGGTTGCTCTCGAAATTGGTGGAGCCATGTGTTTCGTATACTTGTAGCGCTTCTAGTTCGATCTTGCGACCTTGTCCCTCCTCTGGGGAGAGTATCTTGGGAACTGTATCGCGATTCTTATCCCCGGTCAAGTAAAGAAGAGTACTCGTGCCACTTCCACTTCCACCCAAAATATCTTCCAAAACAAAACGAGCAAGCTGCTCTCCAGTCCCAGTATCTTGTCCTCGAATATCGAGGTTCACGTCTGAACCAGAATCCGAACAGAGTACTCGAAACTCCTCCAGAGCATTTGCAGTGCCTTTGCCAACGACATAAAATGGAACCTTAGCCCACGCGGCTACGAATTAATGTCGTCCACTGAGTCTTGAGAATAGACTACATAGGGTGACAACAGACCTAGAGATGATTTCAGAACTGCCCGAGAGTTGTCGCCATCAAAAGAGAGAAGAGCAAGCTGATTCTTTGCAGCTGCTGACCAGGCCTCACAGGAGCGTTTACTTGTAATGATCACACCTGCATAACCTCTTGATTGTGGACCCGTATACATGAGTGCTTGGAGGTCGGAGAGATTGGTGATTGATGTTTCAAGTACAGGTAAGGAGTAGGGAGTGTATGAAGCCTTGCGCAATGAAGATTCGTACGGGTCTGGAGATGTTTCTGACGGCGTGCGTAGAAGAAGAACATTTGGCATCGTGTATTGGGTGAGAAATCTAGAGTTTATGAGTGAAGATTGTTCAATACGAAGATTCAGCAGTCCGTACAAGAGATCCAAACCTATGAAGCGGGAAGGAGAGTGTGTTGTGGGAATATATTTGGAAACTCTCATGACCGCATCACGAGCCGGCTGATCGGAGTGCCTTTCGGCATGTCATCGGAGTAAGTAGTGACCAAATTCAGTTTCTGCTTGTCCCCTCGTCGGACTCGACCTGCGTTTTCAGCTCTGCATCTTCCAGCATGGTCTTCAAGAAGGAAAAGCCGACCCACTCGCTGTAAATGTTTTCCAAGTAAACCCGTGTTTCCTGATGCTCAAAATTTACATCAACAGGATTGCAGGTGCAACCGCTGGAGCCGTCGAAGCGTGAGTATGCTCATCTACCACTTCCGTTCTCCGTTGATTACGTTCAGACCCGCAGGTTCATAACATATCCAACGGAATTTGTCAAGACTCGCTCTCAGTTTGGTGGAAAAGTCTGTTTCTCAAGGTCCTCACGCGACTATCGATTGACAACCAGAATGACAGAAAGAAGGACCCATCGCGATCATCAAAGACACTGTCAGGAAACATGGAATTACGGGATTGTACTCAGGATGTTCTGCTTTGGTGATTGGAAATGCTCTGAAGGCTGGAGTGCGGTTCGTCAGTTATGATCATTTCAAACAACGACTGGCAGATTCCGAAGTGAGCTTTTTTTCCACTTTCGTTACACGTGAATTAATGATGCTCGTCAGGGAAAAGTCAGTGCTCCTCGCAGTTTACTAGGTACTCGTCACCTGTATCTGATGTGGACCGAGGCCTCATGTATTTATGACAGCGGGTCTGGGCGCTGGTATGATGGAGGCCATCTTTGCGGTTACCCCTTCTGAAACCATCAAGTATGTCTTCACATTTGACTTGCGCACTTCCCGTTGATCAAGTCTGGCTGGTGTAGGACCAAACTTATCGATGACGCCAAACGTCCTAATCCCCAATATCGGGGTCTAGTGCACGGAACCATGTCCATCGTCAAGCAGGAGGGTATTTTTGGTATCTACCGTGGCCTGTTTCCTGTGGTGAGTAAGGTACTCCTTTTAGCTCTTTGTCAGTCTCTCAACGTCATTTTTAGATGATGCGTCAAGGAGCCAATTCAGCTGTCCGATTCACCACCTATTCCACGTTAAAACAATTTGTTCAGGGCACAGCTAGACCTGGTCAGCCGTTACCCAGCGCCATCACATTCGGTATCGGTGCCATTGCCGGTCTGGTGACCGTATACACTACAATGCCCTTGGAGTATGTTTTCAACTTGGTTTTCTTCGGCAAGTTGAGTCTGATACACGTTCCTGCATTTAGCGTTATCAAGACTCGTATGCAATCTTTAGAAGCACGTGCTCAGTACAGGAACTCGTTCCATTGCGCGTATCGGATATTTACAGAAGAGGGTATCCTGAGGTTCTGGACCGGCACGACGCCTCGTTTGGCTCGGTTAGTTGTGAGTGTTCACCTCGTGCTCTCCAGCCGTTTCTCGTTTACACATTTCGCAGATGAGTGGTGGTATCGTTTTCACGGTGTATGAGAAAATCATCAAGATTTTGGGTGGGCGCGAGGAGTAGTTTTATTTGAGTAGCTACAATAGTACTTATGCTGATGGTTTTTATACCCGTGCTGGATAAAATCAAAACAAACAATAGATCTATCACCGAAACGCGCCCAAATTGCTCCGCTGTGCTGAGTGAATTGCGCTGTTACCACGCGGAATCGATTGAGGACCCAATAGTGGTATAGCATGTATTCGTTTTGAACGGTCTACGTTAGGACCTGTACTCGCCCATTCCCCCCTCTCTCATCCTTTTGGTCGACATTACTCCCTGCTTGGCTGAGCGCGCTTGTGTGGCAGAAACATCGGTCAGGACGCTATGATGCAGGCGCCCGACGAGCCTGATGACATCTCAAACCGGGAATACGCGACTATTACCTCTACTCCGAACCCGGAAGCCAGAACAATACGACAGAAAATCCACAAATTCATCGAAAATGGAGTTAACTTCTATAGAATACATCTCACCGCTTTCGTCGTATTCCCTTTCATCGCCTCAGGAATCTTCTACGCGTCCAATGGCAGATTCCACGTCAAATACCTCGATGCTTTGTTTTTGTGCTATTCAGCGATGACGGTCACAGGTTTAACGACTGTGAACTTGTCTACGCTGACCCCTTGGCAGCAGATGATGATATACTTTCTAATGATAATCGTGAGTGTTAGGTCTCCTTTCTTCAAGTTATTGGCGCTAAAGGAGTGTTAGGGCGATGTTACGACGGTTTCATGGGTCGTGGTTCTAGTACGCAAGTCAGTCCTACATGAAGATTATCATCTCAGAGCGGTGCTCATGTAATATATCCTCTCCAGGCATTTCTTTAAGAATCACTGTCAATACATCATGAGAGAAGTCAGAAAGAAGAGAGGACCACGCCGCTCTCGTTCGGAGCTCATGCAAAGCATCAGGCAGCCCAGGTGGATTCCATACAACCCGAAGCCGAAGGAAGACCCCCATTCGGCACCTGTAGACGGTACTAACTCCGTTAATGGCCCCACCGAGGAATCCACTGCTCCCGTTATCACCTCTGCCCCTCCGTTAATCACCACGGCAGGTCCAACGGCAGGACGGGCGGACTTCTTTACCGACACAAACCGGGCCCATCTCGCTTTCGCCTGTGAACTCTGGTTCTCCACGTGTAGATTTTGCGTTGGCGACTGGAGTAGAAGGGAGAAGCGATGACTTGTATCGTGCGTTTAATCTCAGTACTGGTGAGTACTCCAAACGTCCGTTCTGAGCCCACGAACTAATGGAGAGGATGCACATGAAGACAGGCTACCCCTCCCAAGACGTACTTTGACACTCACGAACCCTCGACAAGGAGCTAATCCAAACGTGCCCGGAACACCTTATCCAACAGCGACCTCTGGTTCAAGTAGCAAGTATCATGGCTCGGGACAGTTTCCTGGCCCGTTCCAGATCATCCAACGACTCGCGAAACGTGTGGCGCCGAAGATTTATAAGAAGCTCGAGAGGAGCATGACGCTACCCGCTTCGCGGACGCTTCAGAGCCAAAATACGTCGTACTTGAACTTCAATCTCCCTACCAGCAGAAATTCAGATTTTCATACGGAGACTCTGAACGACGACGAGTTGGAGGAGCTAGGAGGCACGGAATATAGAGCGTTGAGATGGTTGACTTATGTTGTACCATTGGTGAGTTTTACTACATATTGTCTCGACAATAGGAGCGCCGAAGGCTGATCAATGTCCCATTTCTATAGTATTTCTTTGGTATTCAAATCCTTGCTTTCACCATTTTTTCTCCCTGGCTATCAACATCAAAGCGATACGATGCAGTTTTTGAAGCACAACCCCGTCTGGTCAACAAGACTTGGTGAGTAACTTGAGGGACCTTCGCTGTGATTTGCTCACTCTTTTTGTCAAGGTTTTCCTTGTTCCAGGTTATGGGTGCGTACACTGGAGGTGGGCTATCGCTAGTTGATACGTAAGAGTTATCCCCCTTCTTTCTCGTTCTGTACTAACAACTCATTCTCAGGGGAATGGTGCCGTTCCAAACGGCATACCTTATGATATGTGAGCAGTATCTGGTCCAGATCGGGCTTGACTTAACATGGTGTTAGTTCCGATGATGTTCGTCATCGTAGCCGGAAACCATGCAATGGTGCGCAAAGATAAAGCCATCTCTTCTCAATCTTGGCTGATCTTCGCTATAGCCAATCTTGTACGTGCCACCAGATCAACCTTTGAGGAGAATAAAAGCGCCTGAGAATGCTATTCCCGCCTTCTAGCTTGCGACTTGTGATGTGAGCTTCCACCTCTCACGACGTTGATAACGTCTCATTTGCTCTTTTAATAGCTGGATTTTATCCAAGATTGTGCGTGAAGAATCGGATGCCTATGCTACATTGTCATTCCTACTTGATCACCCGCGCCGGTATGACTTTCATGAACACAACGGATTCCTCCATTCGCTCATAGGTGATTGATGCTGCAGGTGTTTCCTATACTTGTCAGTAAAAAGTCAGCGCCTCAGTAACGACTGTTCGCTAAACACTGGACCCCAGATTCCCGAGTCACCAAACCTGGTTCCTTTTGTTTTTACTCATCTTGTTCAGCGCGATTGAATGGATAGGATTTGCAGTACTCAGTAAGCGCCCATGTAGCTGCCAACTTTGTCTAGTCTCCTCCTGACGCGATAGTAACAGATAACGGATTGAGCGCATACGAATCATTGCCGGTCGGTGTTCGAGTCGTCGGTGGTCTGTTCCAGGGCATTGCAGCCCGAGCCTCAGGTTTTCCCATTGTCCCTCTTTCAAGCTTTGCCCCGTCACTTCTGTGAGTACTGTCAACACGAAGGAGCAGGATATTCACATGAGAGGTTGATAGATTTCTCTACGTGATCATGATGTATATTGCTGTATGTTCCTTACCATTCTGATGAGACTCGACAGTGTATCTGACTTTCCTGATCATCACTAGGTGTACCCCGTATGCTTTCGGATCTTCAACGCTGTCCAACCTATACTGACGTAGCTGGCGCAGATTGCCATGAGCATTCGCTCGACGAATGTGTAAGTTCATTCCTCTTTCCTTGACTCTCAATCCATTGACCGACCCGCAGGTACGAGGAACGCTCATTGGGGGTATACGAATTTCTTCCAGAAGACGAATATTGTGAACCTCAAGGACTCGAGAAGATCAAAGACAGAAGGGAGAGGATTGGAAAGTATTTGTACTGGCATTTCCGGCGACAGATGTCAATCGGTAAAGATTAGACAGGCTTGATGATAGTGGCGGTCGTTGCTGATACTCTTACAGATATCTGGTGGCTCGTCTGGGGCGTGTTCTTCGTGGCAGTTGTAGAACGGAATAATCTCATGGACGAGGATAAGAAGTGGTTTGATCTGTTCAGGGTCATCTTTGAACTCGTTTCAGCATTCGGAGGTATCGGATTGAGCTTGGGCTTCCCTGATGTTTGTTTATTCATCCTCATCACTCCATTAAGCAGTGTGCTTATACTACATCGATTGCAGGACAATTATTCCTTCGCCGGTGCAATGCGCCCCCTCTCAAAATTGATTATCATTGTCATTATGTAGGCACCTGACTGTTTCGCAAATGGGCATAGCTGATCCTCTATACTAAGGGTTCGTGGGCGACATCGAGGTTTGCCTGTTGCTGTGGACCGTGCTGTTGTCTTGCCAAGAGAGATGGTTCCACAGTCACAGCGTACGGGTTCTAAAGCTGTCCTTGACGAGAAGCCTACAACAACGCAGGAGCCTCAACAAATGTTTTCGGACTTTGGAGCCTAATTTACCCACAGCCTTTTTCTTCGGAATTATACCTCTGTTGAGTTTTAGATTTTGCGCCGCACCTTGCACACGTATCAAAACAAACATCCATATACCAATAGATCGACTACAGTAATCTGTCCTGCTGGATAATCTAAATCCATAGAAACTCTTGCAACAGTTCAATCCATCAGTTCGTCTACCTCTTCCTCATCACTACCACCAACAACATCGTCTATGACCATCCCGACTGCCATATCCATAACTGCCTTAGACATGCGCGGTAAACGTCCTGCCCGTAACAAGGGGTGGTGTTTTGGATCCAACTCTTCTTCCTCATCCTCGCTCTCATCCAATGCAGCCGAGTCATCTTCTCCTTCTTCACCCTCACCCTCACCTTCTTCACCCTCACCCTCACCTTCTTCATCCTCGCCATCTTCTCCGGAGCCTTCTGAGTCAGAATCACTTTCTGCTGATGACTCGTCATCAGATGACGCAGTAAAGTCCTCATCAGATGAGTCGGTATCTTCACCCAATTGGTGGATGGTCAATGGCCCTTGGGATACACCCTTCTCTTTTTTAACAGGCCCCTCGTCAGGTGTTTTGCCCTCGGCAATACCAAACATATGACGGTGCTGTTTGACCCATTTTTCGATTTCATCTTTCTCCTTGGAATCAACCATAGAGAATTCAGTTTCCTCTCCTAAATCCTCTTCCGGCTCGTCTTCTGCGGTCGTTCCCTCGACCATATTTTTATCTTCTGCATCCTTGTCTTGAGATGTAGAACGAGATCTTCTCGTGAGAATGACGGAACATGTCTTTCCGACACCGCCAATTATCTTCAGGCCTTCCGTCTTCCCTATTAAGTCTTCCACGGACCAAAATTCGCAAGGCTTGGACTCGCCCCAGAGGATGCCTTCACGCATAAACCAGAGGGTTCCCTGTTTTGCTGCACGATAAGCTTCAACGCCTGGTACCCCATCAGAAATCGCATTTCTGCCAAGACCTGGAACTGCGCTTTTGAAGATGTTTGGAGTGGGTTCAAGTATGGGTATGCGAAGTTGTTTGAGAATTTCACGTAGAATGGGAAGAGCCTCAGTATTTTTGGCGTGTGTAGTGGTGGTGGGCTTCCCTTCGGCATCGTAACTCGTGGCAGTAAGTGCCGTTGTGAGTTTCGCATCGAGGCCAAAGATAATTTGAGGCTGCTCGTCAGCTGTGGCTTTTACTTGTTTACTACGCGCGGTGGCAGATTGGGAATCAGAGGAAAGGATGACCACTGTCCAATGAGGTTTTGTTTTACCACGGGTAGGGAGAAGGAACGCGCGGCGGAGGACCGAGAGAGGGATCGGAGGTGTATCCGCAGTTTTGGTGGTTGAATTAAGGAAGACAACGGCATTCTCTCGAATGTTGATATCCACCTTCTTTCGTACAGGTGCAGTGGCAGATATGGGGAATAGTGTGTATATTGGCCGACCGGAATCCACGCTAGTGGATGGCTGGGCGGAGGATTCAGATGGAGAAAGTCGTGGTCTTTTATTCGCTGGGTCTGATTCAGACTCGTCTAGCGATCGCTTATTGTCGGAACGGTTGAAAGAAGATAACGTAGCCGTGACAGCTGTCTGCTTCACGGCCCATTCTTCCCGTACGTCAGGTGTCGAATGAGGGGAAGGCTCAGCCCCTGTGATCAATCTGACAAGATTGTCCAGAGCGAGGTCATCCGCAGGCGAGCTTCTCAGTCCCTGGAGCACTTTCTCCGGAAGATGAGGAGAGATCGCGTGGAATATGTTTGAAGAGGGCTCCATGGGTACAGCAAATGGACTGTGGGACAAAAGTCCTCCAAGCTGAAGATATCTGGTTGGAATCCAATGGAGAGTGCTCGGGCACTCTCTTGGGGTTGGGTTCACACCTGGAACAAGTGAGCTGAATATTTCAAATTTATTAGTAACCTTCGGACAGAAAATGGTTAACAGACTTTAAAGCTACAGCAGAGATGGTGGAGTGAACAGCCAAGGACAAGGGTCAACGCGCCGAACGCGGGTGTTGGACAGTCACATGACGTCACTTTCTCGTGGGATGATCTAGGGCTCGAGCGATCTCGATCAACCTCGGCGAGTCAATGTCAACTTTGCCTGTGAGTGCTGCGTGCTCTCACTCGCGAAAACCTTTGGCCTTTGCTTGTTGGAACCTTTTTCAATGGTGGAATGCTCGTACACTCTGAATGTATTATACCCTCACTTTGTTTGAAATATTGACAACTGGCAAACCTAATGAACCTAGGACTCGGTTGCAGCTCACTCAGTTATTTTGGCATCTACGCCGCCGTGTGCTAATTCTTCCTTAATTTGGCCAGGTGTACATGCTTGACAGTTCTCTAGTTCTCGGAGTCACTGAAACATAAATAGTTTGTGCTGCAATAGCTGATCAGGAATGCACCCATACGCAGGAGTAGCCCTACATCACTCTCACTAGGTCTCGTGGATTGCCTCTCACTCCCTTTCGAAGCGGCCTGGGTATGTTAGTTAGTTCTAAGCCATGCTTGGTGCGGTCAGCGAAGCTTCTGCAGGCTGCCGATGGCTTCAAAATTTAGCAGGTATGTCAACATTCTGTTCAATAGGGATCTCAAGTTTCGATCATTTATTCTTGAGGATGCCGGCGATCCGAATGCCCAGCTCCCTATGTATGACTGCTACTCCTTTTATGATCAATGATTGTCATATATAGTGGATGGAGTCACGGGAATACCACAAAGGTCCTCAAGCGGAATGTATAATCTAGCCTCACTATCTTCGTCCTTCCTCTTCTACCTCTTTCTCTGCTCTACAACGAGCGTCTCTGCCAGAAAATGGCGCGATACTGGAGGAACAATCATTCTTGAAGAAGCATGGACTATACCTGACCTCATTTTCCAGATCGGGTGGGCATACTCCCTCAGTATCAACACATAGCCATTTACTAAAGTAATAATCAATCAGTGATACATCTGCAGCTCTAGGTATTACAACACTCGCGCTTACATTGCACGACTGACACTACTCGAGGTGGCACCAATGCTGAGCTGAAAGCTAACTTATTGGATATTCACAACCAACGCCTTCAGTTGATGGATGAGAACAATGTTGATTTCGTACGAATACCAGTTCCTTTTCATGGTCAGTAAGCTGATACAGTCAAATTAGATGGTGATTTCATGCGCACAACCGTGCATCCAGGGTATCTCAGATCCTGCCGCAGCCGAAAGTATGGCTGTTACAGTGAACAACGCTCTCGCAGAAAGTATTTCAAATGAAACTATGCGATTTGGAGGCTTCGCTGCGCTTTCGATGCACAACGCCACGAATGCAGCCCTTGAACTGAAGCGTGCGGTGCAGGAACTCGGTTTTGTCGGTGCGTATCCTGTGCTAACGTATAAACCCGAGCGGCATGTCCTGAGATGTCCATAGGCGGCTTAGTGAACGACTATCAGCAATCTGGACCGGACAATGGTGAGTCTAAAGAATGCACGGAGCACATGCGTTGTTACCGACGATCCTCATGAGCTACACTGCTTTTCTACGACCAGCCAGAATACGACGTCTTCTGGCAGATGGTTTCAGACCTTGACATTCCTATATACTTCCATCCACGTACCAACATTCCACAGATCGGGAGCTTGCTCGAAAATCATGCTCCCTGGTTGAAAGGGCCAGCACAGGAATTTGCAGCGACTTTATCTTATCATATTCTTGGGTATGCTGCTTAACAGCTAAATCTACGTCCCTGCACTAATATCTTCCCAGACTCTGCACGAACGGCGTCTTCGAGTAATTTGATTTCGATTCCTAAATTCCCTCGAGTCCGCAGTTCTGATCACTGCAATAATAGCCGATTCCCTAAAGCAAAAATTATTGTTGGTCACCTTGGCGAACGCATTCCGTCCGACTTCGAACGAGTTGACGAACGTGAGTGACCTATTAGCTCAGAAGGGCTCCACTGTTTACTGTTCCACTGATCCAGAGCTCCTACGTCAACTATCTCTTGGAATGCCCATGCAACGGAACGCAAGCTCATACTGGCAGACCAATATCTGGGAGACGACATCCGGCAACTTCGCAACGCCTTTATTGAAGTTCCACATAGAGACTATGGGACTAGATCGAATCATGTACTCGGTTGACTATCCTTTCGTGAGTCGTGACACAAATGTAAGGATTTACAGACTCATTGGCGAAAAATCTGTAGGTCGCTATTCCAGAAGGAGAAGCCTGGGTTCAGACGTTACCTAACCATCTCTCGGAGAAACAAATTGAGACTTTGACACGTGGAGTGGCTATTGAGGTACTCGGATTGAATAAATAGGAGTAGGAATCGATTCCGCGCTTTTTTAAAGAACACTTCTGTTTTCTTCCGACTGATCGTCAGTAAACTATGTCGTGATCAACCTAAATTTCATCCGGTTTGTTCAATAGCCGCCCTGACGATGATGACAATAAGCAATCGTAATTCGCATTGCCTCTTTGCAGAAATTCACCTTCAAATCCACCATCGACCATGAGAACCTGACCGGTGATGTGACCAGAAACCTTCTGCGACGAGAGAACGACGACTTGCGTTGCAACATCGTACGGTACTGCAACTTTCTTCAACGGTGTCCTGCACACAAATGATCACTGAGTTATCGTAGTCGACCTTTTTACAAGTTGACTCACGTTGCTAAGGCTTGATAAACGATCGCAGGGTTCTTCAAAGCTTCTTCTGCCATAGGCTGAAATCACATTCAGATCTATGGAATGGACAGCATTGCAGCCGGAAGGCAAACTTACCGTTTTAACCCACCCAGGAGCAACCGTGTTGACTCTACCCTTGGGCGCAATCTTCACGATTTCATTCTTGAGAGACAGAGTAAAACCATACATCATGGCTAGTGCCACTTCAGCTGACGGTAATCTGTTCGGGTTGTGAAGGGGAGAACTGACCACTCTTGGACGAGGCGTAATCGATATGTCCAGCTTCGCCTGATGAAAATGGACGTTTAGTTGTTAAGATTCACAACCACATAAGCGAACAGGCGTTGTAGAGCTCACCAACTTTCCCCGCTGCACTGCCAATCATGATGATCGATGCTCTATCCTTAACCGTTGCAGTTGCATTCCTGAGCTGTCCCATATATTCCTTCGCGACAATAAACGAGGACGTCAGGTTCGTATCAATCGTCTTCCTCCATCGTTCCAAAGGCATCTTCCAAATAGGTTCATCTGCTGTAGGCCAAATTCCATGGTTCAAAATCAAGACTGAAACATCGCCGAAAGATGAAGCCGCAGCATTCTTGAACAGTGTAGCCACCGCAACTTCATCGGTGAGGTTGGCTTGCAATGCCTGGATCTTGTCAAGTCTGTAATGAGAGAGGAGTGGTTGAAGCGTGGACTGGTTGGTATTGAACTGCGCAGTAACTTTGGCGCCTTGCTCTGAAAAAGGACTGAATAGCTGTTTGCCAGTGAATGCTTTCGCACATACCAACGAAAAGACGTGAAATCTCGAGACCGATTCCTCCACTGGCTCCTATTCAGGGATGAATGCGATTTCTTTATTTCATTAGCGGTCTGTGTCAAAAGACTGACCAGTAACCAAAACGTGGACACCGTCAAGCCCTAGATCCATGGTTGGTGTGAGGGGGGCTTCAGCGAATTAGGAGGGTAAACGCGTTGAGATGAGCAGGGAGTCATAATATGCAGGACGGTTGAGTCGTGTGTTCCCGTGGAAATTCATGGAAGAACGATCACTAGAGTGAGGGTGGCCATGTGGCTACTTTTCAAAAACGGAAAACCGATAGTCAGCTCTCAAGACTTCGTATACAAGTGTTACTATTGGATGGGACCAGGACAGTAGCCATCTACTACGATTTTAATCCACGTTAGATGTCCTCTGGTTTGTTAAGAAGTCGGCCTTAAAGTGCGGACGTAAGTACTCGATGTTACTCAAAGCAACCTCCTGCAGCTCACCTTCCATCCCTCCTTCAATCATGAGAACTTGCCCAGTGATATGAGCCGATACCTTCTGTGAAGAAAGGAATACAACTTGAGGCGCGATGTCTTGTGGCATGGCAATTTTTTTCAGTGGAGTTCTGGATGGTATGCGGCGTCGATCAGCCATCATCAGTCCGAACGCCCAGATTGCGGATACTCACGTCGCTAGGGCAGAGTAAACGACCGCAGAGTTCTTCAAAGATTCTCTGGCCATTGGCTACAGTGACCCTGTTAGCCGCAATCACGAAGTCCAGGGGACTCAGACTTCACCGTGACGACCCAACCAGGACCAATCGTGTTCACCCGAGCCTTCGAGGCGATCTTCACAATCTCGTTCTTGAGTGATAGGGTAAAGCCGTACATCAAAGCTGTAATATCGTCGCCCTGACAGTGAGACTGGAGCCTAGTGGTATGAAGAACAGGCTAACCACTCTTGGATGCAGCATAATCAGCGTGCCCAGCCTCCCCTAGGTGAAATAGTCAAGATTTAGACCCCAGATTCCGAAGTTTCACTGAAATAATAACTTGCCATATTTTCCAGCAGTGTTGCCAATAATGACTACAGACGCCTTGTCTTTGACGGCGTCTGGTGCAGTTTCCAGTTGCTTGAGGTATTCCTTGGCCACGATGAAAGGAGACGTCAGGTTGGTGTCAATGGTACGCTTCCATCTCTCAAGGGGCATTTTCCACACTTCCTCGTCAGCAACATCACTGATCGCGTGGTTCAAGATAAGAATGTGGACCTCCCCGAAGGATGAAGACGCAGCTTGTTGGAAGAGATTAGCTACAGCTGTTTCTTCGACGAGATTTGCCTGAATCGCATGTATTTGGGAGGACCCGTACTGAGTGATTAAGGGCTGAAGGCTCGTATGATTTGTGTTGTAGTGCGCAGTTACTTTTGCACCTTGTTCTATCAGGGCGTCGGCTTAACGTCAGCCGCGTTGGTAGAACTTTCGAACGTACCAGCGAAGAGTCGAGTAATTTCGAGTCCAATTCCACCACTAGCACCTGCACCACGATGGCATGAGCTCTATGCTTTGCTTTTCACAAATTGACCAACCTGTGACAAGCACATGAGCACCATCTAGCCCCAAGTTAAGAGGAATTCCTGGAAATGCGCTAAGGTATTATGAAGCTCTTACGCAGAGCGAGCTGGTTTATATGGCCGGAGACCTAATCTGGAGAGTCCCAGCCAATTGTTCTCATGCCTGGAGTTTGAGTGCACATGGTGAGTTTATTCGAAAAGGAGGTTTGGTTTGAATGACCGGAGCGTGGAACCGGCGTTCAAAAAGTTTGATCCGAAAATGTTCGCGATTTTGAAAAGCGCTTAGGTCTTGGCTATCTGATAACTATGTCCACACATGACTCGACCTCCTCAGATTCTGTTCAAGAACGACGACTTCTTATTCTCTATGCAACGGAAACGGGAAATGCACAAGATGTTTCAGACAGAGTGGCTCGCGTGGCGAGAGCGCTTCACTTTCGAAGTCAAGTCATGAACGTTGATTCTTACACCCTGGTGCGCAATAACCTTGATACAACTCATGTTCTGGTAATAAGCTCGAATGTATGAGCAGGAAAACCTTGTAATGGAAGAACTTATAGTATTTGTTGTGTCTACTACCGGATCCGGCGTCGAACCTCGCTCAATGACTCCATTGTGGAATATGTTGCTCTCTTCCCGACTTCCGGCGGATCTCTTCGAGGACCTGTCCTTTGCTGTGTTTGGGCTCGGGGACACATCTTACGAGAAGTTTTGCTGGCCGGCGAAGCTTTTATCAAAACGGTTGAGGAGTCTGGGCGCAACCGAGATTTGTGAACGTGGAGAGGGTGACGAACAACATCCTTTAGGGTGAGTGCATTTAGCACCCTGGAATGGAGCTGAATGACCCTGTTCCTTCTTAGAATAGACGGGGCTCTTGAACCGTGGTTGGAAGTCCTCGCTGAGACAATCTTGGAAAAGTATGCTCTTCCTGATTCTACACCCATTGCATCGACATCAAAGGTGCCTCCTCCAAGGGTTATCTTGCAACCAAGTGATGCGGAAGCAGACCAAATACCTTCATCTTCGCCAGGATCTCTTTCAGCGAAGGTGATCAAGAACCAAAGGATAACTGCGGAAGATTGGAACCAGGATGTCCGACACGTCGAGTTTCAATTCGATCAAGACGTTGAGTGAGTCCCCGTATTTGTATGTTAGAAAGTGCTGGGCTCACCCCCGAACAAGTTATCTTCCCGGAGATGTCGCTGTCATCCATCCAAACGCCAGCCAAGAGGAGGTTCAAGAGTTGCTTGAATCTCTTGGCTGGAACACAGCAGCCGATGAACCCTTGTCGATCAAAGAGCGGCTAGAAGGTCTGTTCCCCTTCCGTTTTTACCTTCCTTTCTCACTGGCCACCCCTTAGACCAAAGCCTTCCCGCTTCGCTTCCTGACACTTTTACGCTGAGAACCCTCTTCACTCATTACCTTGATTTCAATGCTGTGCCAAGGCGGACATTTTTCCAATATCTTCGCGATTTTACCTCGGACGATCTAGAGAAAGAGAGATTGGGGGAATTTCTATCTAAGGAAGGAGCCGTAAGTTTATCCTCTCTACACAACCTTGAATCTCGCTGATACAACACAGGATGAATTGTACGATTATTGCTACCGCGTGAGACGAACGATAAGAGAGATAATGACTGAATTTCGATATGTCCTGATACCCAAAGATTATGTCTTCGACGTGTTTCCCTTTATGCGGCCTCGACAATTTTCTATAGCAAGTTCGGCGAAGGTAAGTTGTTAATTGTGCATCGATAACTATCTGACATTGCTTTGCAGGAACATCCGCGTCAGGTCCATCTTTGCGTCGCGATCGTCAAATATCGGACGAAGCTAAAAATTCCACGCAAAGGCGTCTGTACCAGCTATCTTTCAGTATTGGAGGAAGGTATGGGGGTCCCGACCAATTTGCTGCGT
>KQ962048.1:250029-284664 GCA_001563735.1 Leucoagaricus sp. SymC.cos
GTGTAGGGTGAACGCGAGGGTGTATGGGGTGCACGTTGCATCAATCAACTGACAAGAACGGTAAGACACGTTTTGAGGCTGATCGATCGCGGTCTAGTTTGTATGCCCTCTTCTCGCACCACTTGCTCCTAGGGTCCTCAGCTTTTCGTCGTCGTTCAGGGCTGCGTCGGTGGTGCGAGTGTGTCATAGGGTACGGATCAATATCGTTGTTACGCCGTTTTCTCTTGGAGATGTATGACGATGTTCCACTTTTGTGGAGCGTTATCAACGGCACCAGTAGTAGCGAGGCAGACTCTTCAGCGGTGACACTAGTGGAGAGAAAACAGAAACGGTAAGCAAAAAGCGAAGTGGCACATTCGTCCCGAGCAATGGTTAATAACATATGCAGCGCAGTCGAATACTACTCACGGACTGTATATAGATCAGTAATGTAGCATATGTCATCAATATCATCACCCGAGGCTTTCAAGTGATGATAGCAGATACTTTGTCGCACCGTGAACTACCTACGTTATTCTCGAAAGTTCAATCAGTCAGATGAAAATGCGAGACAAAAATGGGGGATAAGTTTACTTCCCCGCAAGCGTAAGCTTACCCTCAGGGCTTCACGATCTGGAAGCTTCGGTATATCAGTTCTTAGAAACTGCTGCGGTTTAATAAAAACCAGGAATGTACCAACAGATTGTTCACGAGCTCCGTCTATGCTAACTTCGCTGGCTTCTGCCCCTTCCCGGTGGAATCATAGGGTTAAGCAATCTGCTCACTAGTGCTTTGCTTTCATTTATCGCATAAAAAACCTGACGTCACGATATAGACTGCATCGCATGAAGGCATATAGGAGGGCAATCTGACGATGCATATGACATTGAGCAATGGGTTTGTGGGTGTAGCCATGAAAGGGACTAAGTATTGGTAAGTAGAGGTCAAAACTCAGATGGTTCACCATCCCAAGGACGATTCCGGAAAGGCTGTGAACGTACACAGCCGAATTTCCGAGCCCTGAGCGGACCGGACAGCAGCTGATCGACCAAACTCCGAACCCGTTCAGTCCGCCGGTTCACCACGATCGAGCTGCATTCTGGCCTCTTGAGTCTGGGTCTAGTTTGTCCGATCCGCTTGGGATAGGTCACTTTTTCCACTAAACCGGGTCTCTGAAAAAGAGGAAGCGTCTCTTGTCACCACTGAAGCCGAGAGCAAGAGGTAAAAAAGAAATTATAGAAGGCCAAGGAGGAGATAGGTTTGAGAAGAACGCCAGAGCTCGACCTATGACAAGTGCAGACCATCTTCCAGGAGCATGAAACGACATGAGAGGCAGTTGAAATTTGGAATAGCTGAACTCCTGTGTTTTGACTGTAATCAAGTCTTCCTGTCGTGGCGAAAATGTGTGCTGTAGCAGTGACTGCACGAGTTGTCGTCGTGCCCAATCAAGGCGTCTATGTAGGTTGCACTTTTGGTCAGCCAAAATTCTGGCAACAGTTTCAGAGACATATTCTTTCTGAGTCCGTTCAAGGTGGTGATGAGTCATCCGCATCAGGGAAGATGCCGGGGGGAGATAATAGCAGAGCCAAACAAAATGTACTCTGAATTGTCAAGTCATCATCGCAGCCAGCGTGTTCCGCTTTGTGTCTGCGTAACTCCACATCTACTCGGTCTTTCTCCAGTTTTATGCTCAGTAGGCCCAACGAAGCTCCTCAAAAAGTCACACAACCCCAGGAAGCCGTTGAATCTACCCCCAGTACTGAAACCCAATATGGCACCCAGCATGACCAGCTGCGCATTCTTGACATCCCAGCGGAAATACTTGCAGGGATCACTTCTCATCTCGACCCACCCACTCTACAAAACCTTAGTCTTGTTAACAAGCGCTTCCATGAGCACATAAAGGACGACAGTATCTGGCATCGTGCTTTCGTGCAACAGTTCCTTGGAATTAGTTTCCAAGGTGAATTGCATGACTGTCATAAGCGACTCCTCCTCAGGCGTGAGGCTAAGACGTGGAGACAGGAGTTCATTACGCGCTTTAACCTTTGCAGGTGAGTTGGAGTCTTTACAGTCATTTTGAACACTGCATTCTGTATCGCGTGGTGCGGTTCTGGCCCATTTAACCAGTCGATTCTGACATTCTGTCACCAGGAAATGGGCGTTTTCTCGCAGCACGACCATTCGTCACATTCCAGTGCATTCGGCCATCTCCTCTATGCATCTCATGCCATCCCAGTCGGCATTACTTTGTGCCTCGACGGTTTACGGAATTGTTTCACGTTCACTTCCCCTTACTGGCAAAATATTGCCTGGTTACCTCAACCCTACTGGGCCACGTATCGGGATAGGGATTGGCAATCCTAATGTCGAGTTTGCCCCGAACGTCTCCGCCTGCCTGCTCGCATCCGAGGGTGGAACTGCAAAAGTACTTTGGGGCATTCGAAACGGTGAAGTCGCCGTAACCGTGGCGAACAGAGCTATAGACCCGTCTCGGAGGGGAGTCAACTTTCAGTTGATAAGATGCCTGATTGACGACGAACACGAGGGTCCTGTACAGGATGCCACATGGGAGGGCAACGAACTCGCTGTCACTGGTGGTGCCGACGGTCGCCTCAAATTGTGGAATACGCACACCATGAGGTGTCTCTGGACTTCAGAGCAGCAGACCTTGGATCTCGTCATAGATCCCATCATCAAGGTTGCTTCTGCTGTCACCACCAAAGGAGTTATTGCTGGTTGTATGCGGAGTGGCAACATCGTTGTATTCGGAGGCTTCGAGCAACTGATCAACCTGAACCCCAAAGCGGGTCGGGCATTGGACGCCCTTGTGAAATATTCAGCTCAAGTATTGATGATCCCTTGCCCGGTCAACTCGCCAACTCTTCGCACACAAACGGTCACTTCTCTCCACATTGACCCCAGCACGTCCTCTACACAACCGACTCTACTTGTCTCCTACGAAGACGATACTTGTTTCTACAAGGTATCTGTCGATTTGACGACCAATGGCGGTGGGCCTGGTTCCAAAATCGAGACTTTTGGCGATGATGTCTTCGGAGCCATTTCTTGCGTTCACCCGTATTTTGCCACTGCGGATGATCAGTGTAGTTTTGTGCTTACTGGCGATCGCACCGGATGCATTAGTGTTTACGATTGGCAAGGCAGGGAGCCGCCTACGACAACGGTTGTCCCTCCAGTTCGACGCTTCGAGGCACATATTGATGGATCCACTGTGACAGCTATTCATTGGAATGGGACCACATTGATTTCGGGGAGTGCCCATGGCACAACACACGTATTCGATGGTCTGACCTTTGAGGAGTTACGAAACTTCACCAGTCCAACGCCTCGATTTCGCGGACGTGGACATGCGCCACCTGTCGACCCAAATGCTGATGCTCGTGTTCGTCAGATCCTTGTCAACCCCGATCGCGACGTCCTGGTCGTGAGTGTGGGTAATGCAGTCCTCGCTTGGAAGGCGGGGCCAATCGGGAAGAGTACTAGCGGTGGTGTGAGGGGCCGCCTACCATTGGGTAGCGATGTTAGGCCAAAGAAAAGGAGTCACGGCGGAAAATGGATGCGTAAGTTGTACGTTTTGGTGTGATGATACCAATAATTCAATTTTTGTTTCAAACAGATACTGCAGAGTTGAAGCAAAATATTGCGGAATCCCGTCATTTATTGGAGCAAGAAGCAAAGAAGATTCGTCATAAACATGGCACGACTAGGGGACATCAAGACAGTCTCGGCCAACTCGGTCCCAGTGAGCAGGAAGCTCTAGAGTATGTGATGATGCTCAGCCGAGAGGAGCACGCTCGGAGTACTGGTGCGGGAGGGCCTAGCACTGGTTCTTCTTCCTATGATCCCTTCAACACTTCAGGACAATATGGCAATGCACAAGAATCAGAGGAAGGTGTATTCGGGTGGTCCACCGATGAAGCATCTGATCAGGGCTCTCGACGCTCAGAAAGCGATTTGGTTCCGGTCTCAGCATCATCCTCCAACTCGTCAAGCTATGAAAATGACGGTGCTCGCTCATCTGCGTCATTTACTTCCTCTTCGGTACCCTCTATCAACACCGATGACCATCTTCATTTTCCTCCTATCAGTACGAGCCCCACCCCCATCAACACTCCTGGCCTGGGATCTGGTTCCTCTCCTAGGCTCAATGTTACGAGTTCCCGGTCGTCGGCTTGGGGTACCCCTCTTCGAGCCTCAGGTTCCACTACCTCATCGCCGGGTGCTCGCGGCAGTGCGTTAGTTGTGTCATCCCCAACGGCGCAACGCCGAGCATCGACCGCTTCATCCCAGCCGGCGAGTTCTGGCGATGATATGGATGACGACTTGAGGTTTGCCATTGAGTTGAGCCTTGCCGAGGCTCGTAGTCGCGGAGAAAACGTTTAGATGGCTTTGAGAACATATGCATGGACTTCAACGTCCTTTTTTTTGAATACATCTCCAACAGATGTATTCCAATGGACCCTAGATTGAACTTTCGTTTCTTTTCTGTTTCCCGATATCTTTTTGAAAAGAACTCGTATGATTTTGACCCTTTCCTTACTGATTTATGTCGTTATCCTTGTGTATATCCCCAGGCTGCCGTAATAGAAAGTATTTATCTGCTGTGATATTGTGCTTTTGAGTGTATTATACAACTCTACGATCTGTCATTGTGCGTACGATACTACCCACGCCAGTGACCTCAGTCAACTAGATGTCGTCAGTAAGAAAATGACGGGGAAAGTATGCCGAGCGTACCTTCTCATGCCAACCTAACAATACACTCCCGCTGATATCACCCCAGCCTGGCATAGCCATACCCTTATAGATGTACTTCATTAATGTATCTTGAGCGTCTGGAGATAGCGACTTGACCACTGGCGCGATATCGGTCGCTTTGGTAGAGTTTAGGATGGTTAGGAGAGCGGTCAATGTGATTTCCTGGATGAAAGTCCAGTTTAACGCCCTCAGGCAGGTAAGACGTGTCTAAGGCATACTTTGGCTTCGTCAACGTTCGGCCCATATGGCGCGTTCTCGAGGATGATTTCCAATGCCTCAGCGGTATTGTTTCTAGAAAGTGTGTTACAATGTGTCGAATACATATGCAGTGTGGCGGCGGTGTAACACATACTTTGCCAACGAGCTCCTCACTGCTGCTTGTCTCTGCCGTGCTTCCTCCAGAGCTTGACTGGGATCTCTAGGATCAGCATCATAAAGGTCTTCGTCGTTCAGAACCTCCTCGTCATATTTATCAATGTCAATTTTACGGAAATTTGTGAAGTCTGACATGACAAGTGATGTGATATCGGTTCAAGTATAGTGCGAAGGTTCTGTTCTGTAAGCGTCCGGGAGGGATGTGGTGGATCTATGATCTAAACATGTACTGCTGCGTATACAACACCGTTATGATAGCGATGATGCCGTTGACGGAGTTTGTGTCTATTTGTGTTCATTGACCACAAATGGTTCTTCAACCCGGCTTGGCGCGCCCTCAAATGTTTTTAATTTATAAAAATTCTCTCTCAGCTTCCCATCTCCGATCACGCAAAGCCGGTTACTTAGCCTCTTGACTCTCATGCTCTGATGAATTTCTCGAATTTTTGTCTCGTCTGGTTTTCTCGCCAAGATCAATTCGGCCTCGGTTCAACTTTCAACCAGATGTGGCGCTGATGGTCAACTCCTCAGTGAAGTGTCATTCCGTACTCATGGAGTAAAAGTCAGGACTCTTGTTATTTGCGTGTGGCGAGCCGAATGCGCGAGATCAGGAGTACCTAGTCTCTCGAGTTTCTGTGTACCGTAAGGAAATCTAGGAAAAATGATCTCTTTTGAATGCCAGAGGACCTCTCCTCAGGGAGGACACCCAATTGTCGTTCGAAGCAACATCGTCTGAAATGGAATGTCGGCTTGCGCGGTTACTATCAGTTCGAGCTGATCCCCCTCCGACACGGATGTGATTGAATTCGTTGAGACAGGTTTGGATGCTCCTGGCATATCCGTTGAGCGAGCATCACGCCTGGCAAATGATGCATTCCATACACTCTCCTGCTTGTATCACAATTCCCGGGTCCATCATTGATTCCAAATGGAGTCTTCGTCTTTAGCAGGTAAGCCGATTTCGTGAAGCCTGTTAACAGGACATCATAATCAGGGTCATTATCTGATTCCTGAGTCAACGTAAAGGGCTGGACCTCTCCCGCGAAACTTGGTCCAAGCAATTGAAAGTAGCCACATTTGACCAGAGAAGACTTCTGCAAGAATCATAACGAAACTCTTTTAGTGATCAAACCATGTCCAGAAACCAGTCGCGTCCCAAGATAGGCCTCGTCTATGGATCAAATGATCCGCACCTGACCTTACCATTCAAGCTTTCTGGTTATTCAAGTTCTTCGTCTTTCGTGATCGTGATTAGTTTGACTGATTCCAGCCAGGCGCTCGGCAAGCCGGTATATTATTCCCTTTGTTCCTGTTTGACCACATCCCTTTCATGGGTAAGGACAAGTCACTGACACTCCTCACCATCCAACCACCATAACCTTGCAAGCTTCAAGGTTCCAGAAAGTCTGGCCATCGCTATATTATTGTTAACGTCGAGGCTGTTGATCCATGACGAGCCCTGATTCGACACCATCAGCCGCTTCTTCAGATCAAGGATCCTCTGTAACATGCCCCCTTGACGCTCCAGAGCCCGTATTTCCCCTTGAAATATGGACCATCGTGGAAGGATATTTACCTTGGAAAATCAGATTAATTCTCGGCGCCACCTGCAAGACTCTCCGCAATTTATTGCCTCCGAGGTTCGAGTGCGTCACTCTGACCTTGGCCGACTGCTCAGTTAGCACTGCGGAATTCACAAATCAACTCCTACTGCGCAAGATTGACTTCTTCGCTTCTCCTGAGGTCGCACTCTCAGTGAAAATTTGTCGCCTCAATTTCCACACGAAACGGGTACCATCACTCCCACCGACACCAGACGTTTGTACCCCTTTATTCTCAGTGGTCGCGAAGTTCAAGAATTTGACGGACCTGGATTGCTTCCGCATTCTTTTCGATGAATGTCATGTGAACGTGATCAACTCCCTTCCCAACCTCATCCGCGCCGAGTTCACAGAATGCCAGTGGATGCACCGTCAACCCGTCCCTTTCGAGGACCGCATGCAACTTCGGCACCTCCTCGTTGACCATGGGCCCAACAGACAACGCTACAACTGGCTCTTCAATACCCATCCAGATCATCTAGTTTCACTCGTCCTCACATCCGGCATGCCAGCTGCCCTCATCTCTGGTTTCCTCCCACCCCTACCCAACCTCGAATCTCTCGAGATCAACGGAATAGCGATGTTACATCCCGAAATTCCCTCATTTTTCACTTTGTGCCCTGCGCTTATTGAGCTGAGGGTCACAACGGACTCCCTTTGGCCGTCATATGCTCGTGCTGCTGATGCAGTCGTTAACGTCATTTCAGCTGGATGTATCCCAGATTTGAGGATGTATGAAGGGCCTGTGAATTTCCTTCCAGCCTTCACGAGAGGGCGGTTGGTCACCCATGTCGGCGTGTATGCATGTCCACTCCTCATGCAGAATTTCACGATCAAGGTTGGATCGGCGTTTAAGAAACAGCAGATTCGGTCGTTAAAGATAAGAGTGCCGATAATCACAGACCAGATCATTGCTCTTCTGTGTTACTTCAAAGCCATCCTGGCTGTGGAAATAGTTGTTACCAACGAAGGACAACCGCCCGAATCAAAACAGACTTACTTGGTAAGGTCTTTCCCTCAAAAGCCTCCTCAAATACACTAACGGCTAACCATCGTCCTTCAGGATGTTTTAGCCGCGCTTGATACATCCACATTCCATCCTCCGCGGAACCTAGAGTATCTATCCATAGCGGAGGAGGCAACAGCTTGGGGCACGCCAAAAGAATCTCCTTGGTATCAATACCAACGGGAATCTCAACAACGGGTACTGTCTCAATCCCCGACACAATCGCTTCTCCCTCCATCCCTAAGCGAGGCTCGCTCTTTCCACACGACGACACCCGGTTCGTCTTTCATCCAGAAATGCCACAACCTCCAATATGTTATGTTGTCCGACGGTCCTGGTGTCATTGCCGCTTGGAACCCACGCACCTCTTTTTCCTCAGAAATCAAGACCATTCGACAATGGCAGCGACAACGACTGGGATTATTTGAGCCTGTGGTTTATAACTCGCTGTGAGAACGCCGGTTTATTGTAGAAAGACATGAACAAATTGTGTTGCCGTTGAATTCGTGGTATTTTCTGTCAGGAGAAGGTTTAGGATTTTCCTGCATCGGGTATCACTTCCCTTCTCACGAGAATTTGTCCCGATTTCTGGGTAGTTTAGTCTTAATAGGCGTGGCGTATCAACCTCCCGTAATCAGTCCACACAACATGTCAATATGTCATGTGCCGTGTCGTAAGTTTATGGCACTTACAAGCACTTGTTTATTGTTTCTCTCCAAAAGGAAATTTGCCTAATCTCGGAACACTTGCTCTCGTTCGAGTATGTTGTACCGCTGTCTTTGCTATGTTTGCTGCTCGCATTTGTTGTTTCCTATGCTCCACTGTGCACTATTTTAGTTGTGTCTATTCTGGTGCAATGATTTCTTGTGCTTTAGTCTCGCGAAAGGCGATGAGGCTGTTGAGTGTGTAGGTAAGCGATGTACATGAATGCCGTACAGGCCGTAGCGGGCCACAGGGCTGAGATATTACTTGGACTGCGCCATGTGAAAAAAGAAGCGTGAATTACCTGCACTTCGGCAATGTTATAAATGCCAGCACACGAAATTCTATCGTTATAGTGCGAAGAAGAAACCCCCTTGAGAGGAGACGTGAAAAGAAAAACTGTCATCAAGAAAGGATAGTAAAAGTAGCAGGATACCAGCAATTTTAGGCAAAAACTAAGACAAAAAAAGAATCAGGGTCGGAAGATGAGCGAAAAAGATCGTCTAAAGATAGAACAGAGAGATACCCGAAAAAGAGAAGAAATCTATAATTCTACATGATGATGCAAGATTTAGAGGTTGGCTCTGCCTGATTGGGCGCTGAACGTTTCTCAATCTCAGCCAGGCATAGCTCGAATACCTTGCCTAAGCGTGAATGAGAAATGGTTCAAATATTACAGTCAAACGATTCACGTACCAACGTTGATGTTCTCTTTCGCGCTCGTTTCAATGAAAGCAGCCTTATTTACAGTGGCTAGCTTTTCACCATCAACGGCATCAACCTGGCGCCTATTATTAAGAAGAATCAGTTCTGTGCGCACTTTGGCTACATAGATCGGAGAAGTAAACGAAAAATCACGGTGGAAAAAACTTAAGCGAGGCGCGAGAAATGATGGTGATCAAGAGATTAGATGGCAAGCGGTTCATCGCACCCTGTCAAAGGACTGAAAAAAGAAGGCTTACCCGGTAGGCGCAAGGTCGCACTTTGATCCTACAATCACACATGGTATATCACTCACACCGCAAAAATCGATAATTTTGTCATAGACAATCTGTATCATGTCGAACGAGCTCCGTGATGTGATTGAATACACAAGGATATACCCGTGAATGCCAATGGCATATTGTGAGTTGATCGGTGAATATTCATCCTAAAATTGAGCCAGGAAAATACAACAGGTCGACTTTCTGGTGGAAGTGTGAGAGGAGAACGACGCACCTGGCCAGCAGTATCGATAATATGGCAGTCATACTCAACACCTTTGTACTTCACACTCTTGGCGAATGTCGATTCAATTGTGGGGTAGTAGGCATCCACGAAATGGTTCTATGCATACAAAGAATGATGAGATGAATGAGCTCCAGAGGAGATATCTAACACACCTCGATGAACTGTTTCACAAGTGATGATTTTCCTATTAATGCCGCAAGCCACCGTTCATAGGAACCAAAAAAGTCACACGAACAAGATCAAACCACACCAGGTCCACACACAAGGACAAAATGACAAAAACATCGAAGAACCAGACATCAATCAGTCCACGAAAAGACACCACAAAAGTAGCGCACGTACCGACCGAGCGTGACCCCAGTACTGCGATCTTTCTCCTCTTCACAGTTGCAGTCGCCGAATTCGTAGCTGAAGACATGATTAAAACCGGTATGATTTCCTTCGGAAATGGAAACTTGAGCTCGTAAACCGAGTAGATTAGGTTGGAGGCAGGAAGAGGTGAGAAGGGGCCTCTTTTCTCGGTTCAATGTTCAACAGGCACCCCTCCCCGCATTTAGCGCTAATTTACTGTCTTAAGTCGTCACGTGATGATCGATGTTGGCAAAGCGGATCCAAGGTGGCGACTGTCAGGGAGTTGCGTCCTTCGTTGCATCATTATGAGTTCTGTCGCTAGAACGAATGGAGTATGACATGTAATGGAGAAGTCTCCTTCATTATACAAGATTTAAATGATACACAGTTTGGAATGCTATATAACACAATAAATCTGAACTATATCCTACAAAAGGTGAGTCTGCAGTGGCAAGCTGCAGACGGTCTTGGCGCGCGTTTAGTATCCATGTGTAGCGCACACTCAAGCATTCAATAGTGGAACCATCAACCATAGATAGCAGAAATAGTACTCTCCACCAACTATCACTCAAGACGCCACCACTTACACCACTTATCAGCCCTGTCACAGCATATTTATGCCCTCCGGAACGGGTTCATTCCATCAGCTTCATCGCCGGCGCGTGCCGGCAGTTGGGGGGGCACCGACAAATCAAGCATGCTCTCAAATGGTGACCTATCATATCCCTCACCACCAGAGTTAGAGCCGGAAATGGAGGTCAACGAGCTCGTCGATGATGTCGTGGCTGAACCGTGAGTGTAACCCCTGGCTGATCCGCTAGAAGCATTGGTTCTCCGTTCTGGCAAGGGCGGAGCCACGATAGGTACATTCAAGATAGGTCTTCGGGGTGGTGGCGGCGGTGGCGCCTTCTTTGTCGGCGTCTGAGTACCTGGCGCGAGTGATGATGAATTATTGCGACCAAGGAACCCTGCGTTCGATAATAAGGCTGGCTCTGGAGGTGACGAGGACCCTGATCGTGATGATGATTTGGGAGTGGTTGATTCGAGAGCCCGAGTATTCTGTTTGGGTGTACGAGTGATCGCGGTATGGCCTTCATCGTCTGTTGTCAGGCTTTCGATACTATGTGTATCTCCCAGGCCTGCGATGAAAGGACTATGTTCCATCGGTTGTGATGTAAGATCTTGTTCTTCATCCAGCTCACTCGTGCCATATCCATCATCAAGAGATTGGCTATCCGAATCCTGGTGTGTTTGCTGATTACCAATGAGACTAGGATAGTGGCGTTTTTCTGTGGGGGGAGGCGGCGGGGGCGGGGGCGAATTGGATGGTCCAATGACCTCAATGTGAGTTGTGGGGAACAGTCCACGTCGATTATTGAATTCGCCCATCCACCAGGAGTCCAGAACTTCATTGAGCACGACAATCTCGCTACCAGCTGGGAAACTGAGCTCGTTGGAGGACTTGGCCTCGTACTCGAGCTTAGCGCGAACGATCTTCTTTCCTGGTACGTGGCCAGCCTTGGCCATTTGAGGTGGGACTTTCGGCGACGAGAAGTATGGTGATCGACGGCCGATGGATCCAATACTCGTCGATTTCTTCAACGACGAGACCCATTCCGAGCTCCTTCTCCCAGCACTACCCTCTTCATCTTCATCTTCTAGAGACGCAAAATTCTCCTTGTCTTTCTTTCTTCTGCTTGTCACAGACTCAACAGCACTTGAAGCCCAGCCCGCGACGCTACGACGTCTTGAATGTTGTTGGGGCTGCACTTCTTTATCCTTGTCGCTGGTAGCAGTGGCATTGCTGCTGGTGCGTTTTCTCGACAAGCGAGACGTAGGACGTGATGGAGGTTTACTTCCGCCATTTGACTCCCCACGGAACGAAAAACGACGACTCGAAGTGGTTGAACGCGGGCCATTCTCATCTTCTGAAGACTTGGGAGAGCTACTTAAATTGATCGGGGGCTTGGCGTTGCGGGATGATCGACGTGATAAGGTCTTCGAGGAGCCGCTGCGTTTGGGGCCATTAGTAGGGGAGTTGATCCTATTCGTATTTATTGGTCTTGAGTCTTGCGTAATGATTCAAACTGAAGGAAACTCACTCATAGCTCCAATCTGACCGGATGTCCTTCAACACCTCCAAGTACTGCTGAGCAAAATTGATCTCAAGATCCAGGAAAGCCGTGAGTTCCCGCAGGTGAAGAGCATCATCATTTCGGATCACTTCCATGTGAGCACGAATATCCTCAGCCGTCTCGTCACTACATAGAGTCATCAGGGACGCCCAAAGAAATGAATAAAAGTAACTCACAAGCGCTGCTTTGCCCTCTCCACCTCTTCTTCAGCTTCGAGCTTCTCTTTCTCCTTCTTGCTCTGGTTCAGTTTCTCTGCTTTGTAATATGCGCTCTCGTATGCCGACCTGCACTTGAATTAGTTTATATTCGAGCAAAGACGGAACAATAGTGGCACCTGCGGCTTTCGAGTTTCTTGTTTAGATGCTCGTACTCTTTGATTCCATCACTGAAACGTTGTAAGGACGAGATGAAGGTATCTTTGAAGGTGACCGCATAAGCCTCTTGCAGAGTTGCAATTTTACAGTGTGCACGACCGAACTTGACGAGGGAAGCACCTTACGGATGCAAAATTATAAATAAAGTCTTTGCCAGCAAGCACGGTCGAAATGTTACATACCGAAAGAGGAACTCTCGCCAAATTCTTCCCCGTGGACAATCATGACGAGGCCTAGTGCATCCAATGGCAGAAGTTTCTCGTTGTTGTCGAGTCCTTCGTGCTGCTTCTTCTTCGATAGCGAACGATGGTAAGCCTCCGTGGCACATTGAAGCCTATGCATTCCAGATGTATTAGCATTGAGAGGGACTGAGGGAGCTCACAGCCTCGGACATTGGAAGGACGACTCACTTATTCAAGCCTTCTTTACGCATGTCTATCTCCGCTTCCGAGTCTTTGAACTCGTCGCTGACGAACATCTTGTTATCTTTGGAGGCCATAACCTCCCCGGCCCACTTTGGTCGAACATTGACGTCAGCATCAAGTTACAACACGTTGGTCCAGCCGGTTTTCTTTCGCGGTGACAGACCAAGTCAATGGAGCAGTAAAACACACCTGTCGAAGTCGGCCCAACTACAAAACCCAACCACCAAAGCCACTGCATGAGCTTCCTTGTCCTGGTAAGGCGAGTCGATGAAGCACTTACCTGACTAGTCATTACGATTGACTCTGAGCAGACACGGAATAAAACTGAGAGATAAAAGAGAAAGGGAGAGAGTAAGGAAGAGAGAGACGAAGACAAAAGAGGCAGAAAGCCTTTGTCTGGTTACTACAGGCTGTTGAAAAGCTGAATACAAGTGGGCTCATTAATTTCAAACGCAGATTGCCGGTCTGTAGCATCCTTCTTCGGAAGGGAATAATGATCGGTATGATCGGGATCTCCACTCAAATTCCCCCTCTGTCGTCCTGGCGTCCAATTGCCCCATGTTTTTTTTCCCGTTGATGAGCACTGAAAATCCGATACCAAGTGGCTTCCAGATATTTGCTCTCGGTGTGTGTTGCCAGACTTCATGACTTCATCTAGTGTGTTAGACTCTTTGATTCTACCTTTGATTAATTACAAAATCTTTTGGACTTAGTCGAAGCCAGAGGAAACCTCATTGAATATCAGGACTTTCATGTACGGCATCGTGGTGCACACTCTTTTAGAATCTAAACATAGATTTGCTGTCGTCAGGTGTCCTGACTTAATAGAACTAACAATTGCATGCCAATATTCTTGGACATTCGGCTCGCTACGATTGGACACAGCCTGCCCCAAAAAAGGTCCTTCGGCAGGTAGCCAATGCCATTCTGCCCAATGTGCTATCTACCTCAAACGAAACATTGGGCCAATCGAGCGACAGTACCATCATTCACTTTTAGTTTGGTACAGCTGTGATAGATTCTGAATGCTCAATGTTTGAGAGGTTCCTCCCGAGACTTAAGACTCTCAGCTGATTGAGTCGACTCCGCGTTCAAAGCGGACAAGGATAATATATAGCAAAACAACAACGAAGGGGGAAAACGCACACTCACTAGACAAAACCATAGTCACTAAGTCGAGCCACGACCGATCTGAATGAATCGGACCCGATTAAGCCTCGACTATCAGAAAATCAAAAACCAATGCTCCCGTGCTCCATGTGCCCAGAAATAAGTAGACCCAGACCGAAATGGCCTGACTATTGCATCCCTCGCGACGCCAAGCGCATTCCCTCTTGGATCGCGACAGCCTAAACGATGAATCATTATATGTGAGTTCCGCCTTGTGTTTAGAGAATTATCAAGAAGTCGGCGTACCTCCTCGGTCCATGGAAGTTGAAAGAAATCGCTTCTTCTTAGCTCTTCTTGACGCACTGTCATACCCTCCGTCGGGCCGCTTCCAAGGATAGTTTCCAGATCACGAGACTGCGATTCCAACCACGTCTGGATAAATTTCGCTGGATCGTCCGCGAAAGACTGGAGGAATGTCTGCTTCAGGTGCGAATTGTGTAGAGATTGTGCAAGCAGAGCGATCTGTCACATTGAACGTGTATGGCAACAGAAAGAGGGGATTAGGAGGGGAGCCAGAGGGAAGCCAGAGGGATGATAAGATCGTCAGGTCTTTGCTAGTGACGTGAAAGAAGGGTCACGAGCCGACGTACCTCTTCATCTAATTTCATCAGTGTCGCTATTGACTCTTTCGACATCTGCACCGAAGTCGCCATACGATTTTTCAAAGTCGTATCTTCCATCTTAATCTCAACGTCCCACGCCATCAGTCGTTCAGGTGGAGGAACAGTGGGATTAAGCATGTAGTGCAAAACTACAGGTTCCGGGGTCCCGAGGTGCCGATTTACGAGCTCAGGAATCTGTTGGAACGCAATAGTCTCTGCACCAAATACCTAGATGAAATAATCACGGTCTAAGTAATTTGGAGTAAACGATGCTGCGGAACCCACTCACTGTCCGCAATTTGTCGTCGGCATGAATCATTCGGCGGTCTGTTTTATCTTGCAAGCCTTGTAGCTTGATGTAATTCCACACTGCTTGGATGACGCTGAGACGACTTTCCTCTTTAATTCCCAAGACATGAGCTGCGTAAAGGTTTTAGTAAGAGAAGGGGACAAATCGGCAGCCTGCGGCCAGACAAATGCTCACCCAAGTCAGGTGAGAGCTTGTATTGCTCTGGGAAGTGGTCTAGGAATACAATGACGCGGATTTTCGTAGGCGAATCTCCCGTTCGTCTTACAGTGAAGCCGTCCAGACTAGGGTTATGCTGACCCGGTGCTCGCGGCCACTAGGATCGTTGACACGCGGAATAAACCATCAGTCTCACCAGACAACAAGCCTGGCTCCAATCCTTACCTCGACAATGTTGCTATCAGGTTGCAGTGCGGGATCACGCTCAAATTCGATTATCATTCGCTTAATCAACGTTGAGAACTTGCGTTGTGGGGTCTTGTCGCGAATCCGTTGGTTTGATGGCTGCACGAAGTAAAATGTCGTTTGTTGAGCTACTGACAGCAATGAAGGCAATGACTTCAGCGTACCTCGAGTAGTCTGCCCTCTACCTTAAACGACCACGCAGGAATACCCTCTCCTGTCTCAAGATTTGCCACTGGTTGTTCGCCTCCCGTTTGCCACACTTGTCCTGACGATGTATGGCTCAGAAATATCCGAAGGGTGCGCGTTGTCTGGTTTGGTTCATCCGTTGATTGGATAAATGAATTCACGCGCACGAAGGCATCAAGACATGCAAAGAAAGGCATAAGATGGCCACATCGCAGATAAGGGCAGAAAGTATAGACAGAGACACATATAGTCAGAACATTGCTCATGCAGTCAGTAAGATGGCCACATCGCAAATAAGAAGGACAGAAAGTATAGACAGAGACACATATAGTCAGAACATTGCTCATGCAGTCGAGTTGCGAAACGCACGGTAGGTATCCTCGAAAGAGCATCTTGAACTTCAACCTTCTTTCTCGTCATTGTCCAGTCTAGTTTACGCTCCATCTCGAGTAGTGACTGGTACATCTTCGAGTCCTGCAAGAATTCGGGATTTTGAAGGATGGCATTGGGTATGTTCTTGTCTGTGAGTTTGCGTTTCCTGTTGTTGGAGTAGTCAGAATGATAACCATAGACGTTAAGGAATGAATTTTACTTTGCTGCCTTTTGGCCATCCAAGTGTGTTGTTACCATTACGGCTGTTGCAGTGACCTGAGAATCCGAATTCGATTGAATTCCTGTTTGGTGGTGAAGACGTTTGTGGGTGCAGCGTGACAGAATGTCACATTCAGCCATCTGGAAAATGCGTGACAAACAAACAAGGCCAACGAAAGTTCAATGCCTCTTCCTTCTTCTAACTTGGTATTCCATTTCGTGGAACGAAACAAGAACGAACAAAGGAGTCGATGTTGAACTTTGCACAAACTGGACACACTTCGCTGCCCTTCATTCTTGTCAATATAACCGGTCGCTATCGGAACCTCCACCTTCGCTCGATGCCTCGACTTATTTATCCTCTTCTTTTTTCTTGCGTTCCCCTCTATGCCTGAGCTCGTCCTCTTGGCAACACAAACTCATGGTACTAACATCTTGCGCTCAAAACTGTCGCCCATACCTTCAATCAAACTTGACGTACATTGAATACTGAGGCCTAACGACTCTGTATCAGTCGCGGCTGAACCTAAGATTCAGTGCTGTTCAACGGCGACCTAACGCTTTTATTGGAGAGTGACCCCGGCATTCGTACCCGAATCAAGATTGTTTGTCAACCCATTTCTTTTCGTCCAAGTTCTCTATGCAGTTCTGCTAACCGCATTACGAGAAATTTCACTGACATATAAACCTTATTAGGGAAGGTGAGAGAAATCTCACTCCAGGCCAACCCAACTGTTTCATTTGTTTTTTACTCAAGCTACCATAAGCAGAGCTGTCGTGTTACTTATTAAAAGAGCAACTTGGAGTTTCACACAATCAAGTCCTTGCGTAGAACCAACAACTCTTCGCTGTAGGACCTGAATACGTTTCGCATTGTCGGTGGAATACTGGTACGGGTGTTCTATGTAAGTCTGGCTCCAGAGCCAAGGGCACACTGAAAATCATCGTACCTTCAAGCCGGATCAGGCCCTAGAGGCTTTGGGCGTTCGGGTGCATACCTGTGCATCTCTGTGTATACCGCTTCCTTAACTCCGCGGACCACGCTGCTACGACCTCTTTAATGCATCGGGAAAAGGCGGCTGCGAGCCTTCATCGTCACCTCAGAGCTTGCACGGGCCTGATAATTGAGGTCGATATGGGTGTCAAGGCTGTACACGATATCTATGCATCGAATTCCTTCTACCCTACGGGCAAATTTCTTGGGGATCCTTTCTGATCAGAGGCAGAATCGGAAGGCACAAGCATGTGGACTGAGCGCCATCAGTGATTCGAATGGCGATCAGTGATTCTGTCTATCCCCCCACAAAGAGTCTGGCAGCTTCGCTTCGGGAGTGTATAAAGTCCACAGAAACCTCTTCCATCCTTGAATTCTCGCGTCCAGAAACCAGGTCCACTTGACGGTGGCTCGGATTATTTTGCGGAAGAAATGCGAACGTGCAAGCGTCAAAAAGTGAATTGTAGTGTTTGATGGGCTGTCATCGCAGGTTCGATCAAGGTTCAATGAGGGATTAACAACATCCTTTTAAACTAAACTCAAATGTGCGCGAGGCTACCTTGGTTTCCCTCCCTACTCAACGTACTTCCTCGGGTGCAGCGTCCTTGACCTCCCCAACCAACGCTATCGATGCCCTTTGCAGCGACTCCAAGATTCGTCGTTGTAGACGACAATGATCCTTCACTTACATACTCAGGACCCGGCTAGACCTTGGATACAATGGGAAGTTTGGATGATATCGGAGACAGTGGACCTCCGTATATGCATACAGTGCATGGGACATCAGCTCCTGGAGCTGTTTCTCTCCAATTCAATGGTACGAGGTCTTGTCTTGCTTTGAGAAGAGTCACTAAATACTAACCGATTGACAAGGAGCTACATACACGCCATAGCGAGTTTTGATAGTGCTGGTAACTGGACGACGGCTGATTGGAAATGTCTCATTGATGGAGTCCAGATTGGCAATGAAAATCCGCCGGACGCACCAACGAACGACTGGAGGTTTTGCGATAGTGCCAGTGCGTCACTGCGTGAAGGTATTCATAATTTAACGCTGGAAGTGATCTCAACTCCCAATGGCGCAAGATTTTGGCTTGATTGGGTCACCTTTGTTCCTGCTACAGACTCATCGCTCGAACGGGATTCAATCCTCCTTCCCGCAGAAGACTCCACGATTCTATATGATGCACCGTGGGGACCTTGGGATCCTGACAATTTCATGGGGACAACAACGGACGGCTCCTCGGCGACCGTAAGCTTCGTTGGTGAGTGATATTCAACTACCCTTGAGTCAGTAACACTGAAGCTGATCGCCGTCCCATAGGTGTATCGGCCACCTGGTATGGCTTCTTTTCTGGCACATCGACTGCAACAACAGGACGAGGCAGTTACACAGTTGATGGCGGAACGCCAACAACTTTCACCTGGATTGCGAACAAAAACTACACCACTTATAATCACGTCTTCTTTTCCACACCAAGAGTACAGTCCTGCGTCTCATCAACTCAAAGTGACATACCTTGGCTCGTCGCCGAACGTCAACCCCCTCACGCTATCCCACATCATCGTTCAGAACGGCACTTTCCCGTCTTCCACGCCCTCATCCAGCGTAAATCCTACATCAGCTTATCACAAGCGCATGGCAACTTTGAGCGGTGTGTTAGGGGGAGCTTTAGGGATATTTTTGATAGGTTTCGCGGTGGGCTGTCTGCTTTGGAGACGGCGGCAGCACCGTAAAAAAGCTGACTCGACATTAGAGCCATTTATCTCTTCCCCAGCTAGTGCCACGGAGTCGTCAGGACCTGTCTCCGTGATGCCGAGCGAGAGTGGGAATCAGAGGAAGTCACTCGGGGAGATGGCTCCTCTAATTCATGACGTACACACCCATCGGGACAGTGGCCACCGTTTCCACAATACAGAAGAGATTCCGCCCAATTACACACCTGCATGATACCAGTATTGTACTCGGACTTCTGTTTGATTTCATGGACTCCTTTAACAATGGACAAACGTACGCTTTTTTGTATCATCGAGACCTCCGGTGGTAGAGTTGTGCATTTCTTACAGACCTTATGCATTGCGAATTATGTTGGGTTCATGTCATCTTCACCTCAGCCTCAACACAACAAGGAGAGACATGCGTTCATTTCCAGATTCAAGCATAACAAGAATGCATATTGGTCATGGTCATTTTTCATTCAAGAGGTACATAGTATACATTGTATCAAATGTTGCATACAAGAAAATCACGTGCTTTGGTTAACGTCGAAGAGACGCCTAAGCCCGAGGCCCACGGCGAGGAAGTACGGGGACCCGAAAGCCCTTCCTCAAGAGAAAGAATCGAAATTCTTCCTAGTTCACCCATCACTGACTGCGCCTCAATCAGCCGGAAAGCAACGACGGCTAGGTACGAGAGGAACCGAACTATCTACATTGAATGAAGGAAGACAAAATTACAAACAGCAACTTAGGCCAGATGAGTTGCAGTGGCTGCTTTGAGGAGAACACCAAAAAGTCGGACGGGATGAATGTGGGGTATGCGAACGAGAAAACCTATCGACTACTCAAGGGATATCAACAAAAACTCACCAGGCGCGCTGTTATGGAATTGGTGTCTTATGCCTCGGTGACTTGCTCAGAACTTGCCGCATGGGGGCTCGGATACCATTAATGTTATGCCTCAAGTGACACATGCTAAGCCTCGCTAGTGAATGAGAGTTTTTGGCAGTGACCCTACCCAGGTGTGCTGAGTGTGTAAGAGAGTGGCGGTTTAGTATAACCAAATTGTATGAAGTATGTCTTACAGTCTGATCTGTAAGAGGCTCAACATATAAGAGACCTTGGCCACTACTGCTGCCAGGGAGTGACCCAGTCACCGCACAGTAAGGGAATGACTAGTCTTAACTAGAGTTCACTATTAACCGGTTGGGGTATTGAGGGACTACTCAGAGTTGCTCCTCAGCCAATGCGGATGACAGTGAAGGCAAGCATTAAGAGCTGAACTATACTAGACTACTGTACAGCTACTCGGGGGTTTATATACTAAATCCTAAGCACCTAATCATAAGTAGTATAGCAAATAGAACAATGAAGAAAGGTCCAGAGGCCTACGGTAGTGAGGACGTGTCCATATACTAATCAACTAGATACTAAGCCAGTCATTGGAATAATGGTGAAGTTCAGAGAACAAGGCATACGTAGTCCTAACAATGTCTAAATAAAAACATAGAGGCGCGGATCAAAGTTTATAAATAGTAACCCCACATGTTGAGTCTATAACAATCAATCTCGACACCCGCCAATCGCGATTTGAGATGCATGCGGAGACTTGCTCGTACGGTTGGTCTTGCGCAGGGGGCGGCAAACTTGATCTTGACAACTTGAAGGCGCCCCCACGAACCGCGGACCTAAAAGTCACAAAAAGGAGACTCACCTGGGAGCACTCATCTATTCCCAACACTACCTTTGTTCTCCTATAGAGCAGGAGTGCAACAGTGTATGTCGGAACAATGAGTGCAAACTAATCAAATCAGACCCCAGAGCCAGAGACTAGGTCGCCAGAGACTAGGTCAACACAATCAGTTGAGGAATGCACCTCGAGCTGATAAAGTACTCACACGCCAGAGAGACCTCCCTACGGGGGGAGAGTGGCCTTATACTCGGTGGGCTGGCAAGTTTGCTGAGCCAATCCTCTGGTAAAGAATGCGTCATCAACGGGGGAATGTGATATGTGGCGTCATTTGGACGCCAGCCATACGAAGATGGGTGGCTACTTTTGATAATTCATTCCTCCCCGTCTGCGACGAATAGTCAGAGACTCAAAGGATAAACAGCAAAAAAGGTACTCACAATGACGAGGACGACCCAAGCAACCACCGAGGCGAACCTAGGCGATGGTGCAATGAGGAGAACGGCGTTTAGAGCATGCCGTCTACGTATCACGGGAAGAAGTCAATATCTGGCGAGAAGATGAAGAACGAGGCATACCGCAGGAGAGTGGTTCTGGGGCGGGGAGGCCATGAAACTGGGGGATTTCTTCAAGTCAGTCCGGCCTTATATGCCATTTCGGAGTTGAAATCGCTTCTGCTTCTCGCGCACCTCTTTCCCCGAATGTCTAGATGTTTTTGCCACAACATTCGGCATTTATCATATTGAGCGCGTCTATCAGGCTCAACCCTTGGCTTCTTAGACGTAAACGCTCGGGCCACACATGCAGCCGAGTAACCTGAATATCACCACAGGGCTTGAATGCAGCATACATTGACTCGACCGGCACTCGGTTAAATGACTTAATGGCTTATCCTTGCTAACTGTTATCAAACGACTACATAGTCACACAGAATTCAACAAAGCGTGAGTCAAGAACACGTGGAATCGGTGGAAAGGGTCCGTTAATTCAAAGATAGCTCCTGGCTCAAGTCGCTGATCGTCCAGCATTGGCATCAACCTATCGTCAACAGCAGTACGCACGAGGACAGGGGTGGCAGCTTGTGTCCAGCTTTGTATCAAATATGGTTAGATATTGGAGCCGCTGCAGTCACAATGTACAGCGGCGAGAGCCAATTTCATTTTCACTGGTTCTGTCAATTTCAGGCTGGCGTAATTCGAACAATTTTACAGCCTGAGTGTTGTTAACCCTGATCCTGAAGGCCGAAATCGATGGAAGTGAGTGCCACCCCAAATTTTAAATTCCAGAAGCCTCAGAAGGTAGGAATTCTGCAGGCGAAATAATTTTTGAAGGACAAATTATGTCAGTACTTTCTAAACTGGCATAGATCGTCTCTAGCGATGAGCCCCCCTCTGCACAAAAAATGGTGCAAGATCCGAGTCCGCTAGGGGCCGGGCCTCTTTTATACGCCCGAGCCAAAATTTCTTGCGCAGTCTGAACAGCAGCCATTTTGATCTACTCCTTTGGCGTGTCATTCACGCCCATTATTCTGGCTCAAAATTGTTTCACATTTCACAAGTCTTTTTTTTGTTTGTTCAGAGTTGAGTAGGCGGCTACTATCAACAGCTCGCCTTCCAGAATGTCATGTTTGTTGCCAGCCGGCAATCCAGCCCGAACCACACTCATCACATGAGCGATGCCACCGGGAGAAAGAGTGAATTCCGAGAAAGATTTCTCAAATATGTAGCAATTCCATCACAAATGCGCAGGATTGGGCCGGAGTCAAGTTCCGTGTTTGCCAAACGGGTGCAGAGACTTGTACTTTCTCCATAAGAGCAGAAATCTGGGATCATGTGAACTGGCTAGAAGCATGTTATCCTGACTAAGGCTTGGCCAGTCCAAAAGGGCGAAATTAATTTCTATGTACATATGCCCTTGAACTTTGTGAAAGTCAAATTGACGAAAGCTATTTATAGATTATCCACCGTTTCAACCGCTTCACCAGTAATCTGTTGCAATTGCTCAGAAGTGGTCATGGGATGGAGCTAAGTATATGGTAAATGAGTAGATAGATAGATCTTTTTCAAGACACAAGAGAGAGTTGGGCACTACATGGCCGCATTGAGGCTGCAGGCATTTTTCATTGCAACTGTGGCGGCATCACTGGATCATCACTGGATCATCGTGGTCCAAGATTTGCCCCAGAAGATTTGAAAGTGCCGAAGAAAAACCCTCTTGAAGTAGGGTACATTATTGGAGATACTGGCACCGTTGCCTACGTAAACAGCGACCAGAAGAATGGTTTTTCAAACATCGACAAATGTGGTCGATCGAGTGTGGTGGGGTTGATGTGTGTGGGAAATACTGTATCAGTCAGTTCAGGACATCCCTGCATCAAAAATTGCAAGCCAAACGTCCCGAAAGTCTGACACCTTGACTTGCATCCGTCAGCGATAATGAGAGCCCCTAAAACCTAGATAGAGAACGGGAAATCCTGAAAAATATGTGTAGTAAATACAGAACGGACTGTCAGGTAGGTCATGGACACTAATTTGCTCGGGGCACTGTTGCTGATCTCGGGAATGATATACACCGGTCACCAGCGGGCTTCAGGGCGGTGGATGATACTATATACTGTGACTCAGCAGTCCGCGGCCTTCCCTCATGCCTGTGCGATTGATATCAGCAGAAGCTTGGAGCTTTACTCCGAATTGAGGCTGGATCGCGCAGCTGTTGATTTATTTCATCGTAAGTTTCCTCCCAGATCCAGATATCTCCTTGATATGAGCCCTAGTAGTTTGACTAGTGACTCCAAGTTCATCTGCTGGGCTTGAACGTGCGATGACGAAGATCAGAATTCAGTATAGTCGCGAAAATCTTCAACATTATTTTGACGAGTTTTTTTATAAAGCTTTGAGTAGAAGGAAATGAAAAAAGAGTAAGTCGGAAGCATGGTTTTGAATGTATTGAAATATACTAAAATGAAATATTTTAATGACCATAGACATCTCAATGTCTTTACAATAAAACAAGGCCGTTGATATGAGACAGGATTCCGGCAACACCACAAGTACCACGACTCATGTAATGCACCAACATTGGTCTTTAGCAGTCAAGCTACCCTCAATCAACACAGAGGCCGTGGAGATTTCAAGGCCTACGCCGGATCCAGTCATAACAGAGTACCCGACCACGGCAGCCTCAATGACATCTTTACCATCGTCAGCGCGTCTATTTAGAATGTCTACAACCGCCATGTGAGCCGGTATGGTTCCGTAAATGAGTGCAGAGTGCCGCGGGAATAGAACAGGGGTGCTCCCTTCTCGAGGGCTAAGCTCATATTTCATGCGTGATTCCTTGTCGACTACATAGTAACTTTGTCCTGTAGTCAACGTTAACGACGATTCGTACCCCTCATCAATCAGGAAACCCTGATAGGACGCATGAAGGCCACGTGTGTCACACCGTGCCGCAGGACTGAATGATTGTAAGGAACGAAGAGGTAACTCCATAATGGAGCGAGGAGCCCAACGGAAAGGTCTTGACGCCAATTTTTCCCACAAACCAAAGATGATGTCTGCGGGGAAATCGCGCAAAAGGACGAACAGCTGTGACATGCGTGCCTCGGGGTCGGGCAGGTCAAGGATAGGGGCGACCGGGAGTCCAAGTGTGATTGCTAGGATAACCGGCTCGTCCTCCATTTTGCTTGTCGTACGGTGCTGAATGGCCAGCGTCAACCGTTGGAACACAGTCGTTGTCATAAATATGTTCATGTCCGACCCGAGTGACGATGTCTCCAATATTGTTTTCTGGAGTGTGGCCATAGGTGGGATCCGACTGCGAGTCAGGTGGGTTATGTCGTTTCTGAAGCATATGTCAGACAGCAGGAGATCACGCTCGCTCTCCGTTGATTCAGTGTCCTGCAATGAATACGGCATGGACAGAGTCTGCACGTAAAGTCGATTCGACAGTGCAGCTTCTTGAAGTGTCCAAAGTCGACGAGTCCAACCGACAAAAGCTGTAAGAAGCTTTTGCTCAAGCAACGACACTCGTGAGATGTTCAGCCTTTGAAGTTCACGATCAAGGACAAGAACAGCAGCTGCATCTTGATAAGTCTGGCTCATCAACTTGATGGCTTGTTTCCGTTGAGCTTTGTGATTGGGTTGAACCGGAATACATAAGGTATCAATCCATAAAGCAAATTTGGGATCGCCGGGCTGTTGCAGTTGATGTATATAACTTGCAATACGCCGTATCTGGCACCCAGGTAATGCGTTGTTGTGAGGGTTGCCCAGTCCATGGGACCCTGGATAGACTGAATCAATAAATCTACAAGAATTACTTCGATATACTCACAGACGTGTGATATCGCAATGTATGGCTGACTATCACTGATCTTCGGATCCGAATCGTTCGTTAGGGTGATTCGCGGCACCACTCCCCGATCCAACACTTTGCACAACTCCTCAGCCTCCACTTGTACTGACTCACACCTACACCAGCTCTCAACATGGACCGTCTGATACGTTGACTCATCAACTTGGTCGGCAAGACAGCCCCACTGTCCACAACGTGAATGATCCATCTTCCACCTGCCCGAATTCAGCCTCGTCGCAAAGAAATTAAAAACCCCATCGTATTCCTCCAAAAGCTGGCACTCACTCCTACACCACCCGCTCTCAAGCATCTCTTCAATAGCAAATTCTTTCAACTCGTCCCATTCCGCGGGAAATGATTGAGCCAGTGCGGGGTTCATGATGAGTTGTACAGAAGGAAGATCCGTTGCAGACGATGGTGACATGGACAGGGTAAGAGTTAACAGGATGGCGCGAAAGAGGAGACGGATAGAGAGGAGGACCTTGCACTCGTCATAGGAAAGGCTGCGGCGTTCTCGAGAATTTGATCTAACTCTCGAAATTGACGTCTGCAGGGACACGACATGTTGGACAACCTCAAGCAGACGTGTCCACCGCTCTCTTTGATCAGCTTCATTGAGTGCACCAAGTGCTGCCAGCCACCGATGCGGAAGAACATCGAGAGGGGCTGTGGACAAACTCTTCTTTAAGCCATCAGGATGGGTCTTAATGACAAATTCGGACAGGGATTTAGGATGTACACCAGTAATCACATCCACCTCTGCAAGGACTCCAAAAAAGAGCCACGCTTGCAGAAAAGCTACCTCCTCGCTTAGTGACGCGATGTCTCCGGCAGCTTTAAAACATTGAATGCGAAGTGCATCCTTCGGGCGGTCTTTCACGAATGCTGCTGGTATGGACCTCTGCCGACATTCAAACTTGTCGTCCAAGCTCGCCAATACAGTACCCCAGGCACTTTCTACTTCGTTAGGGAACGAGCGATATTGACGCTGTCCATCAAGGAGCCATCCAGCGCGTTCAGGAAAGTTCCAGAATCCATTCGGGTGATGGTCGTACGGGGTGCTCGTTGAGAGTAATGGGCAGTCGTAGGAAATGAAGAATGGACGACTTGTCGACGCTCTGACATGGCAAGAAGTGTTTTGTGGAGGCTAGAAGAAATTCCAGTCACAATATTGAGGTTACAGGGGGTTTTCAGACGCGTGTACCTGAGTTAAATAAGATCCTTGGCTAGTTGAGCCGACTTCTTGTTCGCGTTGCACCTGACTGTCATGTTGCACCAGTCCTGAGAACTCTTCAGATGGCCCTCTATGCTCGTCCGTCGGGGTGAGCTTATTCCAAGAGGGAAATTGCAAGGCATTCTAGACTCACAGAGTATCCTCCAACGCAGTGTGGTCGCAGCGACAGCAGCGAAAGCAGGTGGCAATAAGTTGAAGGAACCATGACATCATTGAGTTACGAGGTAAGACGACGCGAATGGCCAGCCAAGGGTTTATAGATACATGGTGTATGTCCAGGAGGGGAAAGCATGGCGTATCATATCTCAGATCTCAACAGTTAGCAGGCTTACGAGCCTCAACTCATGGTGCAGTGATTCGGATTACCTAAGGTACGAGTACGATCAGACCCACGGGTCACCCTTTTCCACACTCTGTCCCATCCAGTTCCACCCCACCATATTTATTGAACTCTATTGTCCATGGCAAACTTGTACGTAATGGCACTAGACGCACAGCTCGTGCAGTCCAGCAAACTAGAATTCTGGAAGCATCCGCCTTGTTCGGCTTCAGAAAATACGATTTCGGACGACTTCTGCGTGCACCACATACATGCAGGCTTTTATTGTTATCCCAAACACATGGACCTATTTTAACAATCAAACACGTTCCTGCTCCCTGGAGGCCGCTCTGCATACACATGCCCCCATGTAGTGTGTCGTCTCTGACCCAACTCTGATCTCATGCATCATGTATGGCGCTTCGATTCCGTAAACTCCATCAGCTCAGTAGTAGTCACTTGCGAGTATACAAATCAGAACGACCAGTGCTTTTCCTGCCCACCTTTCCTCCCTCAACCCCCATCCGCATGATCCTAACGTCTCTCGCATTCTTAATAGGAATTCTAGCCAAAATTATCAAGAAGCTAATATCCATTGTAACCCTTTTTGCTCGAACGATATCGAGGTTCATCTTGAACGCCTTTACTAAGGTCACTGTATGGTTCGTCTCGGTGTACGAATTTTCCTTCGGAAATAGGCAGCCGGTTACTCAAGTAAGTTTGTTCCACAGGAGAGCTGGATGTGCTACGCATACCGCATCGCAGGAAGAGGCAACCCGGCCGATATCAACACAAGAGATTACCACGGCTGCTCCAGGACTGACAAAGAACCCTTCCAAGAAACCCGAAGCAGAACCCTCTCCATATGCAGGAATCAGCCAGGTGCAACCTGCTCAAACGGCTGACGCTCAGGATGTGAGCCGGTTTTTAGTCTTAGCTCCATCTTTGAAGCTCACTCTTCGAGGTTGATCACAAGATAGATAAATCCCTAGCGAGGACAGCGGCTATTAACCCAGAAATCAGAAAGCTGGTCTGCACGCGTTGTCGGGACACAATTTTCTCGGAAACAACCTTTACAACTATTTGGATGACGGCTAGTCTCAACTCTACCTCAACCAAGTCGCAATCAAACGACGCCCACTGCTTCACATTTCAGACGCCAACATGGGCGCAAATGCAGGAGTCAATCGACCACATGTGTGAATGGTGTGATATCGTATGCGAGGATATAGAAGTGTATTATCAGCACCGCAAGAAGACCAAACAACCTCCGCCCGATGACTCAACTTTTTCGATAACCATTCGATTTATGTGGTCCACCTCAGATGCTGCACTCCTGTTTCGACTTTGCGTCGAGAATGACTGGTACAGAACCTGGTATGTCTACGCCGATGCTGGTATGTCTGCCATTGTCAAGCTTGATCGATAGGTGAAAAGGTTGATGGACTGACCATGATGTATTACCAGACAACATTGCAGCGCGGTACATAGCGGCTCGCGGCCTGGTGTGGGACGTCAACAGCAGTCAGGCTTACACGCTTATCCGAAAATGCATGGAGGACTGCTCGCACCACAAGCACTGTCCACGCCCACAGCCTTCTAAACTACCTAGAAGAGTCATTGATTGTGCTGATCCCACTCACCCTCGGCTAGTGGAGAGCGAGTCTCTGGGAAAGGAGCGCTATGCAGCCCTAAGCTATGTCTGGGGACAGGAGCAGCCCCATAGCACGAAGGAGGCAACAATCGAGCCATATAGGCATTCCATCGATCGTCGTCTCATTCCAAAGACTATTCTTGATGCCATCACCGTTACGAGTCAGCTCGGCTTACGTTATCTTTGGGTGGACTCGTTCTGCATCATACAGGACTCGGACGAAGACAAGAATTGCGAAATCCCCCAAATTCGCCACACCTTCCAACACGCACACGTGACTATCGTGGCCGCGGATGCGCAGAAAGTTAGCGACGGCTTTCTGCACAATCGCAAGAAGTGGCCCTTTGCCGTGAGCACCCTACCATTTCGCTGCCCGGACAAGTCGATAGGGACCCTCTCTCTTAGCCAAGGAGACGAGGGGCGACCAACGAACGAGCCTGTTGATGCGCGTGCTTGGTGTCTAGAAGAACGTGTACTGTCCCCTCGGAAGTTAATATATTGTCGCCATGGATTACAATACGAGTGCCAATCAACTCGCATGAACGCTAATGGCTCTCCTGGTTATCTGCCCGACGCGATGAAGATCCCGCGGTTGCCTGACTGTAGTATGGTGCCTCAGATAGTCCCCAGAGCATCCGAGGAGGACATAGAGAGAAGCTGGCGTTTCATGGTTAGCCTCTATACCCAGCGCGCCCTTACCAAGTCAAAGGACAGGCTGGTCGCTCTTTCAGGCGTCGTTGACCATTTTCATGATCTATGGCCTCAGAGTAAATACGTTGCTGGGCTATGGACGCATCAGTTTCCCCAAGCTCTCCTGTGGGCAAAAAGAACAAACAGAGAATATAGGCGACCTAAAAAGTACAGAGCACCATCGTGGAGTTGGGCCGCGGTTGATGGTGAAGTTTCGTGGCTGCATGAGAGATTCCCCGAGCTCTCCTGTGGGCAAAAAGAACAAACAGAGAATATAGGCGACCCGAAAAGTACAGAGCACCGTCGTGGAGTTGGGCCGCGGTTGATGGTGAAGTTTCGTGGCTGCATGAGAGCCAGGAAGGCGTGGTTAGCGAAGTCAAGGAGTGGAGCGTCAAGCTAAAGTCCCCGAAAAGCGTCTATGGCGAGGTGACCGGTGGGTTTTTACTCCTGAGTGCAATTGTTAAACCTGTCATATGGAATCCCGAGGAATCGGAACTGTTCGAGACAACCGGAGGAGGAGATCGGGCGCTGTCCTCACACGAAGAGTCGATGAGTGGGGAGATGGGATACGTTGTCGCTGATGCTATTGAGCCGGCATCGGATTCACTGCGTGAAGTATTCGCTGCGGTGCTGAAGGACACTGGTTCCACGTTTCTTGGCATTATACTGGAGCCGACTTGGGACGACGATAAGGGAAGGCACGGTAGCATGAGCGTTTACCGTCGAATTGGATGGTTTACTGCTCCCTTCTGCGAGAGGGCAGAGTGGCTTTCTACAGAATACCAAGTAATTAAGATTATTTGACAGTACTATAATGTACTTCATATGTGTATTTGCATGTCGAGTCGATATCGCGACTGTGCACTAACAGTAAATGGCGTCGCAAGCAGGACAATTTGAATTTTCCGCCCGCCACTCAGGGCCACGGAAATGATCGGAAAGGTCTCCTGTCAGTGAAATGCCAGTCTATCTTTAGCAAATGGATCTAGTTATTGCGGACTTGCTTGTACTCTTTGTACGATTCTTGTCCCCGGACGTCATTACACAGTGTTCCCCTAGGCCCAGCTGATAGCTGATTGATAACTCACATCTATTCACATGTATGCCTCGTGTGTGCAGCTGACACGCCACTGATCCCCAAACATGAACCTTCGCCCCAGCAATGTGCTTACCGTTTTTCTGCAAGAGAAAAGGTAAGCATTCCTTCAGGATCAAGATAATGACTTTGCGCTGAGCAATTATCATTCGACGGCTGATATTAGCAATACCTCTCCTTGGAGACGGACAACTGGCCCAACATGTGCGCGCTTTGGACCTAAGAGTCAAACGAACCCTTTACCTATATTGTATAGCACGAAGGACAACTACCCTCACCAAATTCAGCAGAGGCCACTATCCCGGCAACAGCAGAGAGCCGTCCTGTAAGACTTGGCGAAGCACCTTGTCCAGGTCCTGGGAGGACGGAAGTGGAGGAGGTTAGAACGAACGGAGGACTGAGAGATACGAGGTTAGCGTTATGGAGTCCAGACGGAGAAGAGATCAAAGCACTGGGAGAACATGCTTGCAATCTAGGAGGCCTCCCAGCTGCGAAAATCATCTTTGACCAAGCGTTGAGCTCAGTACGAGTTACAACAGGCAATGAGCATCATATTGATCTCACTCAAGTGGCTACCCCGTGTCGATACCGTTTCATCGATTGCCTCGAGTTTGTCCATAGGGAGTTCCTTCAGGTCATAGAAGTCTGTGATCTCCCTCGAGATGCATACGCAGCGATCTCCCATGTATGGGCCAGTGCATTGCCGAAGTCGAGCGTATACACTCAACGAGGCTCGTTTTTGGTAGAATGCGAGGAACGCAACGACGGTGGCCCGATAAGCATTGACGTCCTACATCACGCATGCGTTGCTGCTTTACAGGAAGGCGTGCGGTTCTTGTGGTTAGATCGTCTCTGTATCCTACAAACCCATGGGAAGGGCGAGAACGTAAATGTTGACAAGAAATGGCAGATCATGCACATGCACGACATTTATCGACAATGCCATGTTACTCTTGTCCTTTCCGCTGGACTGCGTCGTTTTCCAGACAAATTTGAAGCAACGACTTGGGTGGAGCGAGCATGGACATTCCAGGAAGCAATGGTAGCGCCTGGTGCAAAGGTACTCTTCGTCGACTACAACTCGGTTTCTCCCGAGGATCGAAGTCCGGTTGTGCATATGCTACCCATAGATGAATACTTCAAAATGCAACCCACAGGGAATGATGACCATACTGGTGCACTAGAACGACAACGGCAGTTTGTACAAGCCTTGGATAGCCGCAGTCAATTTAGGAGCAATGATCCTGGGGATATCCTTGCACGGTACCAGAGCATTTGGGATTTTGTTCAATGGCGCTCCTCAGCTCGCCAGGCAGACGTCGTATTCAGTGTCATGGCCATGCTAGGTGTCACCCTTGATCCGTCCAAGTTTGAGAAACACGACAGGCTCGGCGCGACACTCGCTCTGGCTCAAGAGATGTTACTCAATGATCCTAGGGAGAATACGTGCGTGGACATTCCCATGTGGAGAAAGGTAGACAAAGCAGATGTGTTAGACACGTGCAAGCGGAACAATCTTCCGCCATACAACGTCCATGATTATTTGATGCGGCTCCCCACCATTGTGCAGACAACCACGCAGCTGGAGGGTGAGCTTAGCAGAGAGCCTATCCCAGGGTTTGGAAGCAGGTCGAAACGAAGCCTGTTAAAAGGGTCAGGCGGCGAAGAAGACACTGAAAAGAGGCTGCATAGTGATATCGAGAACATGAAGAGGCGGGCAGATAATCTCGCTCAAGAAATACCCTCAGAGCTCCTGGAAAAAGCACGCGACGGCAAGGACGAAACCCTCACTCCGTTCAAAACGTCGCATAATGTCGTCATTGGCTTGTGCAAGCAGCTACATCCCGGCCACCCTGTCGTGCCGCATCAGTTCGGCCATGTCTTCGGCTGGTCCATTCAGGATGTTCTCTGGTTGCAATTAACCAGGCAATTACCCGCTAGCAACCAAGGCGAAGTCAGCCCCAGTGGACATACAACCTCACGACGACCACGTACCATACCCGTACCTGTTGTTACTTTTTGGAAATTCACCATACCTGGCGATGTATCAGCTTAGCGCTTCAGGAACTTGTATATGTATAAGTATTTGGCCTTCAAGTCTTCCAGCGGCACCATATTGTTGAATTGTTCCATCTTCCGTCTCGACTTTCCAATGTACCATGAACGTACTGCAAGTCCGTGACAGTATTCGCTCTCATGCTGACACAGGTGATAAAGCCTTGATGTCTGCGATTGAATAAGTAGACATGGATATTGCAATTCATTGAAATACAGTTTGAAATTACGGAGCAGGCGAGTGTTGAGGATGTGTGCGAAGACGACGGCGCAACAACATATAAGTACTGTTATCTATGGGCATTGAACCATGTAGGGAAGAAGAATGGGAAAGGTATGTGATGACTTTTGATGACTATATGAACAGGGGATGAAAGAGAAGAAATACTAAATCAAAGGAAAATGGAGCGGATTTGAATCAGTTGAATGATGGACAAGGCCCGAATACAGCGGCGGTGAAGCCGCAAAAGCCGAGTGAAGCAATTGCAAACAGGGGTTAAAGAATACAGAATAAGAAAATTGCTATATGTGTTAGGAAGAGGTGAAGAGGACAAGTAGGCCGCAGTGGTTGATATTGCTGGGGCCCGGAAACGTAAGAGCCGCATTGATGAGATCAGCGGCAGCTAGTGTTGGTGTCACCGCCGCACTGGGGTGTCGAGTTAAAGGGATGTGGAAGCGAGTGTCCGGAACCGGTGTCGAAGCAGTTAAGGAGGGCGCTTGGATCATTTGACAACAACGTTCAGCCAGTGACCAATCTCTACGCCATCACGACATATTCCAAACCAGATTTCCCCTCCACTATAAGGCCTGTTGCGCACCCTTGCTAGCTGGAGGCTTGACGATGTTAGCGTACTGCTGACGGGCATCTTGAGCCTTGGGATCATCGTTGTTCTCAACCTTCGATTTGGGCGGCCGGGAGTCATCGTAGTCTTTCTCATTACCATCCCACCACTCCGCCTCTGCTTGCGTAAGACTCTCAGGTGAAAAGAATTCACCTAATAAGACTTTGCCAAGTCTAACTGTGCAAGCAGCTACATCCCGGTCACCCTATCGTGCCACATCAGTTCGGCCACGTCTTCGGCTGGTCCATTCAGGATGTTCTCTGGTTGCAATTAACCAGGCAACTACCCGCTAGCAACCAAGGCGAAGTCAGCGCCAGTGGGCATACAACCTCACGACGACCACGTACCGTACCCGTACCTGTTGTTACTTTTTGGAAATTCACCATACCTGGCGATATATCAGCTTAGCGCTTCAGGAACTGGTATATATATGAGTGTTTGGCCTTCAAGTCTTCCAGCGGCATCATATTGTTGAATTGTTCCATCTTCCGTCTCGACTTTCCAATGTACCATGAACGTACTGCAAGTCCGTGACAGTATTCGCTCTCATGCCGACACAGGTGATAAAGCCTTGATGTCTGCGATTGAATAAGTAGATACGGATATTGCAATTCATTAAAATACAGTTTGAAATTACGGAGCATGTGAGTGTTGAGGATGTGTGCGAGGACGACGGCGCGACAGCATATACTGTTATCTATGGGCATTGAACCATGTAGGGGAGAAGAATGGGAAAGGTATGTGATGACTTTTAATGACTATATGAACAGGGGGTGAAAGAGAAGAAAATACTAAATCAAAGGAAAATGGAGCGGATTTAAATCAGTTGAATGATGGACGAGGCCCGAATACAGTGGCGATGAAGCCGCAAAAGCCGAGTGAAACAATTGCAAACAGGGGTTAAAGAATACAGAGTAAGAAAATTGCGATATGTGTTAGAAAGAGACGGAAATGGGTGAAGAGGACAGGTAGGCGGCGGTGGTTGATATTGCTAGGGCCCGGAAACGTAAGAGCCGCATTGATAAGATCAGTGACAGCTAGTGTTGGTGTCACCGCCGCATCGGGGTGTCGAGTTAAAGGGATGTGGAAGCGAGTGTCCGGAACCGGTGTCGAAGCAGTTAAGGAGGGCGCTTGGATCATTTGACAACAACGTTCAGCCAGTGACCAATCTCTACGCCATCACGACATATTCCAAACCAGATTTCCCCTCCACTATAAGGCCTGTTGCGCACCCTTGCTAGCTGGAGGCTTGACGATGTTAGCGTACTGCTGACGGGCATCTTGAGCCTTGGGATCATCGTTGTTCTCAACCTTCGATTTGGGCGGCCGGGAGTCATCGTAGTCTTTCTCATTACCATCCCACCACTCCGCCTCTGCTTGCGTAAGACTCTCAGGTGAAAAGAATTCACCTAATAAGACTTTGCCAAGTCTAGGATATGCGACTTCAGCATCCATGAGAGCGTGCATGACTTTTTTCCGCGAAAATTCCTCAACATGTTCAATGTGTATCCCTCTTGCGGTAGGCGCACGCTTCCCGCCTGCCACAATAACATTCTGCAACATACCAAGACCGCCAACATGGGATCATTATTCAATCTCATGAGTAGAAGATCATCATGTCACTCTTTGGGACCCAAATGATCCACATTCCAAAATGGTGTGCTCTGTGGTGTGAAGTTATACATTCACACACCGGGCTCAGAGTCCCCTTCCGTGCATTGGGGCATATAAAGCCCCAAACATTCACTCTCCAGCTTGTCAAGCA
>KQ962048.1:284891-295749 GCA_001563735.1 Leucoagaricus sp. SymC.cos
TTGACGTTATAGTCAGGTGCTGGAATGAGGCGACCATCTCCGAAAACATTGACCAGAGTGGCGAAAGAGTATGCAACCCAGCCGAAGCTGAACGCAACAGGTACGATTGTTGGGCCTACGAGCTGGGCAAGGGCTCGAGCGACAACGTCACCGCCGATGATGAGCAGAATAGTCATTGTGTCGGTCGGACCTTGCCATGTGTCTCGGATGGCGCCTGCAACATTGCCAGCATCGTCGATTGAGCGCGAAGTTAGGAAGGGGAGGGCAGCGACATCAAGAGGGAAGGTGAAAATCCACCACAACCAGTGTACACTGCTCAAATGTTCATAAGCGAATTTTTACCAACGAGGAGCACACACCTAGCATACATGTCCTATTAGCCTGCTGTAGGGGTAAGTCCACTGACATAGATCAGGCGTGTTAAGTCCGTGAGTCACCTGTCCAAACGCCCACGGTTGCCGACAACGACGACAACGACAACCCACAAGGACAAAGTATAACTTACGTCATAAGCTGTGTACAGGAGGATCTGAATCTGTGACGATATTCAGTGACTCGTTTGGGTGATAGGTGGCCCAGGCGTCAATGGATATTAACAAGCAGCAGAACGGTCATTAGTCCCAGTAATGCATTGGACCGATATGAAATGAAAAATCCTCCAGGATTACTTACCTGGCCGCACGTTGTCGCCGAACACAGCGAGCAACCGGGGTTGGTCTGCTAAATGAACACGAGATTTGATTAAGCAGTCACAAAGCGGCAACCAGCCCCAAACCAGCCCCTCCGTAGGCAAGCCCGAGAGATTCTTCTCGAATCGCGTGGGGACCTGGTGACGGCTGGGCAGTAGGTTATTTACACTCTGATCATCGGCTCGAGCCAGGATTAGCGTTATGTCACAGGCTAGAGCATGGGATCATTATTCAATCTCATGAATAGAAGATCATCATGTCACTCTTTGGGACTCAAATGATCCACATTCCAAAATGGTGTGCTCTGTGGTGTGAAGCTATACATTCACACACCGGGTTCAGAGTCCCCTTCCGTGCATTGGGGCATATAAAGCCCCAAACATTCACTCTCCAGCTTGTCAAGCACTCGTGTGATGAAGCTCGCGGCTTTGTTCGTTATCACCCTAACGCTTGTCCTTACAGCCGTTGCACAGTCCAGTAGCTCAGCGTCGGGCTCTGGAACTTCTTCTGGGAGGTAAACTTTTCTCCCTCCTGGGTTTTCTGACGTTCTTACTAAAAACTGTTACCTCTAGTGCAAGCGCCAGCATCACTTCGTCTGCCTCCCGCTCGTCATCTTCCGCCGCTTCGAGCTCTGGTACTCGTGTTTCCTCTGCGTCCGCCTCTAGACCTGCTCCTAGTAGTGCAAGCGGTACTGCTCCCAGTGGTGCAAGTGTTACCTCTGGTACCTCTGTTTCTGCGGTTCCCTCTCTCACCACCGCCCCCGGGCCCGTTGTAACTGGCAGCGGAGCCAACACTAGCAATTCGGCCGCCAGTGCAACTACATCCTCTAGGGCAACTGGAGGCGCCACGGCGCTCAATGCAGCTGGCGGAATGGTGTTCGGTTTAGCTGGAGTCTTACTCGGTGGCTTTGTTTAGAGATAGCCTGCGTTTGGGATGATACTACCATGTCCATCAAGTTACCCATGTTAACGGACGTCGTTGAGTTCCCTTCTAGGATTTATAGTTAGTCACTTGACATGTATCATGACAGGTCTTTCGTTCTGGAAAACATCCATATGTGAGGATACAACGAATGCAACAATCAGTCAGAGTGTTCTAAGATTGAACCCCAGATATTTTTTGTAGCTTGAGAGCCGTTTTTAGCTCTCCCTTGACCATCACGAAGCGGTCACGTAACTCTCTTTCCCACTGTCTTGGGTCATAGCCATCGTCAAATGCAATTTCAAACCGTCTCACCACGTTCGCGATTACGAGTCTCAACTCTATCAGCGCAAGCGGCTTTCCTGCACAATTGGCTGGACCTGTTGAGAACGGGATAAAAGCATCCCTCGAAAGTATAAATGGTTCTTCTCTTGAAGCCGTTGAAGATCCTTCGTTAGGACTATGGAGCCAACGGTCAGGCCAAAAGTCGTTGGGTCTAGGAGAAAAGTATCTTGGATCTCGATGCATAGCATAAGGTGAGACGACGATAGAAGTGCCTTCAGGGATGAACCTATTTTGAGAAAATCCAAAATGAGCGCACGAATGACGACGAGAAGTGGTCTGAGAAGTGGATAACCAGTCTGTAAATAGGCACTCACATGCTTTTGCCCAAAGACTTCCCGCCGCTACCTCTAGTTGGAGCACGATTCAAATAAGTGGGTACCGCGGGTTGAAGCCGCAAGGTCTCGTTTCTGCTCCAAGAGAATGAATTCGGGATAGAATAGTTATGAACCGTTTGACTTACATCACCGCGTTCAAATAGTTGAGGTTCGTCAGACTGTCTGCATCTATGAAGTCACTTCCATGGTTCTTCTCTTGAAGCCGTTGAAGATCTTTCGCTAGAACTATGGAGCCAACGGTCAGGCCAAAAGTCGTTGGGTCTAGGAGAAAAGTATCTTGGATCTCGATGCATAGCATAAGGTGAGACGACGATAGAAGTGCCTTCAGGGATGAACCTATTTTGAGAAAATCCAAAATGAGCGCACGAATGACGACGAGAAGTGGTCTGAGAAGTGGATAACCAGTCTGTAAATAGGCACTCACATGCTTTTGCCCAAAGACTTCCCGCCGCTACCTCTAGTTGGAGCACGATTCAAATAAGTGGGTACCGCGGGTTGAAGCCGCAAGGTCTCGTTTCTGCTCCAAGAGAATGAATTCGGGATAGAATAGTTATGAACCGTTTGACTTACATCACCGCGTTCAAATAGTTGAGGTTCGTCAGACTGTCTGCATCTATGAAGTCACTTCCAGCATATGCTCCATTGATCTCTGCTTGAAGCCGCATCAGGTATTGTGGGTGAAGCATGAGATAATAGAAGGCGTTGCTTAAAACTGAGGCAGTGGTATCTGAACCGGCGATGATTGCAAGAATGGAATTTTGAACCATCAATGCCTCTGGATCAACCCCGAAGTCAGTTTCCTCAGTGGCCTCGATCTAAGTTGTAGCACATTAACACATGCGAAGTGAAATCCAACAAAAAGGCCAATCTCACCAGATAATGGAATAAGTCAGGGTAATTCGGGGTTTGCTTTAATCGTTTCTTCACCTGTGCTTGTGCAAAGAGCATCATATTCGTCATCCCAGCATCAACATTGGGTATTGTTCGAAGGAATGAAAGGCTCCATGGAATATGTTGCGTGATATTTGGTAAGCTGATGGCCCAGTTCAGTTCCACAATGATAGCGCAGTCAAGGAGAGATAACAAGACTGACATCATCGACTTATACATGCCTTGAATATACCTCGCAGGGTCACCAGTTGCGAGTGTGTCGAACGCACCACCAAAACTACGGAGCGGGCCCGAACGCTAATCAGTTACAGTTGGGAGGGAAAAAAGGACAAAACATACGCCAAATCACCCATAAAATCAAAGGCCAAGAAGCTGACCCATTCCGCCATGTTGACTTTTCCGACGCCATCAACAGACGACAAGCAGACATTCTCCAAGCCGCGAACCAGTTGTTCGACGCGCTTCATTAGAAGTCTTTCGTAACCCTTAACAGGTCCCGCAGAGAACGCTTTGTTCCAAGGTTTACGCAGTAGGGTGTGCTCTTCCTGAACTCGAGATTCGATCAAACTGTCATATTCTTTCCCTCCTTTCCTCCCAAATTTCCGTCCATCCCATACTGGATTAAGAGGTAACATACATGCACGCGAGGACGCCAGGGTAGGATTATTATTTATATGGCAATTTCGTGAGACCACAGCTGAAATAGGTGCAAATAAAACGGCTCACTTGGTCCTTTGGGCATTCCATGAGCGCCTAGAATATGAGGTATCAATTCTTTGTCGATAACCGCAAGCTCGTTTGGGCCTGGGGGATGATAATCTTGAGTAGAATCCTGAAAGTAACAACGAAGCTCACCTGTTCGGACAATGGGACCATAATGCCTATGAAGCTCGATAGTCCAATGATGAGAATTTTCGTGCAAGGCAGCCCAAACGCCTGGAATCTTGCTGACTCGACATAGGAATGGTCCGGGATATGTATACAAAGGGTGAAATGGGGAAATGCGATATAAGACAATGGAAGCTGCGAGCGTGGCATTGTAAACGAAAAAAGAGATCACCACCGCCTGCAGCAGAGGTACGTGGTACGAGAGGAGCTTTACATGGAACGTTGGTAGAAGTAAAAGGAATATGATCGTTCCTGCTTTGTTCTCGTTTTCATTCAGGTTGAAATAGGCGTGGGCACACTAATAAACTTCAGGATGACAATGCGGAAAGGCCAAGATTGAAGCCTCACGAGAGCAGACAGGGCGTTAACAATTAAAGCAGAAGAGAGGGCTTGACCCATATCCGAGGGGCAAGAGATGAGGTGGCAGGATATGTCAGCCACGCCGTAGTCCTTATAAAAGCCCACTAGTAGAGTAAGAAGTCGCCGCATAATCCGTCAGCGTCGGGCATTTACATGAGCAATTCCAACGTAGTTTGATGTTCATTTGATTAGGTTAATCCTGCAGTCACAAAGCATGACGCCAAGGGACGTAGAAGCTTGACTATGGAAACAAATAGAAGACGTCACCAAAGAGCACATTGTACACTCCAAGCCCATAGATCTGGCCACTGGCACCCTACTCTTGTCCACCCTCTCAAGTGACAGGAAGAGAATTCATGACTCGCAAACTTACAGCCTATCCTGGGGTGGAGAGAACATGGAATCTGTTTCTTGAGGTTCAGAAAGAGTAATACCGAAGGAGTAATTGTCACGAACCTGTTGGATTCTTGTGGATAGGTGAAATATCGCACTCGGCAAAACGGCGGTCTCTAAGGCCCAACTCCGCAAGAATGAACTGTTCGCAAGGAACCTCGATCATCAAGATTCATGATGAAGTGCTGAGTAAGTGCTCATTATCGTTCGGGATCTACTTCGTGGCGAGATTCTCATTGTCGTTCGGAACTTACTTCGTGGCGAGATTCTCAAAATCAAGAGGAGTCTTTCAGAAGCAAATGATTCGAGTCATTGCAGAGTAGCATGTGCGTTGGCTTAAGCAAGCACGTTACACGAGATTCTGGACTGGCACGAAGTGCACGTTCAGAGATGAATCGATTTTGCAAATTGGAGGAGCGGGCGCAAAGATAGACTAGAGTTTGAGTTGAGTTCTTTCTTGTCAAGGAAGCCGCAGATCTAGAGCACTCGAGAATTGTAGAGGAAATATAGCTTGAGAAAGGCTTGGGACATGGAACTTCGAGATCAGAGTCGAAGTTGATCACTATCACGTGCTGTCAAAACTCGCCCGTTGTCGATAGATCTGATTCACATTGCAAGATAATTAATATTATTGAATATTGATGGTTGAACGTTTGAACTCTGGTTGTTTTGACTAGGCTCGGACTCACTCGTTGCGCTATATTCTGTTCGTTATTCGGCATCCAGGTTTTCCAATCCGACCTCCAATCTCGTTCCAAAATTAATACTCGAGCTCTAATCACCTGATGAGCATGCTCAGTTCAAGCTATCGATAGACGCTCAGCTGTGCATTAGACGCAACTTTAGCTGTTATTGCCTTCCCAATGTCGTCTCACTCGTTCATCGACTCTCTCAAATACTGGTTCAAGCGTCGCTCTCGTGCTCGAATGAGACAGAATCCCAAATCCAGCCAGTCTTCCCCTGAATCCGAAGGAAACGAAGCTCACAGGAGACCTGGTCTGTGTGAGTATTCATTTTATCCTGCTGACGGCTCCCAATAAGCACAATCTTGTCTTTACTGAAAGCAATCTCCCCCAGCGTCCGGCCCCTTTGCTAATGCACAGAACTTTACTATCAACAATGCCGTCATGGCAGAGAACATGTTTCTACAGGGTAACACAGGTGCGTTCTGCTTCACGCATGTGGTATGCTGTGTAATGTGCTTGCTTAAGCGCGGTTCAGTATTTCAGCATCTTGCGTCTTATACGACACCTGAGGCCGCAGTAGATTCCAGCGCCAGGTACCCACCCCCGACGTGCCACCCGAGAACTCGTTTGACGATCCGAACAAAGCTCACTAATTGGTTGGATGACCCGGCCCGTCAATGGGATCTCATATGGCTCCATGGTTCTGCCGGCTGTGGAAAATCTGCAGTTGCTCAATCATTCGCGGAGGTGTGCGCCGAAACCGGGCGTCTCGGTGCCGCATTCTTCTTCTCTCGCCCGAACAAACGCAATAACCCCAACACTGTCATCCCTACCCTTGCCTATCAACTTGCGTATCACTGTCCGGCATACAAAATTCTTCTCACATCGGTACTCGCCAACGATGAACAGCTACTGACGAAAGCGCGACCCGTTCAGTTCAAGAAGCTCATTGTTGATCCCTGGTCTCAACTCCAGTCTACCATTCAGCAGCCATTCCTCATCCTTCTCGACGGGCTGGATGAGTGTGAAGGACCAGAATCTCAGCGTGATTTCATCCGGCTCATCTACGATGTTGTACGGGTGAAGAAGGACCTACCACTTCTCTGGCTCATCTGCAGTCGCCCCGAATTCCATCTCCAAACCATGTTTGCACGCATCCCAGAATGTGGTCGCGAGGAGCTGGAGATTGATGCAGAGTGTATCAGTGACGTGGATCGTTATCTGCGGGACAAATTCTTTGAATTGCAGACTGAGTACGCGCACTTGACAGGATCTGAGTGGCCGTCAGAGACGCAATTCAAGGCGGTTTCGGAGGGAGGGGGCGGCCATTTCATATTTGCTTCAGTCGCGATGGCCTTTGTCGGTGACGCAGAGTATGCGAATCCCATCAAACGACTCGAAACGCTTATTGCTTTTCTTGAACAAGCCGAAGGAGATAGTACCCTTACTGCAAATCCCCTCGCCAAACTTGACTTCCTCTACACCTGCATTTTTCAAGATATTCCTGAGGATATCCTTCCAACTGCTTGGCGGATCATAGCTTACATCATACACAACGGTCGGGGTCAGCTGGGCGCTCAAATGCTTTGCAACTACCTAGGCATTGACCAGAGTACATTCTATGGCGCACTTCAGAAACTTCACTCCATCATTGACATCCCTACTCCCGAAAAGGCTGATACACCCCTCCACTTCTATCATGCCTCGCTCAGTGATTTCCTTGTTGATCGTCGTCGCTCGGGGAGATTCGCTGTCGAGACGAAAACGGCACTGATTGATATCGCCAAAACTGCCCTTTTCTGGCATGAGCGTGACTCGAATTTGTTCCATACTGATTACAGTGAGTTTGCGATTCACCATGAATGGTGACGATGTGCTTAACCGCTTGAAGCATCTGTGGGTGATTCTGTGAAAAGGTCTCATGAACATGCCGCTTTTCCCGGACTGAAGTGGACCTCAAACGGGAATGATGAGAAGGTTACAAGGCTTATCGCGGACTTTGCCCAAGATAATGTCTGGGCCACTTGTGAGATGTCATGCAAACCCGACGTTGATCATGATGTCGTTGCTTCCTTCTTTAAAATTGATCACCAACACCTCGTGTTCGATTTCTACTGGGTTAACTTTGTGAATTCCGTTTATCATAATGCAGGTCCTTTCGTATTTGCGATCAGCTGTTATAAGGCTGATTTTTCATAGGATCCCTCGAGCAACTTCATTCGGACAGAACCATCCAATGAAACTGATGCTCAACTTCTGAAACACCTCGCCCTCATGACTGAACCACAGGTCGCAAGACCAGCTCCATTTCCTCTACAATGGGTGAGCGAGTTCACTTTCGCTTGAATTTTCACTAACCTCTTGTAGAATGAGTACTCGCTTAGGGAGAGAGAATATGTGTTGATTGGCTACGGTGAAAAGTCAGCGGCTGTTTTGTATACCGGGATGTTTGATGAGTACCGATTTGACAACGTGAACCACGCTGAGCCCTCTCAGGAGCAAATTTCTGAGTATCAAAAGTGGCTCCAGATCCGGGGTTGGTACAACGGTGATAAAAAGAGCGACGAGCAGACGGCAGCTGAAATTTTAAGGAAAGAGGAATAATCCATGGTGCTGAGTCATTCACACTCAAGCAAAGCGAGAGGATGGCTTCTCTGTCGCGCTCAATCGTTCGGCCGTCCTCGTTGTCAGCGACTTTCCCAATGCTCCTTCGTGTTTCATTAGCAATGTTACGCCCGAGTCTCTCAAATAATCGAGTCCTTGACTGTTGTATTTCTACTGCGCCGACCAAATTTACCATCGTAATGCATTTGTTCTAAGTTTTGAAAAGAATCAGGTTCTCGTCCTCCCCATTGACTCCGTAATCGCAGCGAAAGGACGAAAGACATACGAACGTCTTGTGTCGCGAAATACTTTCCAGGGAGTCGGGGGACACGGTTCACCGCAACGCTGAGACAATCATAAAACAACACTCACCCTTTGCGCATCTTAGATAAGGAAAGCATTCACTTACTGACCTGTCGGCTACTACTATCCAATGGTGAACAGTCTCGAGGCTGAACCAGCTATAGTAAACAGACATCACCCGCTTTTCATTTGCGTGAGTGCCTATCTTCTTTGCCTTTAATCTGTCCATCGGAATACAGATATCTCTAGCAATCCTCGTTGTCAGCGGCTTTCCCAATGCTCCTTCGTGTTTCACTAGCAATGTTACGTCCGGGTCTCTCAAATAGTCGAGTCCTTGACTGTTGTATTCCTACTGCGCCGACCAAATTTACCATCGTAATGCATTTGTTCCAAGTTTTGAAAAGAATCAGGCTCTCGTCCTCCCCATTGACTCCGTGATCGCAGCGAAAGGACGGAAGACATACGAACGTCTTGTGTCGCGAAATACTTTCCAGGGAGTTGGGGGAGACGGTTCGCCGCAACGTTGAGACAATCATAAAACAACACTCACCCTTTGCGCATTTTAGATAAGGAAAGCATTCACTTATTGACTTGTCGGCTACTACATCACAAAGAAGTTAGGTGTCAGATGAGTATTATATGGTCAGGTCTGGAACTGTTTGTGATTATCTTACCTAGTCGTAGCTAGATCTGGCAATATAATCATTCGTCTGGTGGTTAATGTTTTCATGATGTACTATCCAATGGTGAACAGTCTCGAGGCTGAACCAGCTGTAGTAAACAGACATCACCCGCTTTTCATTTGCGTGAGTGCCCTATCTTCTTTGCCTTTAATCTGTCCATCGGAATACAGATATCTCTAGCATGAGGTGGAGCTGAAAGGTGCACAAGGCATTGCGGGTGAGATGCGCTACGATCATGCCCCTTCCTTGTATGAGATACGAAGAATCATCGCACTGGGAAAAAAACAATTACAGGCTAATCCTCAGATTATGACCAAACGCACACAAGCACCAAAATTAACACTCGAGCTCTTATCATTTGATAGGCGAGCATGCTCTAGTCGCAACTTGTCAATGAATGCAACTTCAGCTGATTTCTAGTCTCCCGAGGGTCAGACTCTTGCGTTCTCTGGTGGAGAAACACTTAGTGGCTCTGGAACGAGTATTGGTACGACGATGATGCGTGGAGAGGGGAGTGTGACTCTGATTTGGAAAACGACGAGTAGGAGGACCTGATGATTCCTTAGGAGGGTGAGAGTAGTTAATGTTTTCATGATGTACTATCCAATGGTGAACAGTCTCGAGGCTGAACCAGCTGTAGTAAACAGACATCACCCGCTTTTCATTTGCGTGAGTGCCCTATCTTCTTTGCCTTTAATCTGTCCATCGGAATACAGATATCTCTAGCATGAGGTGGAGCTGAAAGGTGCACAAGGCATTGCGGGTGAGATGCGCTACGATCATGCCCCTTCCTTGTATGAGATACGAAGAATCATCGCACTGGGAAAAAAACAATTACAGGCTAATCCTCAGATTATGACCAAACGCACACAAGCACCAAAATTAACACTCGAGCTCTTATCATTTGATAGGCGAGCATGCTCTAGTCGCAACTTGTCAATGAATGCAACTTCAGCTGATTTCTAGTCTCCCGAGGGTCAGACTCTTGCGTTCTCTGGTGGAGAAACACTTAGTGGCTCTGGAACGAGTATTGGTACGACGATGATGCGTGGAGAGGGGAGTGTGACTCTGATTTGGAAAACGACGAGTAGGAGGACCTGATGATTCCTTAGGAGGGTGAGAGTCAAGCGAAGCGAGAGGACCGTTTCTCCATCGATCAGCTTGCCTCATGATTAGCCACAAGTCCGAGCCCCCATTGTCTTTAGTGCTACACCCGGGTCTTTCAACTACTAAAGTCCTTGAGCGTTGTATTTCTACCCTGCTGACCATATTTCGATAAGGCACTCATTATGAATTCCGAGGAGATTAAGGTTACTTATCATCATTTCAATTCGCCTCGTATTGACATAGCTATCTCAGTAAACCCCACCTTGGCTTGGGAAGACACACGAATGTCTTATGCTGTTAAATTCTTCTCAATGGATCGGAGACACACAGTGCACTACACCGCTGCGATGATCATAAAACTGCATTCACCGTTTGCACATTTCTCTTTGTTAGTGTTACAGTATCAGTTCAAGGAAAGGGCTTGAGACGAGGAAACCAATCACTGGCTGACTGACATTGTCAACTACTACTAATATTTAACCGTGAAGAAGAGTCTCTAATTGTCGTAAACAGACATCACCCGCTGTTCAATTACACAAAAGCCTTCCTTGCGTTTTGTCTGCCCGTCCGAATATTAATATATCTAGCATGAGGGAGAACCAAGAGGCGCACAAAGCGTTTTAGGCGAGACACATAGTATTAGTACTCTTTCC
>KQ962048.1:295795-311862 GCA_001563735.1 Leucoagaricus sp. SymC.cos
ATGTATTTAACATCAATAAGGCTACAAACTTTCCCGTATTGGGCTAGCTTGAGAATACCAGGCTGTTGAAGCGACATCCACTTCGCGCGGTACACATTAGGGCACCCCCATAAAAGCAAGCAGAGAAGAGGAAAGAAGAAATATCATTAAGGTATGATCAACCTCCTATAATACTCGGAGAGAAACAGAAAGCGAAAACCAGAAAGATTTTGTAACGTAAAGAAACAAACAGAAGAGAAAAAACCGAACTAGAAAAACCACTGGTTGTTTGTGAGGGGGAGGGGGAGGTAGACACATTGAGGATATTGAATATGAAAGGAGAGAAAAAAAATAGTTCGGGGAGTGTAAAAAAAAATTGCGAGAAGAGGAAGGATATTAGAATGGTCCGGAACTAGTGGAGAGGAACAGGAAGACTAACGACGAAGGAAGTGAGGGAGGAAGAGAAAGAGATAAAAAGCACTGAACGAATCGAACAACCAGCCACCGGCTCACGAACAAAATACAAACACACAAAAACAAAAATGTTACCAAAAACCCTCAACATCAACGTCCCCTTCGACTCGAACACCCCCATCAAAAACAACGCATGAAGCATAAAACGGAAGGAGAAAGCCTACGCATTAAAGCAAAAACATCAAACAACCAACTCCCCTCCAATCCACTGCAAGGGAGAGGAAAGAAAAGAAAAAATAATCGAGATTTTAATTTTCTTGAATTTTGTGTTCGAGAATCCTGATATATGCACGTAGTGATACAAGCGGATAAGTCAGCCATTCACTGACCCAAACTCTGCAAATCCGCGCGTCTAAAACAGCCATTAGCACCCGAACCAACACCGAAGATAGAACAAAGAGGAGAAAAGGACTGCTGAACGAACGGACGAACAGAAAGAAAGAAAACCACTCACTGCCTAATCGTATCATACAAAAACTTATAACTCCTCAAATTCCCCTTCAACCTCCTAATATCCAAACTAAACGTATCATTTAACCTATCAATCCTCGTCAACTCCACACTAAACCTCACTTCATCTCCTGCATCTTGTGACGGATCTCCATACGCCGTTTCTCCCAACACCACTTGCGCAGCATTATGACGACCACCCTCGGCAGTGAGAGTGGAGGGGGAAATGACAACGGAGGTTTCGTCGTCGAATGCGAGTGTGTTTGAAGATGCGGGGTTGGGAGGAGGTGTGGATGTGGAGGAGACTTGAGAGGATTGACGACGCATTAGAAGACCGCGGAGCATATTCCCCGTTGCACCGAACGAGGTTTGTGAAGGCATGGGCAAACCTCTTTTATCAACCTAAAAACAAACACGGAGCTCATTAAGACCCAACAAGAACAAGGAAAGCAATCAATTACTCACCCCATTAGAAGCCGCACTCCCAAGCATCGTAAACGCAGCCACATCCTCCTCTCCACCAACACCATTAATTATTCCCGATCCCGATCCATTCACACCTCCAATCTGTGTAGGTTGTACCCCCACAACACCCTTCTTCCTCTTGTGCCTAACACACCTAAACTTGAACTCACTCTCAACAATCATCTCCACACCCATCCCTTCCAAAATCCGTTTAACGTGTAACATAACTTCTTGTGGTGGTCCCGTTGTGATCGTCGTTTGATCAACTGCACCATGATGAATTCGCAATTTTTCGTGTGGGTGTTTGTGTTTGCCGTTACCACTGGTACCGTTGTTGTTGGTGGCGGCGTTGCGAGAGGTAGAAGATTGGATGGAAGGATGTTTATCTCTAGATGACGACGAAGGTGAACCAACACCAACACTGTTCCTAAACTTCTGTACGAATCCAGTAGTCGAGAACGTCATAACTGAAAAGTCAGTATTAGCCGACGCAGATCTCTTCGGACGTCCAGGAGTAGCAACGGGAGTTTGAGGTGTAGCGATCTTGGTCGTAGTAGACGTAGGCGTCGTCAGCGTCAATTCAGGTTGTTGAGGTACACCCAACATCTGTCCTTGTCCACCATCAACACCAGCGTCAGGTTCATCAACCACATAAGAGGTATTGTTGTTCGCAGTTACAAGACCCATCGAATCTCTACCCTTCGACTTGGTCCTAAACCAAGCCATAACCCTCTTCGCTTTATTCGTCGAAGCAGGATTCGTTGATCCTGCTGCCCTACCTTCCCTTTCACCTCCATTCGTATCACCACCATTACCAGTTCCAACACTACCGCTAAATGAAGCTGCACTAACGTTCGCACCACCCCCAATGGCACCCTTCGAACTACCACCGGCAGGTGCGGGTGTAGGAGGAGCCAACGAGGCAGCACTCGCATTCGCATTGGGATTGGCACTAATCGGTCCAGGACTAGTCGCGTTCGCCGGGTTAGGTGAAGTTCCATCGACAGGAAGTGTCGCAGTTCGATTCTTAGGTGTCTTTTGACCACGAATCGTACGCGAGATAGGTTCAACCATAACAGTCAACGTATTTCTCCTCGTTTTCTTCTTCTCACCCTTCTCTTGCTCGCCTGGAGTACCAGGCGAAGGTGAAGGTGAAGGTACGGACGACGGAGATCCTTTATCAGCGTTCTTGTCGGGTGAAGAAGCAGTGAACAACGAAGCTGCACTCTTCCTTGCACCTTTATTTGGTGTAGGTATAGGCGTCTCCGAGTTCGAGTTCGAGCTTGCTCCGCTACCGGAACCACCGAAGAATTTGCTGAACCCGAATTTGTCAACGCTAGATCTTCCTTTCTTGTGTCCCTTCTCCGCCTTCTCTTTCGTGGACGTAGACACAGCTGAAGAACCTGTCTTCCCGATGGACGACGTAGCACTAGCATTACTTGATGTTGTGTCTCCACCTTTCTCCTTCGCGGCAGCGGTATCGGATGCAGTAGTGGTGCCAGAAGACGAAGTAGTAGGAGGCGCCGAAGGAGTGCTGACATTAACCGCCGGAACATCCTTCTGCGACCGGGACGTCGATGATAGAGGTGGCGGAGAAGAAGCCTTTGCAGGTGGAGTTGGCGGCGATTGCTGCTGTGGTTGCAAAATAGATTTGGCGGGGACAGGAGGCGACACAGGTAACGGCCGGGATGCAGTTGATGACCCAGAAACGCGTCTATCCCTCGACGACTGTTGTTGAGTAGCCGAAGATGCCGAAGGTTGTTGCTGTTGACGCCTCTCATCATTTCTCCTACTCCCACTAGCATTCCTCTCATCATACTCAACCTGAATCGTATGTCTAAACCCTCCACCAGTCGATCCAGAATTGTTCTGTTTATGTCCCTTCGTAGTCGTTGTTGACGGAGGTTGTTTCTCTTCCGAGATCCTAGGTGGGACATTCGCTTGCGCTGCCGGAGCGGCAACAGCACCGGCAGCAAGGGATGATGAGCCAGCGGCAGGTGGAGGACCGAATGGATCATCAGAAGTGATTCCATGAGCACTGGGACTTCCATAAGTATGTTTCTTCCCACTAGCGCTGCTCGTTCCATTGGGCGTCCCGGGGACACCAGAAGTAGTGTTACTCCTCACAGTGGCAGGAGGGGGCGAAACTCCTTGATCAGCAGACGATTCATACAGATACTCAGGTTGTGCGGATCGAGAACGACTGGGTGGTACTCCTGTATGTGTAGCTTCGCGTCCATGAGAAGAGGAAGTAGCATTATTAGCGTTGTTGACGTTATTCTGAGCGATAGCAGCAGCACGCATTTGTCGTTGGTACGCCAATCGTCGCTGTTGATGTTGATCAAGAGCAGCTTGCTCTAATTCCTCAACGGTCTTTCCGAAAGCGTTCGGGCTGCCATCTGTTCGTGATGTACCAGCATGAGCCGAAAGCCAGCGGTGACGCATGATACTATCGAGGTTAGCCCGACGTGTAGGATCAGGTACCAGCATCATGCTGAGTAAATCCCTCGCGTCGGCAGATATGTAGTCCGGGAAAGATAGAGGTGTGCTGACAATATACTTGTACAGCAAATTGATGTTATCACCGTCCGGGTTTGCTGGGTCGTCATCGAAGGGGAGGTATCCAGCGAGCATAGCATAGAGGATGACGCCACAACTCCAAATGTCAACAGCGCTTCCTACATAGAGGCCTTCGCTGATGACTAATTCGGGTGCAGCGTAGCATGGGCTGCCACAACTGGTTTGCATAAGATCGTCGGCTTTATGCTCAAAACGGTTGGCAAAACCGAAATCGGTAATGATGACGTTGCGGTTTCGATCAAGGAGGAGGTTTTCGAGTTTGAGATCACGGTGAACGATTTTTCTTTGATGGATGTACCAGACACCAGAGATGAGTTGGGAGAAGAGTTTGGCAGCATCGCGTTCTTTGAGGTAGCGGTGAGCGAGGATGTGGTCGAAGAGTTCACCACCAGAAGCATATTCGATGATGATGCCGATGTACTTGTCGGTTTCAATGACGTCGTAAAGACGCACGATGTTGGGGTGTTTGAGCGTCTAAAGAAGAGATTCAGAAAAGGCCGTGCGTGGAGCAAGAGCAAGAGGCTAGCGCACCCTGAGGACCTCGATTTCGCGCTCGACCTTGGAAAGTCGAACAGCAGTGTCGACGTTTCCACGGCGGATGAGCTTGACGGCGACTTCCTCGCCCCACTGGACGTGGATGCCGAGCTTGACCTTGCCAAACTCACCCTCACCGAGGGTCTGGAGGAGGAGATAGGGACCAAAGCGGGGGATTGTGCGGCGGGGATGTGCGGCCATGTAGGCTTCTACAGCTGGGTGGTGGAAAACATCGTGATAGGGAGAGTTCTGCGAGGATTCCTCTTGTTGGGAGGAGGTCGCGACTGAGTGCGAGGCCCGCTGTTGTCTGCGCGGGTGTCCAGTCTGCGCCTGGCTGTTCTGCGAGTGCACCGCTGCAGACACTGGTCTGTTTGCTGCTGAGGCCATGGTGGTGGCTGTTGGGACTTGGAGAGAATGGTGGGGAGCCTGCGAGGCCATGGTGGCTACTGCTTCAAATCCAGCCAACACATCACAACTGGACCGCCGTGGGAACAACATCAACATATCACACTCTTGCCTTTTCCAGCCTCCTGAATGACGCGCACTCTCCCCTGATATAGCCGACTATGGTATTTCAAAATTTCAAACTTTTGCTTCCGCATCACGATCGGCTATAAACAATGGTCTCTCGCTTCCCGCTTAATGAATCCTTCCGCTCACATTAAATGATACAGTGAGCCTGGCCAGTATTGGTACAACCGATCTTTCACTTTGTGCATTCTTTGGAACGTCGGCCTGGTCTGCAAGCGGTCCGCCAAAACACGAGCCATCACGACCGTTTATAAGCCGGAACCAGTCTATAAGCCGACATTTTGGCGGGGAAGTTGGGCCTAGGCTGACGATCCAAACGGGGCCTTATAGCCTTTCCACCGTCCCAAGTTATGAACGCTCAGGCGACGTTTTCCCTTTGGGCCTGTCCCGCAACAGCTCATTGGCCAATTTGCAATCGTTGTTGCCGAGCAGGCACAACAGTTGAACGATTAGTAAGGAAGATTAGCTCAGATTCTTCTTCTTTCCCGTCATTGCCATGAAGCATCCTCGTGTGGAGGCGTCTCGCTCACTCAATTTCCGCTCAAGGAATTGGAAGACTATTGAGCTCGTCGATATCATCCAGATACGCGAGCTTGATTATCGCTGCACACCGCTCGTGACTCTGAAACACCCAAGCTTGAAGATTCGAGCTCCTGGGACAAGGTGGATCCTTCCGGAGGATACTGTTTGACAGCGGCGCACAACACTTGGCAAGTTACCTGCGTCGTCTTTTCGAGCGGCAAGATAGCACCAGGTACGATTTTTTATCTTTATCTCTTCATATCTCAAGACGTATCGTTGGTGATAGGCGCTGGCGAAGGAGCTGATCTCCCACCTGTACTACGAGGATTTGCATTATTTCGCCATGGATAGAAAACAGCAACCTCGCCCAATATCTGATTGAATGCCCTACCACACCTCGTCTACCACTCGTAAGGCACACAATTCCCTTCGCCGCGAATAAGACTGAATCAAGAATAAACGTACGCTCCAGTGAGCGCTGGCCTGGAGTTCCTCCATAGGTCCAAGATCATTCATTCCAGCCTCAAAAGCCGTACGTAACAGTCCGCCTACAAAGCTCACAGCGTCTGATCGGACATCTCGTATCCGACGTCAAACGAGCCATGGTCACAGCCTCGCACCACATCGACGCAATCTGACAGCCCCTGAGCTTCTTCTAACTGATAAGGTCAAACCAACTCAAGCAAGCGACGTCTGGGCATTTGGGGAGGTAAACAAGACACCGTTCTACAACATGACTTCCCTCCAAGTGCTCTCTACCTTGACGAAAGGCAATATTACACCACTTTGAGCAGACCGAGATTGAGATACTATTCGAACTGACGAGCGACAACAACCAAAGGCCGGAGAAATTCTTCAGTTCTTTGTGGAATATAGCCGACTATGGTATTTCAAAATTTCAAACTTTTGCTTCCGCATCACGATCGGCTATAAACAATGGTCTCTCATGGAAATTCAAGGCGACCGCTCATTCCCCGCTCTTGATCGTTCTGTACTTACAACCTCTGCACATCGAGCCAACTCACGCTTCCCGCTTAATGAATCCTTCCGCTCACATTAAATGATACAGTGAGCCTGGCCAGTATTGGTACAACCGATCTTTCACTTTGTGCATTGTTTGGAACGTCGGCCTGGTCTGCAAGCGGTCCGCCAAAACACGAGCCATCACGACCGTTTATAAGCCGGAACCAGTCTATAAGCCGACATTTTGGCGGGGAAGTTGGGCCTAGGCTGACGATCCAAACGGGGCCTTATAGCCTTTCCACCGTCCCAAGTTATGAACGCTCAGGCGACGTTTTCCCTTTGGGCCTGTCCCGCAACAGCTCATTGGCCAATTTGCAATCGTTGTTGCCGAGCAGGCACAACAGTTGAACGATTAGTAAGGAAGATTAGCTCAGATTCTTCTTCTTTCCCGTCATTGCCATGAAGCATCCTCGTGTGGAGGCGTCTCGCTCACTCAATTTCCGCTCAAGGAATTGGAAGACTATTGAGCTCGTCGATATCATCCAGATACGCGAGCTTGATTATCGCTGCACACCGCTCGTGACTCTGAAACACCCAAGCTTGAAGATTCGAGCTCCTGGGACAAGGTGGATCCTTCCGGAGGATACTGTTTGACAGCGGCGCACAACACTTGGCAAGTTACCTGCGTCGTCTTTTCGAGCGGCAAGATAGCACCAGAGGCATGCACTATCTCAGTGCATTGGCATTCGGACTCTCACCCGGGCTACTCTCTAGACACTCAATGTCTCTAAAAGCCTGACCTCTCCTCAAAATATGCATCGAATGCCTTTGCCTATCTGATTCACACACTTGAATAGTAGACCTCTCAGACTCTTTGGTATGCCAATCAATTCATGACTGCCGCTGAACTTCAGTGAGAGCCCCAGTAATTGGCCCGACATTCAAGGGCTATGGTAAGCCTCCAACGTCAGACATCCAGTATCCGAAGAGGCCATTGAGAGTACTTACCCACCCTACCCGACGAGAATTGTTGCACGGACTATGCCATATCTTCGGGTATCGGGAATTTTCCGCGCACTCCAGCCGCACATAATGCACATAGCCGCACATAACGCACATAGCCGCTCATAACGCATATAGCCGCTTAGCGTCGCACAGTAATATAGGCCAGGTGCCACACAGTATAGCAAACATGATTGAAGGGCCGCACACTACCTCACACATTACCGCGCAGAGCCGCACACTACCGCACACTACCGCGCAAAGCCGTACACTATCGCACACTTTGCCGCACAAGGCCGTGCAGCCTGCCGCATGATTGTCCAACAATTTTGGTGGCGGCATGCGCGGTTGACCGTGAGCGCGACGCTGGCGAAGGAGCTGATCTCCCACCTGCACTACGAGGATTTGCATTGTTTCGCCATGGATAGAAAACAGCAACCTCGCCCAATATCTGATTGAATGCCCTACCACACCTCGTCTACCACTCGTAAGGCACACAATTCCCTTCGCCGCGAATAAGACTGAATCAAGAATAAACGTACGCTCCAGTGAGCGCTGGCCTGGAGTTCCTCCATAGGTCCAAGATCATTCATTCCAGCCTCAAAAGCCGTACGTAACAGTCCGCCTACAAAGCTCACAGCATCTGATCGGACATCTCGTATCCGACGTTAAGCGAGCCGTGGTCACAGCCTCGCACCGCATCGACACAATCTGACAGCCCCTGAGCTTCTTCTAACTGATGGGGTCAAACCAACGATGTCTGGGCATTTGGGGAGATAGACAAGACACCGTTCTACAACATGACTTCCTTCCAAGTGCTCTCTACCTTGACAAAAGGCAATATTACACCACTTTGAGCAGACCGAGATTGAGATACTATTTAAATTGACGAGCGACAACAACCAAAGGCCGGAGAAATTCTTCAGTTCTTTGTGGGCTCGGAAATTCAGGACGACCATTCATTTCCCGCTCTTGATCGTTCTGTACTTACAACCTCTGCACATCGAGCCAACTCACATCTTCTCCTTAGGATCAAATGCAGCAGTTGCAATAATAACTGGCCAATAAACCAATCACGATCTCTACTTCTGAGGGACTTGTTTTGTTATCTTGGCTGAAGGACTGGAGAAAAGTACGGGAATGATGCATCATGCTCAGAGAATGACAGTACCTTAATTTATATGCTCCTTTTCTGTAAAAGAACCGGGAAGAATCATGAGATCCCGAGAGCTCTGAAAAAGTACTATGAATCATAGCGATTTTCCACAATATCAGTTGGCTTACAAGAATAACATTGAGGAAGTTCAAAAAACGTCGAGTAAGTTGGAGGCATGCTGATGCGAAGCAGTGAGCTGAGACTTACCGGGGCCACTATAACAACCGAATGACCTACACTCATCCTCTCCTGCCGGCCAATGGGAGCTCCGGGCAATTCAGAATCTCACCACACCTTTTTCATTGGCTTGTGGTCAGCTATGCCCATTACGATCCAACGCGCCGTGCACAGCTCTGATTGATGTTCTGAGTCAACCTCCGCTCGAGTTCTTTCGAGTCGTCATTTCCATGGTACAGAAATAGCCTGCGGTGACTATTCCGCAAATAGATTATCATTAGCGATCAGTAATTTGACTATGTGTTATCTCTCACTGTGATCGCATGCACTATCTCAGTGCATTGGCATTCAGACTCTCACCCGGGCTGCTCTCTAGATATTCAGTGGCTCTAAAAGCACGACCTCTCCTCAAAATATGCATCAGATATCTTTGCCTATCTGATTCGCACACTAGACCTCTCGGACTCTTTGGTATGCTAATGAATTCATGACTACCGCCGAACTTCAGCTGAGAGACCCAACAATTGGCCCGACATCCAAAGGCTATGGTAAGCCTCCAACATCAAACATCTAGTATCCGGAGAGGCCTCTGAGAGTACTTACCCACCCTCCCCCGACGAGAAGAACCATGCAGACCACCTCGCGTCTTCTCCTTAGGATCAAATGCAGCCATTACAATAATAACCGGCCAATAAACTAATCTCTACTCCCGAGGGACTTGTTTTGTTATGTTGGCTGAAGGACTGGAGAAAAGTACGGGAATGATGCATCATGCTCAGAGAATGACAGTACCTTAATTTATATGCTCCTTTTCTGTAAAAGAACCGGGAAGAATCATGAGATCCCGAGAGCTCTGAAAAAGTACTATGAATCATAGCGATTTTCCACAATATCCTAGGACCCCGCCGTGCTAAAACAGCATGCAGGTAATCACCGGGTGTCCCGATATCAGCGCACTCCTGGCGCAACGCGGCGTAAGAGGGTACTCAGACAAGGTGGACGCCAGAATGATTGTCTCAAGTCGAGTCTGACTTCAATTATCAGGTTTGGCCAGAAACATAACAGTAGATATCATCCATCACTGCATGTGTATATCTGATAAGGCAAGCAGGGGTAATTGATCTCTTCGGAGTCTTACTGTCTAAAACAAGGCTTTGTGGATACTAACGACCTCAAATGGAGGTGAGCCACTACTGGGCTGACCTCTCGGGAGTCGTGAGACAACACAGTCAAAGACATATGAATTAAGCAGGCTTCAGGACAAATTACCAGGATTTCTGACGACCACTGACAGGTGGCGTTCGGCAGTGACTCTCCGAGTCGGCCAACTGCCTAGTGTGGCACAAGAGATTACTAGTAGAAATCTTTCGCCATAGAGGCACGAGGTGTCCAGAAATCCATCTATTGGCGCACTACAATCGGAGGACGTGAGAGAGAGTCGGTGCTGTTGAAATATTTTTGAATTCCGGTATTGCAACTAAGTCGAACCTAATGCTAGACATCCATACAGTACCATACCAATCTCAAGATCTTACTGGCGACTCCTGCTTAGCATCGGGTGTCACGGCCATGCACGATGTATTGAGGGGAAAAGAACAGTACAAAAAGGGGGACCATTACTACAAGTAGGCGTGGTTTAGCTTTGACTACCCCCGAACTTTAAGCCATAGTCCAACATGTCCATTTCCGAAATTCTACTATCTTGTACTCGGTACTTCTCTGCTTTCTTGTCTTCAGTGTTAAAGACGATACTAAACAAGAACCTGTGCATGCCACAGGATTTTTTCATCTTTTTTGGTCCACACCCTACATTCAGCTCTGACAGTGTTAATGTTTGGGGTTCCCTACTGGCAGTATTACACCTACTCAGCCTCCAATATCTTACAACAGCATCCAGAACTTGAGGAATGGCTTCAGTTCACAAGGGAGATGAGAGTTTTGTGGGAGTTCTATAGCTTCCTGGCCGTCTCTATTTTCCTGTGTGTTGAATCTTTCAGCGTGATTAAGTGGCTTCAAGTCATTGACCTCATCCGTATAGATTGATTTTCCCAATGCTTTCCGTCTCAAACCTTCCATTATGCTCCACCGCAAGTTTTATAGCCACACTCGCTTTAATCTCTGGCATTGTCTCTCTTGCAACTAGCTCAGCTTACAGAGGAGTCATGTTTGAGGCAATCAGGAGAGATTGTGTCAGAGAGCACTGGATGCATGTGAGTCCCCTCACCTCAATGAGGCTCCGACCTCAATGGAACGTGTCGATGTTTAACGTTTAGGCCTCATCTACGAGCTGGAAACAAGTCCGTGATAAAGGCTTTTGGATTTTCTTTTCTCTGCCGACGTTTTGGTTCCTTGTGTTTTTCAAATTACTCGTCGCTACTATCATGCTCTCAGTATGGGAACGACTAGGGTGGACAGAATCAATACTGAGCAAACCTCCGGACAAAGTTGGCTGTCCCGTTGAAAGGTTGTTTCTCTTCAAGTGTCTATCCATTTTTGCGGTCATCATTAGCTTCAGCAGCTTTATTTTTATTTACTTCAAGTTTCACTCTATGACCAGATAATTAGTAGGTAATCAGTGACTACGTAGACAAACGACAGTATTTTTATTCTCGCTCCTAGCATGACCCGCAAGGTAATATGATCTTATCAAACGACCGCACAAGTGGTCGAGTGCAGGGGATCGGCAGCAATAAGCGGCCAACCCCGAAGGAGAATACAGACGGCTCCCCCATGCATGCACGTCCGACTCTGGCTCACCGCATGGTAGTTTGAGTTCTGAATCTGTTATACACGGGGTTGAGGTGGGCGGGAAATTTTAGAAAAGAGATTTCGACGCCTTACGCGCTCGAAATCAAAGTATCAAGGCAAGAGGGTGTGGTGACTCTTGTTTAGTGACACACTCCCTGTGACAGGTCGCTTGTTCGCGAGAAATCGCACTCGGCTCGCAAGTCCTCTACAGTACTTATTTATGTTATTCATCCCTATCGCGGCCTTGGCGGCAGTTGGCCGGGCTATGGAGGGACAAAAAGAGATACATTAGCCCACCGCGAGGGTCAAACTCGCAGCCTTCAGATAATTTTTTCCATCACCTAGTAAGCAAATTAAGAGTCTGACGCTCTATCCGATTGAGCTAGGTGGGCACATGTAAATTTCTCAATTGAAAAGCCATGACGCCATAAGACTTAACTCCGCAACTCGAGGACTTCTCGACTTCCGAGTCGATAATCTCCGCGGTTTTGCAGTCAATTGCACTTCGGTGCACTTAGTCTCAATGCTTCGACCGTTATCAACCCCTCATAGCTGTCGATCCCGGCTTTTCTCAGCCCATACAAAGAAAGGGCGCTATGATGGGACTCATGATTGCCCACCGCGATAGAAATACAACAATCAAAGACTTAACTAGTCGAAAGACTTGGGTATAGCACTGGAAGACGCAACGGAGACATCGTCCTCTCGCTTCGTGCGATTCGAGATAACTAAGCAGCTTAAGTTATTCTTCTTCCTCGTACTCTCCCAAAGAATCTTCAGCTGTCCCGTACTACTCATCGCTCTCCTGATCGGAATATTCTTTGTCCAACTCATCAGAGTCAGAGTACCAGTTCTCCTCCAGGAGACACTCCTTGTGCTCGGAAATCTTCTCTTGAGGGGGCTCAGCATAGCTCAGGCCGTCTAACCGGTGGTAGTAGCGATTCGCCGTAGTATACAGGACAACCACTGACTTCTCGCCACGGCCAATAAATGCTGACCCACCACATGTTTCCACCGCCCTACGAAAGGTTAGTGGAAATTCGAGTGGAAATGTGCATACTCACCCATCATAGAGGGAATGAAGCTGGTTTTGTGACCTCTACGAGGGCCATGTTTTCAATCGAATTCGTGGGAAGGCTCTGTCCGAATGAAGCCACTTGAGGCCCTTATGGAGAATTCATATGATAACTGATCGTGAATACGCAAGAACTTACATATTCATAAATGGAATCCACAAAAAGAAAACCAGTCATAATCAAAACGGAGGTATAACCCAGAGGACCAGAGATTTTAACCAGAAGAAAAAGAGAACCAGAGTCTTCATGGATAAGTGGGCTGAGTGTGGAGGCCTTGTTGAAATAAGTAATGACAGTAAAACTATCTCGACGTTGTTCTAGGGGCCTTGCCTCATACTGGACCTGCCCAGAGGAAATGGGGGCACCTGCTCCGATGGTGTCTGAAACTGAGACTACTAAGGTGTCTTAGTTATCACAGGGAGTGCGCTGGACTTGTCCAGGCGGCACTGGGGGGTTTTTAGTGGGTCGGGACTCTCCCAAGCCCACACTCTGTCGACAGGTCAAAAGGTCGATTTTCCCCTGCCGAAAAAAAAAAAACAAAAAAAAAACAAAAAAACGGAGGTATAACCAGATGAAGTTCCATTGACGGGCCAGGTTATCCAACCATTTGATGAGTTTTGTCCGAATTGTCATGCGAGTTTTCGGATGGCCTGTTGGGGACGGGTACCTAGTGCTGGAATCTACTGTGGCCTCGGGTATTGTATAAGACGCGAGATGCTGAAACAATACTGAATCCCGCTTGTGCAAGTTCGTCACACGGCATATCACGCACGTAAAGCAGAACGCACCTGTGTTGCCGTGTAGAAACATATTCTCGACTATAACGGGGTTGTTGAGGGTGAATTTCTCTGCATTGCTAAAGAGGCCAGGCGCTGAGGGAGATTGCTTCAGTAAGGGCAAGATTTGGCGCTGAAATCGTGCTCTTTGAGGGCCGTCAGCAGGACAAGAGTAATACTCACTTAGACCAGGTGTTCGGCCGGTTTCGTTTCCTTCGAATCCAGGGGAAGATTGTCTGTATTCGGGATTCCGTCGAGTACAAGTACTGGAGCGATGCTTGAACCAGTGCTTAAGAGAGTCGATGAACGAGTGAGGCGACATCGAGAAGGCGATAACGGCCCAAGTTGCGTCAAGTGCACAACCTGTGCATCTATCTATTAGTTTCATGTCATAGCCTGGTGCAGCATGCTCATCAGGTGATAAACTACTCGAGTTATAATGCTGGGGAATGAGATTGGAGGTCAAATGAGAAGGTCCGGATGCCGAATAGAATATACCTACCAGCCTACATAGCGCCACAGGACACCCGATGTTCAAATATTCAATGTTCAATTTTCGACGTTTAACCTTGCATTGACGACTCGACGTGTAGTCGCTGAGATATAGAAGCATTACCGGTCAATTCAAATTTGAACATCAATAATTAGTGACTGCATAGACAAATGACAGTATTTTTATCCTCGCTCCTAGCATGACCCGCAAGGTAATATGATCTTATCAAACGACCGCACAAGTGGTCGGGTGCAGGGGATCAGCAGCAATAAGCGGCCAACCCCGAAGGAGAATACGGACGGCTCCCCCATGCATGCACGTCCGACTTTGGCTCACCGTGTGGTAGTTTGAGTTCTTAATCTGTTATACACGGGGTTGAGGTGGGCGAGAAATTTTAGAAAAGAGATTTCGACGCCTTACGCGCTCGAAATCAAAGTATCAAGGCAAGAGGGTGTGGTGACTCTTGTTTAGTGACACACTCCCTGTGACAGGTCGCTTGTTCGCGAGAAATCGCACTCGGCTCGCAAGTCCTCTACAGTACTTATTTATGTTATTCATCCCTATCGCGGCCTTGGCGGCAGTTGGCCGGGCTATGGAGGGACAAAAAGAGATACATTAGCCCACCGCGAGGGTCAAACTCGCAGCCTTCAGATAATTTTTTCCATCACCTAGTAAGCAAATTAAGAGTCTGACGCTCTATCCGATTGAGCTAGGTGGGCACATGTAAATTTCTCAATTGAAAAGCCATGACGCCATAAGACTTAAGAATACAAAGCATACTAATGTATGATGTCTAAATTCAAAAGCCGCGTTCAGCTTACTTCCTAGTTTTGATTCTTGCGCCCATCCTATAGCCATGTTTATACCTAACTTCATGGATACCTGAGGATGATCCTTTAAGCGACTTTGTACGAGCTGGATTGAGACTCAAATTTAATAAAACGCTTTGAATGCAGGATCAGCGCTGAAGATAGAGTACAGGATATAGCTTGTTATGAAACGCAATGCTCTGAAGGAAAATGGAAATGTGACCCATGCCCTAATTTTCAAAGCCGTCGATTCAGTCATAATATTATGTAGAAACAATTATTCTAATTCCACTCCGGACTGCTAGCAGCGTGATATCTTCCAACCAATTTGTACGCCGGCACAAACCTTTAAAGCAAGGGGAGAAAGCTGACAAATTCAGGGCTGCTGCCTCTTAATTGGGAGTGACAATACTGGGTGTCCGTCCTGACCCCCTAACGCGAACTCCTTCCAAAAAACCAAAATAATGCATTATAATGCCCTAGTCGACCCTGAGCTATCTTAGGGCATTAAAATACGTCAATGACAGCATTGTATGCCGTTATAGCGCCCAAGGGGCGCCCACTCAAAGATATTTGAAAGGTGTTATTTTTGATGACTAATCATGTTAAAACTCCGAAAATTAGCTATACAGTAATACAACGGTCACGTGTACAGTGTATGTCACTTGTACAATTGACATTTCTCAACGAGATCCTCATTGTTTTCTTTCATTCTTGGTGCAGAATGATTGTGGGAGAAGCATCTTTCCATTTAGCTCAAATACCATTTCAAAAATGTGTGTTATTGGTTGCCATTTTGAGTTTTCTCAGATTTAAGGGCAATGATCAAATCTTAATCTCATGTTTACTAAGCAGAATCTGACATTTACTTCTCAAAGTAACAGTGATCATTGCTACCATGTGTACATACATGCAGCAGAATAGCTGTAATGGCCAAAATACAAGTGTTTTGTACAAATTTGCGTGACGTTTTGTGATGTCATGCAGATTTGGAAGTTACCTGTAGATTTGGTGCAGTAAAAGTGAGACGTATTTGTCCAAATTACCCTGTCTCTCAAAGTTTTGCTGTGTTATGCATTGATGATTGACCCAAATGACCCAAGACTCCGGTGCACTGTAGAATAGCTTGTGTACTGTAGGATATACAAGTTTTGTAACTCTCCCCTCAGTAAAAATTCTGTAAACATATCTCCGCTTATCACGCCAACCCTTGTCTCACCATCAAATACCAGCTTGGTCTTGAAAACCAGCCAGGTGCGTGCTTAACTGCATTGGAGGTGCACACCTGCAGCACCATGCTGCAAGTATTGCCAAACCCGACAGGTTTACAAA
>KQ962048.1:330868-356546 GCA_001563735.1 Leucoagaricus sp. SymC.cos
GAATCCCTTCTCATCGCCTTATCCCAAACAAGAGTATACATAACATACGCACTCTTGTATACATACGCGCTTCCAGAGTGCGGATGTTGGGTTATTCATAGCAAGGGCGACTAATCTGTTCGAATCCCTTCTCATTGCCTCATCCCAAACAAGAGTATACATAGCATATAACATACGCACTCTTACGGATGTTAAGTTATTTATAGCAAGGGCGACCAATCCCTTCGAATCCCTTCTCATTGTCTGATCCCAAACAAGAGTATACATAACATATAACATACGCACTCTTGCGGATGTTAAGTTATTTATAGCAAGGGCGACTAATCCGTTCGAATCCCTTCTCATTGCCTCATCCCAAACAAGAGTACACATAACATATGCACTCTTGCATGCATATGCGCTTCCGAAGTGCGGATGTTGGGTTATTCATAGCAAGGGCAACTAATCCATTCAAATCCCTTCTCATTGCCTCATCCCAAACAAGAGTATATATAACATACGCACTCTTGTATACATATGCGCTTCCGGAGTGCGGATGTTGGGTTATTCATAGCAAGGGCAACTAATCCGTTCGAATCCCTTCTCATTGCCTCATCCCAAACAAGAGTATACAAAACATATGCACTCTGGTATACATACGCACTCTTTCATCCTTCCGGAGTGCGTATGTTATGTATACTCTTGTTTGGGATGAGGCAATGAGAAGGGATTCGAACGGATTAGTCGCCCTTGCTATAAATAACTTAACATCCGCAAGAGTGCGTATGTTATATGTTATGTATACTCTTGTTTGGGATCAGACAATGAGAAGGGATTCGAAGGGATTGGTCGCCCTTGCTATAAATAACTTAACATCCATAAGAGTGCGTATGTTATATGCTATGTATACTCTTGTTTGGGATGAGGCAATGAGAAGGGATTCGAACAGATTAGTCGCCCTTGCTATGAATAACCCAACATCCGCACTCTGGAAGCGCGTATGTATACAAGAGTGCGTATGTTATGTATACTCTTGTTTGGGATAAGGCGATGAGAAGGGATTCGAAGGTATTGGTCGCCCTCACCATAAATAACTTAATTCTCCCCGGTATATACCACCTTCACTAGCACATACATACGCACTCTTTCATCGGATTATCTGCCTTGACCTATAAACCACAATGACCCCAGTCAACGGAGGCCCCCTCGTTGATGAAAAGAAACCCAATCCTCGTGTAATCTTGGGCACTATCTGCTTAACATTGTGCCATTACGGCGGGTACGTCCTCAATAATAACTGTGTCCACGTTGGCCACAAAACTTACCTACTTATAAACTCACTAGCATACTTTTCGACACATTTTGTACCTTTTTAGCATTTTTTGCCACGATCGTGATGCTCGGAGCCCCATACTGGCAGTACAGTATGTACCGGAGGATGCACTTCAACAGTTCTGAAGACAATAACGAGAAATGGACCGAATTTCTCACTCATCTGGAATCATGCTGGAACACCTTCAGTGTTCTCTCATCTGCTTGTCTTCCGTGGGTGCCATGAGCTCTGTTGACTTGATTATGCTGAACCCATTTATATAGACTTGTTTTTCCGATGCTCTCTGTTGCTGGGCTCTCCGTATGTTCAACGTCAACCCTTACGGCTACAACATACCTTATCTGCGGCGTAACTTGCCTCTGCACATGCGCATTGTTTAAAGACTTCGTGATGAAGCTGCTAAAGAAACAGTACATCATGAGCGAGCTTGCCGAGGCGAGTTGAACTTCTTTCGGTCAAAGTGAATAGAATGCGAAAGCTTATATTGGGATCATAGGTCCAACGAAACCAGGCCAGCTGGTTTCAAGTGCATGATAAGGGGTTCTGGCTCTTCATCTCCTTACCGGTTGTGTGGTTCATGCTAACATTTTCCCTGCTCCTCGTCACTATCGTGTCGTCAGTGTGGGAAAGGATTTCCACAGCCGTCATACCACAAACCAACGAGTCGGGCTGCCCATTGACAAAGCTTGGTGTATTCAAGGTTATTTGCTTGATCACGATTACCAGCAGCATTTCAAACTTTTCTTTTGCATTCTGGAGATTTACTTCGCTTTCAAGAAGAGGGTGGGTGGTTGTCAAGTGAGAATCTATCAAGGATGAGCAGTTGTAGTTGGAGAGAGTAGTCGTAACCGCCATACTCTTTCTTTTTCTTCGCCGACAAGCTGTATGATAGATATCGTCTTCTCGCTCTCGTCGTAATCCGCAATGCAATATATTTTTCTGATCTTATCAAACGGACGCGCAAGTCGGGTACAGGGATTGGCTGCAATAAGCGACCAAGCCCTCGTCTGTAGGCCAAAGGAGAACATGGACGGCTCCCCCGTGCACGCGCGTTCGACTTCGGTTCACCATGCGATCGTTTCAGTTCTTGTACTTGGTGTCTAAGAGGTTGATGTGAGCGGGAAATTTTAAAAGAGAAATTTCGACGCATTACACGCTCGAAATCGAAGCGTCAAGTCACTGAGATGTAGTGATACTGTCTATCCCTTGTCACCGCAGGTGACTCGTTCGCGAGAACTGCACTTGGCGAGGGACAAACCAAGCCCTCCACTTACAAGAGGAGGGTTTCTGCTTGGAATTCCTCGAGTGTCTATTGTTATTTGTGTAGTCGAACCAAAGAACGTATTGTAGCTAATGTCGAGACCAGACCACCCTGGACATGCTAGTAGATACGGAGAGATACAACTCAAATCCTGTTCACGTCACTTCGAACCTCCTCACGCCTAGACGTCGCGAATAGAAACAGCCTGAATGACCTCATTCAAATCTACACCCTCTCCATCGTCACTGCGAGCGGCTTTTACCTTAGAAGCACCAATAATCGCACTCTTGGGACCGCTACTCCCGGGAACTTCATCAACAGGCGTGACAGGAGCGGTCGTCAAAGGTGTACAAGTCATCGACGCGGGGGTTCCAATACCAGCTTCCTCAACCATCAACGACAAGCCAGACACATTCGACCTAACACTGTTCGCAGGACTGCTTTCTCCGCTTTCATCCCCGTCGTTAGTCTCCCTCCAGAGACGCTGACTTTGATCGTTGTCGTCTTCCGGATAGAGGAGGTTCAGCCTAGACTCCAAACTCTCCCTTATGCTCAAGAACTCACGGAACGTCTTGACCGAATCCAAAGACTCAAGTTTGATGGCAGCAGGAGGACCCGTAGTGTTGTTGATATCTTGAAGATTGGAACCAGGGTAAGGAGAAAGAGGAGCTGGGGAAGGAGACGCCATGCCTGCATCGCTTTCGGTTTTCAAGATACTGGAAAGTGGTAATTCGTTCGGAGAACCATACTCAACGGACTGAGAGTGCATGGAAGCAGAGAGAGCAAGTAGCAATGGATCAATGGGTAACTGGACATTCTGTTCAATCATTGGCGAGATAGGCTGCGAGTGGTAATCATCGGCTTGAGGGGATATGCCGGCAGTCGAAGGGATGTTGAAGCTTCCGTCCTCTACCTCATCGGCCTTGTAATTGATATAATCTTCGAAATCGGCTTTGAAGAGAGGTGCGATCTCAGGCATTCTAGGGCGAGTACGACCAAGAGAAGGGTCGTAGGGCATAATCGGAGCGACGCGTTGGTATTCAACGTAATCGGCGTGCGCGCTTCTATAGTCGACGTTCTGGTATTGCCAGCCATCGGGAAGACCCTTGTAAAGCGAAACCTCGCGCATCATAGGGAAACCGGGAAGAGGACTCGGAGCAGACGACAACTGGTTATATCGCCTGAGCTGGTCGATAGGTGTACTGCTATCAATGTGGTCCGAGTTGAATATAAACTGGGACTGGGGACCATGAAGAGGTGTGCTAGGCAGCGAGTTGGGATAAACGTCTTGAAGAGGACCGTCGGTGCCGTCAACGTCGTTGAAGTAGTCTTGGAAGGTTGACAAAGGCGAATTAGGCTCTTGCTTAGTGGTGTTGGCGCCGTCAAGAGAAAGCTGAGTAGCCGGTATAGTCGGAGATCCCGCAGAGGTTCCGAGTCTTGGAGATAGGAGACTAGGCTCGGTATGTCCGCACTTCTTCAGAATGCATGTTGGACACGCTTTGATGAATTGTGCCACGAGGTCCTTTGGTACCCAAGTATAATGCTTGCGAATAAGCGCACATGTCTTATCTCTCCCACCGTGATTTGTACTCCCATGGCAGTAGCACAGTAAGTCGTAGATCTGTTCACGAACCGCGACCAAAAGCCCATCGTGTAGCAAGACTTCTTGTTCCATTCGCTGAGGGCCACCAACGCCAAGCGAGACAGTGTGAGATTTGCTCAACGTGAACATCTTGCGAGCCCAGAATCGAAACTGAGCGTTCTCCTTCACATTGTCGGCGCTATGCAGAACGTCCCAGATCCTGTCAAAGAGCGCCTGGGATATCAGAGCTTTTCCTTGGCGCCGCGGGGTGAGCGATTCGATATATCCTCGCTCGATAATCTGATACTGGGTGCGAGTCGGAAATCCTGGCTGTCCATCTTGGTCTATCTCCGGGGTGTTCGGGTATTCGAGCTTAGGAAGATCCTTCCGGTATTCAGTAATAGAAGGAGTGGGACTAGAAGAGCTGCGGGTATAGGGTTTATGAGAAGATCCTCGTAAAAACGGTCGCTCTGGAGACATTATATGCGCGACGAATAGATTTAGATATCGGGATCGAAATAAAGACTGGAAGGCTGGTATGCATTGAGCTCAAAACCAATTAGTGCAGCAGTGGTAGTGAGCTTACTGATAGGCTGGCTATGATAGAAGGACAAGACGAAGGTGGATGTGGCTGACAATAGTGGACTCGGCAATTAGTATGCAATATGAGACAATCATGACTGCTTTCAGATCTCCCAACTCACGCCTGCAGAACCACCCGTCAGAGTTGTATGGAATAGCGCTAAGAGAAAATAGATTTGATTACCCACATATCACAATCATATACATATGAGAGGAACGCATCCTCCTGACAAAGAAAAAGAAATAATGATAAGTCGAGAATATGGATGAATCAAACTACACCAAAGACAAACAAAGTTTGGTACGAGTCAACATATGCTATACACGTATACTAAAATCGAAAACAAGACGAAAGAAAATACAAAAGTACCGGGTGACATGACAAGATGACCACGAGCCACTGGCTCTATGGCGAAGAACTGGTGGAGTGAAGCACAAGGACGCCGAGCTCACTGTGTCCCTTCTGGTTTCTTAGCTGCACCCTTGACTCCCGTCGTCAAAGTCTTATGGATAAATGGCATGACACCGCCACCAGCGATAGTAGCCCGCACCAAGGTGTCAAGCTCTTCATCTCCTCGAATGGCGAGCTGAAGGTGACGCGGAGTAATGCGCTTCACTCGGAGATCCTTAGAGGCATTTCCTAATGACAAGCAATGAAATTCAGTAAATCCGGCTCACGGCCTCGCCGACTGAACGATGTCTTACCAGCCAACTCCAAAACCTCAGCAGTGAGGTACTCCAGAATAGCCGACGTGTATACGGCAGCTTTTGCACCGATACGGACATTATGTTGTGTCCTTTGTTTTAGATAACGATGGATACGACCGACCGGGAACTGCGACGGCGTTAGTAGGAACATAACTCGGTTTCTGAGTCAGGCATACCTGCAGTCCAGCGCGTGCACTCCTTGTCTGAACCGTCCGCTGTTGGGACGCAGCGTTATCAGTGGTGGAACTATTAGCCCTTGCTTTTCCGCCAGATGCTGTTTTCGGAGGCATTGCGCTGATATATCACCGATAAACAAGGAGATTGCGAGGCCTGATAGTGAAAAAGTGTCATTTCATGCACAGAGTACGCACAGAGCAAGCACGAGGAGATCAATCGGCGTACCTGAGAGTCAAGAAAAAATTTGGAGAAAGGTGGCACGCGTCTTTTGCAGCGGAGAAACGAGTGTGGTAAGGCTGCCTGTTGGAAGACACGAGTTGTCGGGCGCGAACGCGAGGGTGGCGGCGGTCGTGGTGGTTCCAAAGAAAGAAGGTCGTGTTGCTGATTGTTTATAGAGTTCGCACGTTTCCCAATTCAACGCGTTTGTTACAGGGTCACATGAAACGTCACAGGTCCAGGAAGGATCTATTCTGGGAAGAGGCACCAAGCCATGCTTGATCTCGCTTGACGACTTGACTCCTTTTGTTACCAGTGTCGCCTAGGACGTTTGCAGTTTTCCGGTCTTAAGTGTGCCTATATCTATGAATTCCTCGTGATATTCATCTGGTAGATCTTCCGATATGCCCCTCTAGAAACCTCCTTGCCCCCTTTTTATCTCGCACTCTAGCCCCAAACGCAACGTGTTTCTTTGCGCCCTATCGACTACATAAGCCTCGTTGATCATGCCTCACGCAGCCATCCAAAGCCAGTGAAAAAAGAGCAGGTCAAGGATCACTCTCCACAAGAGAAATCTTCAACCCTAATCACCTGCAGTGACCGTGATTGTCGTTAGAGCGGTCCTGGCATCACGAGCGCCGACAACATAGCCAGTAGATGAATAAACTTCATATTAGGTTTCAAATCCGACAACGATTCTGTACAGGGTTGACTAAGTAACTTGTAAGTGGGTATTCAAGTTTGGTGAACGGGAGGTCGAGCTAAAAGACGGAAGCAATGAGCGAATATTCTCGGAAGCTCAGTGGAGTTCTAAGGTTTTATACAGTCGAGCACCTCCTTTTGGATATCTGCACCGCGATTGTGATAGCGGTGGACAAAAGACAAAAAGGACATGTTATGAAGCGGACAATAGTTAATAACTGTAACAGCGCTACTCTGTGTGTTGTTGGCGTCACAGATGGAGGTCTAGTCTCTGGTAGCCGTGCACTAGGTATATTGTGCTTCTTTATGACATTTCGGATGCCGAAAAACTACAGAGATTCATGCATGCCAGTCTATAAACCCCGACTAGTTGACCTAAGAAAGTGCCATGTTCTCGTTGGCGTGTAATCCTGGGTTTATCAACAATTTCGCTTCAAGTATCGAATGAACAGTGGCAATTGCGCTTAGCCAATTTCAGCTCGAACACGGACTTCTGCGCCATTGAAACATAGCGATGACACTGGCCCTGAAAATTTCACAGTCAAGTATCCAATAGCAGCAACTGCGCAACGATACTGGCTGTGTAACCGTTGCCCACCGCACGGATGAGTCCAACCTTCACTGTGACACGACACTGACATTGGCCGTCCACCGACAAACCCTAGTTACCAGAAATAATCGAATTTCATCAGTACTCCAATAGCGTATCGTTGATTAAACTATCTCTTATCCCTCCCTAGACGAAGAATAGGCATCAATCGGCAACAGTGCTCTGGACGCATTGCATCTTGGCGACGAAGAGAAATGATTCAATTCCCGTGTGGCAACAAGGTGTGGGAGTGCTTAGGGTAGATTATAGTTCCATATGACGCCTATGGTAATGTCCTGTCTTCCGTAGCGTGCGTGAAGAACATTCGGGTAGAAGATACATCAACTCGCAGGGCTGAACTTGGTTTCATATAATTAGAAGATATAATCAGTGAGCTATAAATAACTTTTCTACTGGAGTTCGAAAGAGAGTGGGATCCTACAAAGAAGAAAAGAGTACTGTGTCGAGTGAGATGGAACGCGAGGGCGAAATGAGGGTAAGGGGCATTCAAATTTCCGCCGGGTAATGCAGACGCCATGAAATTGCATCATCAGCGACATTCACATCACGCGTGAGCAAAACAGAACTGATTGAAGGAAGCCTTTCTCGGGTGAGCACACCAGAGCCTCAAAATCTACAAGAATAAATCGTCGTCTATTATATCTGACATTCGAACTATATACAAAAAAAAGGAGCTCGGAAAAGAGAAATAACGATCATAGGCTCCGTACGAGGGCGACGTAATTCTTTTTTTAAAAAAAAGAAAACAAAAAGAAAACACGCATCCAGATCGACACCGCCGTCATGCATACCAGCTTCTCGTCACGCTTTGTTCCATCACATATCAGTTACAGAGCCGGTCCGCGATAATGTCCTAGTGATGGTCAAAGCACGTGTCATGTCGTCTTCTCCGGATCCAGCGCCGCAGGACTTGGAGTATTCATGCCCCCCTTTTTCTCAACGACCTGAACAGCCTGATAGATCATAGCTGTCGATGGGCTGGGTACAAGAGCACAAACCATCGCAGCTAGGGTAGTAATGATATACAGACAGGCAATAGTCAAGAAGCACAATCTCCATGTCGCAGCTTCCCTGAACATGACATCCTGAAGACCAAATCCAAGTCCACGGCGGGACCACGAGAAGACCATGCTCTTAGAATCCCAAACCTTGACCCAGTCATTGAGAGCCGCCGGGATCATCATGAAATACAGTTGTTGGAATAGAGCGAAAGCGATAGCGAATTTTATTGTGAATCCTATGAGCCCGAGACAAAATCCCACGGCAATTAAAGTAAAGGCCTTTCTCTAAAAGCGCGGTAAATCAACTGCGTCAAGAAGGTGAAAGGTGACTTACCCTAGTAAAACCAGGATTTCACCCACTGACAAAAATGGATGGAATTAGAATTGAACGGTGAACATTGTCAAAACAGATCGAACTCACGGACGCTACACGAATAGTCAATCAAAGTTAGTGAATGGTGTTCATGAAAGTGTAGGGGATTTGGACTGACCAAAAGAGAAGATATTCGATTCCCAAAAATTGGTGAAGGTCTGAAAGTGGGCATGACATTTCAAGAGATGTTGCAAAAATCCCTTATAGTATAGCAGGTATGATATGCGAGCTTTTTTAAGAGAGGGAGGGAAGCGGGTCGATGATACTTACAAGCGTTCTGGTGCGCCTTTATACAAGCGGACATAGCTGTTTGAGTCAATCAAAAGACGCGTCGTTCCTGCATAAAGTACAAAGTAAGAGCTTTTCCGGTGTCGCAATTGAGTGGCCACGTAACCTAGACTCCTTCCCAGTCGCTCACTGCGCTCTCACGTGTTTGCGGCCAAATAGGACCAAATTTGTCGAGAGAGTGAGACGTGCGCTGTGACAGCTTTGTGTGTCCACTGATGGCCATTCTGAAAGCTATTTCTCAACTGCCTCGTTGCATCAGCAAACAATGAATCGATACGGTCGTCTCCAAATTTCTGTGAAAGCACTTGCGCGTGGCATTGTCGCTCTCTTGATTCAGAGAGATATTTCTTGAGGACTTCCGGCATGCGACCCTCGATAAAACAGACACAAACTTGTACGGCAAGCATTCAGTACTCAGTGATCGCTCTCGTGAATCAAGTCAGCCCAGAACTTCACAAAGTCGGAATAAATTTCAATATATCATCTTGACTGCAGGATAAGGCGTATGATACAAAGTATCGAGCACATTTAGTATTCTACAAGCCTGAGAGTGAATCCGTTAACATGCTACGAGCACAGTAAGGTGAACGGACGACCTGTCGTCCAGATAGTTTACACGGCAAAAAAACGAAAAATAATCGTCCATTTCGACAACGAAACCCGGGTCCAAAGATAAGCTTTTCAGGAATCCAAACACGAGCACCCTCATGCGCTCGTCTCTCCCCGCACCTCTCTCACGAACTTCCTGAACGCTTCTTCCATATCACCCTCCATCAACCACTCTGCTACCTTACCTCCATCACTGTCACTTGCCTTCTGGCCATTTTGCAGGCCACGGGCCACAAGCATACGGTGTAATGCCCTCCCAGTCTCTTCATAATCACACGCAAGAGAATACATCCAATAGGCAAGATATGCTCCGACGTAGCCAGCGTCGGAGTCATGCAACGCAGCCAGTGAGCGGCCGGAAGCGGTCACAGGCGGTGGTTGAGGGAGCTCGGGGACAGCAGACGAAGGTTCTGAGGGGAGAGTTAAGGGAGAAGATATAGGAGAGTGTGGACCCGAATCGGACGCCCCCGATGCAGCAGAAGACTGAAGTTCAATTTCTGCCAGTGCCTTGTTAAATTCCTCGTGTACCTGCGGCCGTGAGCGGTTACGCTTATGACCACGTCGTAAGTGACTTGCGGGTTTGGCGGAAATGCCATTCGTACTCGAAGCGGAACCGACCATTGAGCGGTTATCATCGCCGTCTAGACCGGAATCTGATCGATGTTCTACTCCCTGCGCCGCAGTGGTAGACGCTATTGCAGATGGTGTCGCCATAGGTAGCACAGGTGTTTTGGGCTCACTCTTCGACTCGCCAAAGTGTCCGGACACTTCAAATGTTGGAACAGCAAAAGCTTCCCAAGGCACAGTTGCAGCACAGTCCCAATCAAGAACACCAACGATATGACCCGTCTCATCGACGAGAACATTTTCGCTATGCAGATCGCCATGACGCATGGGGAAGGGACCACCTGCATCGCGCTCGTCAACCAAAGGCATCATCGCTGTCCGCCACAATGAAGCCACGAAACGTCTCTTCAGACATTCAGCCGAATTCTCCGCACCTTCTCCGTCTCCGGTCTCTTCGGCATCCTTTTCGCTTGGGACCGCTGCTAACCATTCATAAGCCTCGGCCTGAATAGCGAAATACTCCTTTGCCGTGTCAAATGGACCAAGCCCAAAATCGGCACCAGGCCCTACAGAGACATTTCCCTCCTTATCCAGGACAAATCCGCCAATCTTGTCAAACGTGATCCGACTCAGCTGCACATGAATATCCGCAATATCCCGCAAATATTGCTTCAAAATCGACCGCTTCGTCTCGTCGTCCTGTAGTAGATCAGAGTCTGGATCGGCATGACCTAATTCGTGAATCGCGATGCCACAATCTTCTATCGTGATCCCACGAATTGCTGACATCAGAACGAAGGCGGGGAAGGTTGATCCTAGAGGATGAGGACCATGTGGATATTGATGTTCAGCGGGGTCGCTATCGCCGGCAACGGGATGGTAGGCAATGACTTGGGGTATGGGTATCGTGGTTCGTGTGCGGACAAGGTGGAGAGCTGCGACCTCGTTGAGGATTTTGCGTTCGAGCTGCGCTGCAGTGTTGAAGTATGCATCCATTGGTCTCATTCCGAAACGAATAATCCATGATTCTTCCTCCTGCTCCTCTTCCTTCCCTTCTTTCGATCTATCATCATCACCGGACTCTCCATTCCGCTCGTCCTCAAACACAAGCTCAAACACCGCGAACGACTGACCCCATGTGTAATTGTCTTTGATAATCCTACATCTCCTATTGCGTGGATGCAGCCTGCTTGCATACGCCTCGATATCGGAAAAGTGTGGCGAAAGCCATTGTACAAGCGAAGTCACCCTGTCCGCAAACTCGGGCGGAAGAAGTTCGAGGGAGAGTTGAACATCCGGCCACGTATCGCTGATCGGTGCCATATTGTAAGCTTCGAGGTATGATACACAATGAACTCTTGGTTCTTGGATAGTGGTTACAGTCAAAGCTGATCTTGGAATAACAGTTAAGCGGGGGATGGTGCTTTTAGGTCTGCACTTGCTGCAACCTGCTTTATTATGTATGTAATCGCCTGTCGGTTATAATTGAATACGAGTTCAAACTCGGGTCGGGGTGCGAGGCCAGCCGAGGTGAACCCTGCCGTAAACCGTTGATTGATGGTAGTGTAAGGAATATCAAGTGGGACAAGGCAGACCAAAAGGACAATATCGTCAAAGGGAGAAGTTAAACAACAGAATAAGTGCGAGAAAGAGGAAGAGGAAAGGAGCCGACTTATATAAGGGCATGAGCAATCTAAGCTTTTCTTGTTCGGAGGTGGGGTCCCTAGAACACCGCATGATGATGGCATGATGGGCCAGGAGGAACCTTCCAGGCATGACATGGGGCTGGCAGATTGAACGACGGTGCGATCAAGGTGAATTGCAAGGCGGTCAGCATCATGGCCAAGGCGTGTATCAGCTTTTGCTATTTCGGTTACCCTCCGGCGTTTTTCCATTATTCTAGTGGCACTGCCATCATGTCCTCGATAGATTTTCGCCTGCTTTTCCAAATGTGTCTCAAACTGGGCCGCCCGCGTGCTCCTGACCGCCTGCGGTGGATATGGAAAGGCATTGATCGTACCGATATGGTATTCCATGGTAATGTTTCATGTGTATTCTCATTTATGTCCGCAGGATTACGGGCCGCGGGATTGTGCAGTAAATGCCTGATTCAAGGGCGAAGGCCTGTCCGGGTGACGAAGTAAATCAATCAGTCTACATCTAGACTCTTTTTCGGTTCAGGGCCGGAAGGGCATCCAGCATGATTCTCAGGTGTGTGCATGAAACGTGTCCACCACAAAAGAAGTGCGTCGTAAGCGCACCAGTAAGTAAGAGTAGAAAGCCCCACTGGAATACGCTCTCCATTCCAAACCCGCCACACCAAACCCTATCCGGACCTTTTCAAGCCATTTAAACTATCGACCTTCGGATTCTTTTTTCCAGTTCTTACAATTACTTCTTCCCCAGCACTTCGGTAACCTCAATCCACTTCTTTGGAACACCTCGTTCTATAAGATATTCCACAATCGGTTTGCTCTGCTTTCCTTGTACGACCACTTTCAGCCTCTGCTGGTTCGTTCCCGGTACCTGATAGGGAGAAACTTTTGATTTGAGGTCCACCCGCACCAAATACGGTGGCGAGGGGAATTAGCCGAAGCCCAGCGGTGATGTGGCGGTGCCCACGATTAGCGCCATAGGAGTGGAATCAGCTCCGCAGTGTTCCAGGGAAAATACGGGCCGACAATCAGGTATCGCCACATTAAGGAGTAGAATCAGCTCCGCAGCGTCCAGGGAAAATACGGGCCGACAATCAGGTATCGCCACATTACCACCCAAAGCATGATGATTCGTTTGTGCCGAAAGCAGACGACATCAAAGAGGAGCGAAACGTCGGAGATATGAACCAAGCGACGTGCGTCGTATGCCGCCGGCGTACCGAGAGAACATTCAAGTGATTTCACCGAGGGGGGCCAGGAACCACCAAACCAACACCAATGATACCACATCAGCCGAACCAAAATATGCACACGAGTAATTGATAGGAGTGTGAGGAGGTATTCAAGAATATCAGGCCCCGAACGGATATACAGTTGCGAGGAGAACGGGAAGCGGAGTGCAGAAAGTGTCAGAAAAATGAAATGGAATGGGAGCAGAGTCAGTAACGGTGCTAATTAAGAGGGAAGGGACGGCAAGACTGACCTGAAGTAGAACCCGCACAAATCTTTCTAAATTTCTCCGCCATGTCATCGGCGTCAATGGATAGGAACGGTTCAAATCCCGTAATCGTCGTTATACCACGCCTTCCCCCTTGTCTGGACTTCATTTCTACTCGAATAGGTTTTATTTCACCTTTGCTGAAAGGTAGGCACATATGTCAGTGCCTCTCGCGTGACGGAGGAATATGACAACGCAAGCTTCAGGGTAACTCATCGCCCCGACAAGAGCGGGGGACAGAACGGGGGAGAGGAACCAAGTAAGTAATCTCACCTTGTGACGACATCCCTCCCTTCGGCTTTGACCTCATACCAGCCTTGCATCTGCTCCACAACCTTCTTCATTAACTCATCCCTCTTCATGAACTCTAAGGGTGTCTTCTCCTCCACCACTTGTTGGTCGGCGGCGAAAGCCATCTTTCCCTGAGCTTTTGCCGTTTTCTTCGCGGGATTGGCAGGTGTCCGAGAAGTAATACAGGTAAGCAACGGTGGATTGAGGTTGATGTAGGCTTTATCGCGCTTGTTGATCAATTCCCTCGAGGTAAAGTAATCGTTCAGACGTGTCCGGATATCGTCCAGTGAATATAGATCAGACGTGCTAATAGTGTAACCAGTCCCTGGTCAGATTGACTGACGCCGCGGATGTGACGGAGTACTTGCCTGGCACCCATGTCCTCGAATAAACCTAAACTTCTGAGATGTGGCTTCCAAGCCTGTCTGATCTCAACCGCTCTCTCGCTGCGTTCCCTCTCCTTGTCAGCCTGCTCTTCCCTCGCTTGTCTCTTCGCTCTCTTTGCCTCGACCTCTGCAACAGTAACATACGATTCCTTCGTAGTCACGTAAGACACAACATCGGGATGTTGAGTGTTCACACTGGTAATGAGTAAATCACCACCGCCAGACTTCTGTTTCGCAGCCTTAAGTGTTAGTAACGAGGATTTCTCGACGGCTTTGAGGAACGCTGTGAGAGATTTGTGACTCGAGGATTTAATCGTAATTTCGGAGGGATCGATATGGACCTCTGCAGGATCCACGTCGGCGTTATCCGCTGTCGCAGCAGAAGGTAAAAGGAGGGAGGTCGGGTACGCAGGTCGACATGGTAGGAGATAGGTTGCATATAGCTGCGATGCAGGGATCGGGAAACTCGCGACAGGTAGGGAAGATAGTTGGGTGGCGATGGCATGAATGAGCGTTGTGTTCAGTAGTTCTGTGATTTCTTGAGGTGTATAGGATACTTTCGGGACTGTATCAGCTTCATCCGCAATTGGCTCGACTGCATCTTCCTTGAGTTCGCCTTCAACCTCTTCAGTCTCAGCCTCGCCTTTTTCTTCCTTCTCCTCCGATTCGCCTTTGTCTTCTCGAGTAGTGTTATTTCCCGCCTCCAAAGGTGCTCCGGGCGGCACATCACCCTTCTGTCCCATCTCCCACAAACGATCCTTCCATGTATGTAAGATCAAAACAGCTTTACCCTTCTCATCCGCGTCACTCTTCGCCTTCAGATCTGAGCTCGATACCGCCATTCGTCCAACAGCAAGAGGTGGCGAAACGATACGAGTAACAGTTTCATCGGCGTTCTTTTCACTTGAGAGCTGATGTATCGCGACTAGTTGATTCTGAGTGAGCTCCGTTGGTGAATGTGTGATAACTAGCTTGATTGATGTCCGTCACAAGTGTCAAAGTCGAGGAAGTATGAAAAAGTGACCGACCTCCAGGTATCATTAAATCGGCACCACCGACAAGGATTGGTATCACGGCTGACGGTGTTAGGACACATGGCAATAGATTCGAATGCTTCAATTTCCATAGTGTGTAGACAGTCGGTATCAGGTACTCAGATCCTTTACCGATGGTAAACCAGAGAGGATTCCCATTAGATGGATCTAGATATAGATTCTAACACAATACAGCTCTGATCTCTCAACAAATAGGTAGATGCAAGTCAACGTACACCAGGTTCTTTTGCATAGGTGAAAAATTTGGCTGTGAGGATGCCATCTGGTACAAGTAGATCTCCGTCTTCTGGGTTGGCTGAGAATGTGGTTACGACGCGTTGTTTGAGCTTGCGTCTGTCAGAAGCGCGTATGGGCGCCGAAGTTTTGAGTTGACCGAGTGGTTTCTTGAACATTTGGGATGGTAGGAAAGGGGGGGTCTATGAACAGAGGACTCGAGGAAAGGAGGCCCACAATCAACTCAACATCATCGTATTCCCACGCCAATTAATACATGCAGGGAAACAAGTGCATTTATTATAGTACAGTGTTGGAGACTAGGAATGCAATTACAGAAGATAGGTGAACACGTGCAAGCGATTGTCCAGGAGAAGTGGGAGTCTAGACATAAAAGGAGATCATATCGTTCATATCCTCGACGTAAGAGTCCGGATGATGTCGCCCGATAATAGGGGTTACCAGAACCTCTCCAATCAGACCATCGTACGGTCGCTCTCACCAGTAGGCGAAGCCTGTGAAGCCCTCGTAGCAGGAGCATGTCTCGGCAGACTCTCAACTGGCTTGGTAATCAAGAATCCCTTCAATCCCGCAGCTTTCTCTCCCTGCCTACCAAAGCCCATACCCGAGAAATCTCTCTTCAACGCTGCACCACTACCATTACTACCGTGACTTCCAACACTAGTCTTGCTCGACACTGAGTCCCCAAAAATGTGTCCAAGCTTCTTCTTTTCATCAGCTTCATTACCACCAGGCCACACACCAAGATGCGACGAGACAGTGTGTGCAACGCTCAAACCTTGCTGAATGGGCGGAGGAAGAACGCTTTTAGCTTGTTGCTTCCATGATGTGACGGAACGCTTTGATTTGGCGCTTTCCCGGAAGATGAGGCCAAGGAGAACGTTTAAGCAGCCAATAGAGAAGAGGAAGAAGGCTGATACGAGGGTGAAGGTGTCAACGTGGTGGGAGAGAATGGCAGCTCCAATCCTGTTGGCCATTAAAATCGGTATTTGGCAGACCGTGGTCAGAATTCGCTACTCACAGCATCTGAATGACACCTAATGCACCTAACCCGAAGTCTTTTCCAAGAACTGGGAAATATCGATTGAAGAACTTGGCGGGGAAGCTAAGTTCAGACAAGAAGAGGACAAAAACTTGGCCAATGATCAACAACCGGTTAAGCACTGCCCAAAAGGCACCAGCAGGCTGATTAGGGACAGTGCTCCCACTGAGTCACACTACGTGTTAGCCTAGACCAACCAGATAAAGGGAATTTGATGCGTACGCGATATAAGCCATGGTCGAGTTTGTGATCGTCGAGTTGGAACCAGACGAAGCATCGTTGCCTCCAGCAGCCTCAAATCGATTGACGGCCTTGATGTCATTCGCAAGCGTAACGATATTGCTTGCGAAAACGAGGATACAAGCGATGATGCTGAGAATGCGGACTGCGTTAAGTCCAATGAAAACATCTAAAGGGCATATTGAGTCTCAGTTCCGACGGAGGAAGACAGAGCAACGTACAGGCACGAGGAGGTAGCATCGCAACCTATCACAATTAACGAGTATCTGAACTTGAAGAGAACTGTCGTGTGATATTGCCGGTCAAATCGTCACAGTCAATCGTGCAGTTGAGGAATAGATAGTAGATGTCGATTAGAGAGTAGCAGAGACGACAACCAGCGCCCTTGTATCGAGGTAAATGAGTGTACGAGGAGTCTTGCAACGAGGAAACCGTCAAGAAAGAGATTCTATAGTGTCCGACGACGTGCCCAGCACGAATTAGGTAAAGTATAAAATGAACGTGGAGGAGAGAGAGAGAGAGCAAGGAGAAGAGGAAGGGAGAAAGCCTCAACGCGCAACGCGTGCCTACAGCCAGTAATCCAGTAGATCTAGAATGGGAAGTACGATAAGTACGACTATAAGAGAAGATTCTGCACTTAAGTAAACCCAAACAAGAAAACAAAGACTTTACCCTGGAGCATCAGCGGTCTCTAAGAAACCTTCTGTTGAAGTCGGCCAGGGAAGAGTTGGGATTTGTTGCTCGGCGCATGTGGAAGCTCAGCGACGCAAGTCATCATCATTGTTCTCGGCAAGCCGCATTCATTGTTCTGTTCTATTTTCGGAACAATATTCCTCGTCACATCACGTCACACTTAACAATTGCGCTACCTCGGAGATGGCGACAAGGATGTCGAAGCGCTTCGCAAATTCTTGGTTTCTGTCAAGCACCTTGTGTAAGATATTGATGTCGGGTCGGAGCAGAAAACCAGCAACCATTGTTCGATGGAAGACTTGGCGACGTATTCCAACACTTAAGGGCCGTCCGGTCGTACAACAGTCTTCAACCGAATCCGAACCGCCAGCAAATTAAGGATTGTAGTAAACATACAAATGAACCGAAGAAAGAATAAAATCCAGAGGACCGTAACAGGAGAAGGGGGTAACATACGTGGCAACAACTCTCCAACACCAAAAAAAGGTCCACGTTCAAAACAAACGTCCACTCCGACAACAAAACACCAAAAACCCATCATACGACCATTACACTAAGATTTCTGTGGTGGAAGAGGCGGCACAGGCGGGACATGACTCGTCCTATTTGCAGCCGACGCAGCTCGTTTCGCTTTCCGCTCTTCAGCTTCTCGTGCTCGCTGTTCCTGCTCTGCCTGCATCGCAGCTGAGATTTGCATCTGCTGTGCAATGAATTCTTGCGTTCGTGGTCTATTTCACAATCCATTAGCGCTTACAAGAGAAAAGTAGGTATGAGACGTACCTCATACGCAGAATCCGCATGATAGTCTGCTCGCTAGTCGGTTCAGGTTCCTGTTTCTTCTCCTTCTTCCTCTCCTTAATTGTGCCAAGATTCCGCTGTTGATACACACTCTTGGCGCGTTTCTTCATCGTTGGTGCCTGTCTCAGACTTTGCTGCATCATCCGTACACATTCCTCCATTAATGCGTCCCTGTGGACGTTCGCCAATGAGTTTGAGTAAAGAAAAAAGTTGGATGAACAACTTACGTATGCCAGTCATAGTACAGTCGAATCGACAAAACATCACGATATTTCTGATTCTGGAGGGATTCTAGCGGTACAGGACCTTCACCACCAGCATAGAAGTAATCTCTCAAGAACTGCAAAACCACGTCAATCAAAGAATCAACCACTAAAGCTATTACATACCTTCAACCACTTAAACACAATATCCACCTCCTTATCACTCAGCGGTTTCATATCACTCGATGCATCCGAAAGCGGAGGAATCAACAATCCTTCAATCACAGTCAAAATCTCCTTCCACACTCTCGTCATCACCATCTCTTTCGCCGTATCACTTAAATACGTATTCAACGTCTGCAAGTTCGCGTCAAAGTAATCGAAGAGTGGTAGGATGGCCTGTTCAACTTCGACATCTGTGAGCTCTTCAGGTCGTATACGAGGCTTTTCGCTCGATGGAAGTGGGATTTGTGGATCTACAGCGTTGGCACCGACAGCGGAACGATAGAGTGCTGTTACGTTTCCTATGGCCTTGTTATAGTCTAATCCTTGTTCTCGAGATTTGAGCAACGTCTTGATTACGCTCCGCTCGAGACATTGCTGAATGAAAGGAGACATCTAGATGTCCATAATCAACATCACAGCTCTCATAGAAGACGAATCAGTGACTTACCTTATCAATGAAAATCCTCAGCATATCAGCTTCAGCTCTCTTCAGTGACCGGAATGCTCTCCCGAAATAAAATTGGATATCATCCTTCTCCCCTTCCATGCTAACTCTCACCAAAATCCGGCCTTGGGTATCAAGATCCATCCACAACTCATGCGCCAGCAAATCTCCGAATCGTCTAGGATCAAGACAAAGGTATGCTCGTCCAACGATGTCATGTTTCCCAACCAAAGCTCGATCACGTACACTAACCATCAACCAAAGCGGTTTCTCGACTGAGATATCGAACGTCTCGTCCCCTAATCCTCAAATTAGTTCAAAGCATTGCAATACAGTGGGTTGGTAACTTACACCGGGGATTCAACGATTCATAAATCGTTCTCGTCTTGGCCATCCTCTTCCCCGTCTCGTCACTCAACGTAACAAACGTATCCAACTTCGTCGACAGACTCCCATCCAAAGAAACGAGATTCTCCGCAATCACGATTTTTACCGAGAACAAAAATGTATTCTTCTCCACCTTTTCCGGCACTGGCGGTGCCTTCTTCAGCACCTCCGAAATCTTATCCGCCTGCATCTGTTCATACATGTTATCCAACAATCTCCTCGCGGCTTCAATGTTATTAAGCTTTACGCAAGATTGTGGAAGGAAGTTGAACGGTTCGACTTTCTTTTCTCCTGTAAGTGCAAGTTGCCGTGCTTTCTCGAGCCAGGCGGAGGATTTTTGGGGCTGGAGGTATTCGGTGGGGCGGGGATACATTTCAGTGAGGAAGAGCGATTCAACGCTACGCCGATATTGTTCGACGGCGCTGGAGATACTCTGGAATATCGTGTGAGTAATTTGGGCTGCTGGATCATGCATATATGCCGTACCTTGGAGAGATGTGTGAAGAACCGTGCTTCTTGGTACTCATCTGCCCATTGTAGATCTTGCAGGAAGTTGATCGGACTCCGTAGAGAGTCAAACAAGTCGACAATAGAGGAACTATGGCCTTCAGTACCCTCTGCCTCGAACTTGTCAGCTGCAATGGCCTGAAACTCCCTTAGCTTATACTACACACCAATTTACGAAGTGCTTACCGCTTCGACCCACTGCCCGGTCTTATTCTCCGTATTAAGCAGCCACTGCCGCACATAAGGCTCAAAGTACCCTGACAGATTGAAGGTGAGATCGCCCCTGAATCCACCAGCTCATAAGCAAGCATTTTAGTTCAAAGCATTGCAATACGGTGGGTTAGTAACTTACACCGGGGATTCAACGATTCATAAATCGTTCTCGTTTTAGCCATTCTCTTCCCCGTCTCGTCACTCAACGTAACAAACGTATCCAACTTCGTCGACGGACTCCCATCCAAAGAAACGAGATTCTCCGCAATCACAATTTTCACCGAGAACAAAAACGTATTCTTCTCCACCTTTTCTGGCACTGGCGGTGCCTTCTTCAGCACCTCCGATATCTTATCCGCCTCCATCTGTTCATACATGTTATCCAACAATCTCCTCGCAGCTTCAATGTTATTAAGCTTTACACAAGATTGTGGAAGGAAGTTGAACGGTTCGACTTTCTTTTCTCCTGTGAGTGCAAGTTGCCGTGCTTTCTCGAGCCAGGCGGAGGATTTTTGGGGCTGGAGGTATTCGGTGGGGCGGGGATACATTTCAGTGAGGAAGAGCGATTCAACGCTACGCCGATATTGTTCGACGGCGCTGGAGATACTCTGGAATATCGTGTGAGTAATTTGGGCTGCTGGATCATGCATATATGCCGTACCTTGGAGAGATGTGTGAAGAACCGTGCTTCTTGGTACTCGTCCGCCCATTGTAGATCTTGCAAGAAGTTGATTGGACTCCGTAGAGAGTCAAACAAGTCGACAATGGAGGAACTATGGCCTTCAGTACCCTCTGCCTCGAACTTGTCAGCTGCGATGGCCTGAAACTCTCTTAACTTATACTGCAACACCAATTTACGAAGTGCTTACCGCTTCGACCCACTGTCCGGTCTTATTCTCCGTATTAAGCAGCCACTGCCGCACATAAGGCTCGAAGTACTCCGACAGATTGAAGGTGAGATCGCCCCTGAATCCACCAGCTCATAAGCAAGCAATCCACAGCAGTCAGGGCGTCACTTACTGTGGACAAAACGCGCCATACATATCCAACATAATATTCGTTCTCCTATACAACGCAAAGATATCCTGAATCGGCACATCCGGCGTCGGGCCATTCATCGACGACTCAAATAACCTCTTCTGCGAGTTCTGTATCTCTGTCACCAAATACGGCACCGAGATCTCAACATACAACGACACAATATCCAAATACCTAGCCCAAAAACAACAATTAGCTATAAGAACTGTTCGCACAGACAATATATCATGAGAGTATACATACCCGAATAAGGATTCCGGAAACCTCTTATCCAACAGCTTAGCCGCCTTCTCGAGCTCGTCCGTCATGTACAACAGGGGTAGGGCTCGATTGACTCCAGGTGCAGCTTGCAATTCTCCCATCTTCGCTTCGTACCATTGTGCCGTCACTTGTCTTGTTCGTTCTTGAATATCTCCCATACGAGCTGGTATATCGATATCCGTCCTCTCCAATAACCCACTGTCCCGTATTTTTTCTAACACAGCTACGTATGGGCTGACGTCAGCCGGTTTGAGGTTGGGTAAAGCTTCCATGGAGTGGTATAGGGAAGATAGGAAAACATTAAAGAGACTCCCGTAAATGTTTACGAGGTAGTCGATCTATAGACATCATGTTAGCTAGTCAGATAGGAAAGCATGAAGAGAGGAGACTCACGTCTGGGATAGTCCAATACTCTAATGAGGTATCGCTCAACGCCTTAAAAACACCCTGCAGCGCCTCGGGTATACACTCCATCGGAACCTCATTCCTCTCATAAAACTGCCTCACCAAATCCAAAAAACACACCGCTCTATACGGATGTCCTATCCGCCAACGCAAAGCGCATTCATTGATCAGCTCCAAATGAGGATGCGACAGAATCCCCAAAGAGACTTCATCGTTGTCATCCACCTCTGGACTCAACATTATCTCCAAATCCGCAAGAAGACAGTGTTCCACGAGACGCTTGTAGTACCTTTTCGGATTCGGAGGGATATAAGTGAAATGGTGGCCAACGGGGAGGTCATCGTCGGGTTCGAAAGATTCGTTAGGGTCATAAAGTGATCGTCTACTACTGATAGATCCGTGTCGTGAGGCCTTCTCGTAATATGAAGTTGGACGATCAGAACTATCATTCGTGTAGCCATCGGGGGATGTTGATTTAGCGAGTTCAGGATTGACTTGAACCATAGCAACCATGAGCTGCTGAAGATGCGTCGTTTCGAGGGTCTTCCAATGCTGCCATGCATTATCGCTCTCGAAATCTTCTCGACGTCCAGGGAACGACTCTCCAGCATTGATGTTTTTCAGACAAGTCTATGATAACTCTTGTCAGGTATAGGTCCTTGAATCGACGTGTAGAAATCGTACCTTGAGGTCCGTGATAGCAGCCTAGGTATCACCTCGTTAGCCTCGTCAATCCATTTATATGGATGAGAACAACGCACCTTGTCCGTAACAGTCCCATTCCTCAACTTATCCACTTCCACCTGAATATCGTGGTCCGCCATCTTCAAAAGCTTCGCCACCGTCTTCACCATCGGCATATCCGACACATTCGAACTAATACTCGCCGCTCCACGCGTCGAATGCACCGAATCTCTATCTCTCGAAGTCGAAGTCGAATCGTACCCCGAATCACTATGCGACGTCATTCCACCGGTCGCAGGCGCCAATTTTGCTGTGTATGTATCAAGTCTCGCGAACACCGAATCTCTATCTCTCGAAGTCGAGCTCGAATCGTACCCCGAATCACTATGCGACGTCGTTCCACCGGTCGCAGGCGCCAATTTTGCTGTGTATGTATCAAGTCTCGCGAGCAATTCTGGCGAAACGTGGTTGACGTTTCTTAAACATTCTCGTAGCATCTTGACAAATATAGCGATCTGATTGTTGAGCTCGAGTTTCCATCCATCTCCAGCTGCTAGTGTTGGTTCTTTCTTGAGTACACTCGTAGTGTGTGTTGCGAACATGAGAATGAGGTCTTCAATTTTTCTGCTATCTTTCATTTGTCGCTTGAAGCTGTCGACCATGAGTTGACCGTAAAATTTGGCCATAGTTCTTCGAACTAGTTGGTCTGAATATCTATTAAAACCCCATTTAGTCAACTCCGACGATGAAGTGGGAGCAGGAGGAAAGTTAGGACAACACGCACCCTGGGTCTTTTCCCATAGCGATAGCCTGCAACTTCTGCTCTAGCACTTTCAACAACTTCTCAGGAAACTTGACACTCTTTGACCCATCTCGGATACTATCAAACATATCGCTCAGCGAGAAATGCGAGAGAGCCGAGAGTCTTGATGAGTGTTCTCTTTCCCGTATAGCTTCATGGCTTGAAGCATGCTGTGATTCCACTGGCTTGGGTGATGTGATATGAGCAAGGACGCTGCGGAGCAAAACAAAATATGAGATATTGTAGGTCCACGATGAAGTTTGGAGGCGAACTCACGCTACACGCAATACATAGCTGCATAAACCACGTCAACACGTCGAATTAAATAGCGAGAAACAAAAAAAATACTCGAATAACTCTTCATCCGTCACGCGATGTTTTGAAAGCCGTTTTCCATGAGCATAGCTATCGTAGCTGCGCCTCGACATCGACCGCGATAAACGCTTGGAGTATACAGAGCAGAAACAACAGAGGGCACTGTGTGTAGGTTAGAGGCAAGAGAGGGGACGTAATAAATGGGCCTGAGGGTCGATGAAGCCTTGAGGAGTAGCGACAACGGATGATTAGGTGACAAGCAGCAACAAATAAGCCCGGTCGTCACACCACCCAACGGCCCAATTCATCCGAATAAGTCATTAGATTTAAATACGTCATATTCCAATCATCATGATACAATGCTCACGCTCCTTCTCCGCAGTCCTGCCTTCCTGTTCCGGTGGCGACGATGATGCCGTCGGTTTTGTTCCCTCCGCAGTCTCACTCGCCTGTGCACCATCCTCCTCAGCCTCAGCCTTCTTTGTAGGCTTCTTCACCCACGGCACTTTCCTCTTCACAAGCTTGTAAAGCTGTGTCTCGAGGACTTTAGTCCTTGCCATTCATCTCCGTCGTCTCAACCATTGGATCCTCATACGACATGACAGAACGTTGTTTTTCCACCCCTCGTTGAGCCATGACTCGTGCTCTTGAGCGCCTTCTCTAGCGCGTCAAGTTCCTCGCTAGTCTATTTTGATGGTAGACCGGCCTCATTCTCCGCGGTGAGATTTTCCTGAGCCTCGGTGAGGAACATCCGTGTGTGCCAATTCCACTTCCGGCTGTTATCTAGAGCTCCAGGGAATGCTTCAATCTCCTTGTAGCGGTGCACGATCGGCTTCTCAAGTGTCCCTGGCACGACAGCCAGCATGTGGGATCAGTACGAGTGACAAAAGATCGACTTACTCAAGAGCGATGCGTAATCACCACGCTCGAAGAGCCACTGGAAGGACTCGTCAAGCTTGACGGTAATAGCCTCACGCTGGATAACTTGAGAGCTCCTCTTGAACGAAGTCTCCTGATTCTCATCGTCGAGAAGATCATAGAGATGATAGAGATAACTCTTAAATGTGTTGCGGGCTTCATCAGGTTCCCTCCCCTCCTGATCGATCACACGGAACCTAACACATTGTCAGCCATGGTCTCGAGCAATCGCAATGACAATGTATCTCTTTCTAGCCTCCTACTTCTCTTCGACAGTCATAGGAGGAATCGTAGTAAATTCGACATCGACAGTCGGGGAAATAGTGTTCTCGACAGGTTGAGCCTTTTTCTCTCGCGTCCTCTTCCTTCGCCTTGGCCGTAAACTCAGGAGCAACGGAGGATGGTGATCTGGTGGTCGAGGCAGAGGCAGTTTCTGGGGTTTCTCTTGGAAGACAATTTGGTATTCTCTGCGGAGCAGGTCGATGTCTCCTCAGACGATGTACTGCCTGCCACAACTTTTTGAGCTTCTCTAGACGAAAGGTAGATAACCCAAAACTCCCGTTAATCATACCTGCAACACTGTCCCTTGATTTCACTAATTGCGATCGCGTCAGAGACGCTTACAAACTCAGACTCCGAATGGATGGACGTAACTTTTACGACGGGTCCGACACTCCAATTTTAATCAGGTTGGCAAAAAATCTCCGAGACAGACAATCACGTTTTTATAGTAGTAATTTCCGTGGGATTGACAATAGCATCATTTCTGAATATAAGAATAACATGATGGGATAGCGACGATCTTTGCATTGCATGGCGTTGCGTTTCCATCCACTTCTATCCTGCCTGCAACCGTCAACTTGCTCTGCACATTGAAATAAATGTTTTCGTTCGGGTTGAAAGAATTGAGGACGCCAGAATTCGTTCCAAATAGTGTCCCCAAGACCCAAAACTTGGATACGAAACTGAAGGAAGTAAGAGAGAGAAGGATATCAAGCCCGTGAGGCTGGTATGCAAAGCGTCAAGACGAAGTGTTCAGTTGCCTGCAGAACGTCAGGGATCAAGATTTTACTTATGATGGATATTGACGATTCGAGCAAATACCACTATAGTAGACATGTTTTATATTAGTAGACTGTACCATCATATTCAGATCCAATTCATGGCAGATCATTCAGTCTCATTGGATCTTTGTGAGTCAAAAGCTCATTCAGGACTTCAACGTTCAACGACTAATCTTCGAAAATACAGCTAGAACACGGTCATAATCAATATCCACTCTAGATTGCATCACTTGACGCCCGATTCCTGCAGCATTGAGAGATGGAGGCCGGCGGTTATCCACATAGTCGAGCGCGGAAATGATTGTCTTAATAACAGAGGCTGACGGACGCT
>KQ962048.1:368033-386191 GCA_001563735.1 Leucoagaricus sp. SymC.cos
CTTACAAGGACAAAATCACTCACTGCTTTGAGGTCAGCATGGACAATGCCTATGTCGTGCAAAAATTCAAGGACAGCAGCTACATCAGACATCTGGCAGCTTTGATTCAGGACTGACCGTAATCATTTCCCTAGCACTCACCAAGGGAATCCGAGGGGTATTGGCCCGGGGATGTTTCTTAAGGAGGAGCAAACGACTGTCTAGGAACGACAGGTGGCTGTGCAAACCGTGTTCTATTTTCGACCAGCGCCAAACAACCTTTCTCTCCATATACTTTGCAGAGCTTCATACACACCTCCCTCCCCCCAGAACGACTTAAAATGATCTCCTGTGGTGAAAATATCTTCTCTTTTTGCTCGCTGAAACACAGTAGCTACGCTTTTGCTGAGTAACTTGGGTTTTATGGGCGTCCCTTTCAAGATCTTCAGTAAGTAGGAGTCGGCATACAATTTGTGAATGTCGTGCTCACTGATTTTCTCAAGCCGACTCTCAGAATTTGTCTTGAAATTATTGCTGCTGCCCATAAAAATGTCCTCCAGAGAAATAATCACTTGAAGTTTATCGACGAGAAGAACGGCGGAAAGACCATGAAAGGAATACTGCGGAGCATAGGCAACCGGGGGTAGGTCATGAGAGGTCTCCTTACATGATAACTACTAAAGGCCGAGCATAGATATGAGGAAGGTACTCAGACGGGCTCGGAGCAAGCTACCAAGGCCAACGATCCTGAGGCTTGTGCCAACGTTGGAAAGGTACATGACTGGGGAAACGATGTAGGCCTGCACTGGGGCTCTTGTTCCTATATACTCGATAGCTGGCCTGAACCCAGAAAGTCACGTCAAGCAGCTGGAACGGGGATGTGTGCTTCGCTTTGCTTACCTTTCATTTGAACTGGTCACGAGAAGGCTGGCTTGCTGGAGGGCTTACACAAGGCTCCGTCGCCTGGCTTATCGTCTAATGTTCAGAGTTTCTCTCTCCACATGGCGTCGGAATTCAAGAGGCCGCTTGATTTTGGATGAACGGAGAGGACGCCCGAAGAGCCCATTTGAACCATAGGTCCTTCATTTATTCTGTGAGTCCATGACTAATCGCTGAGTCCATCTTTCGGTAGATCAAGCTCACCAGATTCTTTGCTCGCCAGAACCGTTGGTTCAATTGTGCTATTGATGCTCTCCAGTGCAAGTTTAAATGAGAGGTGGAGGGTGCAGTTTTTTCTTACCCTTTTTTGCCATCACTATTTGGAATTTACCGCTTTGCATACTGACGTTCGAACGCATCGTCATGTTTGCTGCATTTATTGGGTTCTTGGCTTGGTGCAACCTGGCTCTCGGGATGTTCGTCGGCTGCGCGATGGGGGCGTCGGCTGTGAATGCATGGCAAAACTTTAGGCTGGATCCAAATGTTCCGCCGGGAGAAGACGACGGGCAGAACGTGTATCTGAGCGTTATGAAGTTTTGGTTGATGGACGAGTATCTGAATAACGGTTTTTTGTTGGACGATGGGCCACGTGGGGGGGAGATCGGCTGAGATGGTGGATTGGTCAGTCGGCGCCCAGGATCCCAAAATAGCGCTCCTTGTGGTCGTCCTTCTACTTGTCTTGCATAAAGTCTTGTTTTGCGAGCTTTATTGTCACCAGGATCTCCACATACTATACCCACACCCGAATACATAATATATACTCTATTCAATCGACCGGTCAAGATTTTGGCATTCGCCCCGCCACAGTTTCGGTTTGTACGGTTTTGCGAGATCAGTCGGCTGAGATGTTCAATCAGCTGCACGCAGAACACACGACTCAAGCAACGCCGTTGAACGGTCGTGTTGGATGTCAACATTGCATCTAATTACATCTCAAATTAGTCGCTTCACAACAAGCGCGGGTCCCTATTTTCATTCCAAATTAGATGACTCGAGCTCCAGTTGGCAGATCCAGAGCGTCTGACGACTTTACGCTGGTACCACTGTCCTATCCCATATTCTATGGCAATATTTACTTGTAAAACACGCTGACATTTCCATTCACTGGCCGGCCCTCGCGGGTGGAAGAACCCTGTCATACCAGGGCTGTGGGACCTATCACTTCCTTGGACAAGATCGCGATAGCTTTCCTAGACCTCCTCTCGTGAGAGTGAGGCTCTGTACAACAGTAAAGTGCCTTATCATGACGCTCATTGCTTCATGGCGTGAATAGACTGCCATAAAACTGATACTGGCTAACCAGAGGCTCAGGTTTTTGGTTTTAGACGCACACTGACATTGTCAAATTAGTATTCTACCCCTAAGGTCCGTAGTCTAGCCCTTTGCACCATGACCACAGTGCCGATAATTTCGCCCAGTTTTCAAAGACACAGGAATTTGCCGATTCAATCCTCAGCCAATGAGCTGACTAACCGCTCCTCAAATTCGAAATTATCCATGCCTGATCTTTGTGGTTCACGAGATGTATCTGTGGCGATCGATCAATTGAAAATCAGATTTACAGCCGAAAAAAAGAAACTTGTTTTGAGAAGCAGGAGACAGGCAGTCCGGTTCCCCGGCTCCAGCCATAGTAGTCCAAGGCCCGAACATGGGAGGTAAGCGTCGCTTTGAAGCTGAGGGCTGCCCGTTGAGGCGTCTGGTTACTCGCCAAGTCCTGGTTCGGGCTTCTTAACTAGCTCTCGAAAAGCCGCTCTGCCGGTTTGATTGAGGGGGGATGTGCTTTCGTCGCTTACAAGATGATCTTATGTCACGTTCCTCACTCGTCCGAGGCCTTAGAATGGATGGGTAGATCACACATTCTTCAAAATATGGAACATCGCACACAGTAGTACTTTGCACCAAATTTCCCAATGTCGGAGGATATTCTATACATGATGTGTCTACGGGCGCTTCGTAAAACATTTCTGGAATCAGAACGTTCAGTGGATTACTGGGTTCTCCGAAATGGCCTAATGCTAGAAATAGCTCAGGATACGACACTGACAGTTTGCTCCAGGGTTGAAGCTCTACCGAAAAGGCACAAGGTTGTCGGCCCCATGCACCGATTACCTATCACTCCAAAGCTCATTTTCCCCTCACTGTAACGACACTCTCAACTGCAGCACTCTCCACAAACAGCACGGTAGATATCATAGGCCGTAAACTCACTTAGTGTGCTGGACCCCAGCCGAGCCCATCACGGTCAGCTATAATAGCACCCTGCTTGGAGCTTCAAATTCCAACTCTGCAAACGAGACTTTCACTTTCTGCATCAATCGAGGGGTATCAGCTGAGCTTATTAGTACTGGCCTCACGATCAGCCTTGTACAATTATGTATGAATGACGCGGATGACAAATTGTCGGTAGAACTTTGTCGGTGCTTCTGACCCGATGGAGGTGTTTAACAGCTTTTTAAAATTCATGAGACGAATTCCCATTCTGTGGCAGTCACTTTCCACATGTCGGTTTTCGGAAATGAAATCACAAATGATTCTGGACTGTCATCATTGGTAAGGTGCCAGAACACACCTTGACCATAAGTGATGTTTGCTCCAGTGTCACGAGTTGCCCGGCATTGTGGAACATTGTGGGATGTCCTATTGATGTCATGAGTGGAAGGCTGTGGAAGGGTGTAGGTCCATGTCAATTAGATCGGCTCCAGCCCGTGCAAGGGGTAACAGAGCTTGGAACTGGGGCCGTTAAGTCTACATATAATTACTACATCAAGGTAACGGGTCTTTAGAGGGGAGGAGACAGGTGCTAGGGGACTGTACTTTGAAAGACAATCATGATGGACGTGTGGTTGTGGTCATCAACCGCCGCACGGTGTGGTTTGATCAAATTGATCCTGAGCTATTTCTGGAATGGCATAACGCAGGGAAGCGCTAGTCTGTGACTAACTCGTGCAGATCCTCTTCCACATTCTCCTTTAGAAATCTTGGAAAGCTACGGCACTTGCTTGAAAAAAAAAAGGGGGTTTGTACGCGTAAGGCTAGGTCGTAAATAGCAAGATATTCGGTTGGAATGGGAGATTCCCGAGTTCTCAACTCACGGGGTCCTCTCGCACTTCAGATATTTAAGCCCAGTGGATTTGTCGGTGAAGGGCCAACCGGTCATCGGTTCTCCTCTTGTCTCATGCTTCGCCCTCTATCGTTCTGCTAGCTTTGCTCTTTGGCTGGGATCTGGAGCTCGTCTCTATGTTCTCGAGTGCCTCATGCCAGTGCTCTGCCACTCGGTGATGTTGTGCTTGATGTTATTCTAGTTCCCATCGACGACTACACCTGGACGACAACTACTTGATTCCTGATGGCGGCTGGCGTTCCCTTGCTTTCAGAACCAGTTTTATGGCAACACTTCTTACTTGTTGCTCCCCGATTTTGTATCTCATCTCTAGGGTGGGAGGGAGGGCATTCAACATCTTCGAGAGTGGACGGGTGGGTGGGTAGGCTCTCGCGAAAACACCAAACATAAATGCCAGGGGGTGGTTGGGTGGTGAAGAACTGGCATCGGCAGTTTCTGGTGGCAACACTCCTAGGCAACAACAACTCCCTGGGTGGAAGTGTCTTGGGGGCTCTCTCTGGTAACATCGACTTCTGAACGTGGTACGGGCGGGTGGCAAGACTTCCTGATGACTTGACATCCCTCTAAATCAGTGTGCTTGCACCTGTAAGTGAGTGGATATTTCTCTGGCTGGCTTTCTCCCTCTATATGTGTTGTCATTTGATTATATTTGGTAAGTCCCTGTATCAGGCATGTCAACACTGAGTCTGAGATTGAATATGATGAAAGATAAGCAGTGGTTCTGGATCAGGAAAAGCAAGATCAGCAGATGAGTCCCTTTAATTATTGTATTGACAAACTGACTTTTCAGTCTAGTTGGGGCCCTGGAGGCCTGGCCTTGACCAGGACAGAGCCCTACTCCTGGGATGATCATGCCCCCTTGACGCGGGCCGGGAGCTCAGTAGGCTTCATCTATTGGATGAAGCTGAAGCTAAGAGCATGATCACTGTAGTTAGTTATCTTAAATTGATGACAGTGGATAGAGTAGCCAAAATATGGACTCTGTGTGTTTCTTTAGTATGAAATACAGTTTTTGACTACAACTTTAAAGACAATTACATGAATTCTAAGTGAAGAATTGACAAATTGGAATTGTTTGATGCACCTTCCACTACCCGTGCTGCATATGTGACAATGTGTCCTCGCTTAATATTCCTAGCCAAACACACTTGCAACTTCAGCGCATCCACTGATACCTGAGATTGACATTCCCCCGAGCTCCAAGTATGTACCCCAGTTGAGTCAATTGTTCGTTAGTTTAGGCGTTCCTCGCAATACACACCCGATGAATGGGAAAGTCAGAGAACTATGGCGCACGGCGGCCTAGCCATTCTCTCGTCGCGTGAGCTGGTTATTAGCGTAAGACAAGAGTTTACATTAGCATAAATCGCCCAAATGTACCAGTATACGACAACATTGTTCCTACCTGGTAAACCTAAACCCATGTGGTCAGACGAGAACAAAGGGTATAACTCACAATCGAAGTGATGACAGGTGGCTGTGCACAGCCAAGTTTTATTTTAAACTGAACTCGTGTGTGCCGAAGTCGTGACTATACCAGCGCTCAGCCCTGATTCTCTCAACATTCACATCAGCTTCACATACACGTTACCTTCGCCAGGACGAGTACGAGTCTTTGTGGTGACAAGGGCCCCTTTGACTTTGGGAACCCTTGCATCAGAGCCTCTTGGGGTGCTCTCGTGCCAGGCGCTTTCGTCTTTGCGCTATGTGTCTTTTCGACTCCTGTTCCGGCTTTCATCCGCCGTCTCTTCGAACCAATCACCCGACAGCTACGAACATATCTAACGTTGCCTGAAGCTGAAGCACTCAATGACCAGGGTTGGCAGAAGAGAAAGAAGTTGAGGAGGGAGAGGAGGCAGGAGGTGTTGTTCATTCATCCCAATCGGTTCCGCTTTGGCGCACGGCTGTCTTTGTGTTTGTCGAGATTGTAGAGATGCTGTGCTGGTCAGTGCACGGATCCTACCTCCTCTACGACGACAAAGCGAACTGGTGGAGAGGCGCAAGGGAAGTATGTCCTCACGGTGGTTATCACAACAGTGGTGGCAACCACTGCTCTCTTGATTGTTGTGTGCGGGATGCCCCTCGCCATACCCAACAAAAGAGTGAAAAAGGAGGACGTTGTAAGTTCTATTCCTACCTGATTCTGCACATCAGCTCAATCTTCCGCAGGGGCGTACCACCACACCGGAGGATTACACATCGCTTTTCGGCTGGATCATATTCTATTAGGTGTACCCCTTGGTTCGCAAGGTGAGTGTATGCTGTTGTTTTGAATCAGAGTCACCGAAGGGTTTCGCTATTAGGGCCGATCTACAACTCTCAACGAGGAAGACGTTTGGGACCTTGGCCCGACCTTACAATCTCACTCTATCTTCGTCAAGTTTAGCCAGACCGAGTTCGTGACGTCAGTATTTCACCTGTGGCACTCTATTTATAAAAAATAGACGCTCTACCTTGCTACGGAGAATTTGGGTTGTTAACTTCTCGACTTGATGTATGGCGACATGTTGCTTTGTACCATCGATTACAGAAGGATTGACTCCTTGATTCATTAGTCTCGACTTCACTTTCACGCTTGTCAGTGTGGTATTTAACTACGCAGGCCCGTTCTTCCCTAAGTACGCATCTCGTTGCCCATCGGTCATCAACACTTACATGGGAGTTCAGGCAGATTCTTGATGAGATGAATCACGAAACCACATCTCGTGCAAGCAGGAGCAAGGCCTACGTTTACGCTTTTTTTGGCTTTCTTCTGCACTTTAGCTAAGGTAAACTGACCGACGCACTCACTGAGCCTATGCTAAACTCTCCTTTCAAGCTGACGTTCAGTGCCTGTGGTTTGGTCGTCGGGCGTCCACTCGCATTCGTTCCGAGCTCATGGCAGTGATCTACGAAGAAGCTCTCAAGAGGAAGGACTACTCAGGAATCATTGACAAAAGCAAGATTGAAAAGTCTGACGAAGAGAAAACTGGGGAGGATGGACATCGAAAGAGCAAGCTGTTAAAATCGTCGTTCACGATGTTGGCTGAAATGGATTTCGCTTCCAGAGAAACGCAAAGCCAAGAAGAAGGCGGAGAAGGGGCAAGCTGCCAAAGCAGATGATCCGAAGGCTGGTGCCGACGTTGGAAGGAGTGTAAATCCCATGGCCGGGGATGCGAACAGGGCAAGTAATAGATTTCACTTGACTCCTAATAGTGAAAAATTGATAACGATTCAGATATCCCAAATGGTCAGCGGACTCTACTTTTTGTGTGGAGCGCCTTTTGAAATTGCGATTGCAGGGACCATGCTCTATAAGTCCGTTTTACTTCTCTCGTCCTCCCGAATCGAATTCCACTCACAAATAACTAGATTTCTCGGCTGGAGCGCTTTCACCTAGACGCAGCGTTCGAATTCAAAAGGGTGTCTTGGCTGCGAGGATAAGCGTATGGGCGTTCTTAATGAGCTTGTCGGAGCCGTGCGTGTTTTGTTTATTTCATCAGCCCACGACTATCTCTACTCCGTGTTTCGTATTCAGGTCAAGTTCATCAAGTTCTTCGCTTGGGAGGATCGTTGGATTGATCGTGCAGTGGATGCCCGTCAGAACGAGTTGAGGTGGATGGTGAAAGATGTGATTTTCCTTGAATGCTGTACCTTCTACTGTGTATTGACAAGATCGGTTGCTCGGCATAGCGCGACTCAACTCTGTCATGTTCTACTTTTTGTGGTCGTGTGCTCCCATTCTGGTCTCCATCACGTCGTTCTTCGTATACGTCTTGCAGGGTCATGTGCTGGACGTTAGCACTGCCTTTACTATAAGTAATTTCAGCTTGAACCATTTCGGACAACCTTGCTCATATGAGGATGTAGGCCATTGCACTCTTCAGTATGATAAGTTTCGTCAACACTCCATTCCTTCTGTTCTCCGTATATTTCGGACTACCTCTGAACATTATTCCGACATATATCATCCAAGTTCTCCAGGTATGCAACACTCATTATCTTGAAGTTCGGTGCATATGATGATAGACCCGTGTAGCACTTGAGCGGGTCTCCGTGTACCTAGATGAAGACGAAGATTCCGGGCAAGCCTCAGCCCCAAGAACGATCGCTCTTCTCCACCTGCAACTGGGACCAGCGCGGAAGAAAACGGCTTGGGTTTCATCGACGCATCATTCAGGTGGAATAAAATCCCTGACGACAAAGACAAGAGTAAAGACACGGCTAATGGCGCAACAAATGGCAAAGCACGTGAACCTTCATCATCAAACACTGTCGTGGAGGATACGGCCTCAACCATTGCGAGCGAAACGAGTAACGTCAGTTCCATTGCTATTGATTTCACGGCACCAGGTGATGAGGATCGGAGGTTCGAGCTAAAGGATTTGAATATCCGATTCCCTGAAGGAGAGTTGACTATCGTTACTGGTTCTAGTGCGTCCGGCAAAACAACTCTTCTGGTACGTCTAGTGTCTGATCCCCAGCAGTTTGTCAGACTGACTGTCCTGTACCTAGATGGCCCTCCTGGGAGAGATGACCACTGTCTCCGGTCGCATCATCATGCGTAAGGAACCATCTCAAATTGACGAAAACGGATTCATGCACTCGATATCGTATGCTGCTCAATCTCCGTTGAGGCACCAGTCGATCAAGGACAGCATTTTGTTTGGGATCCACTTTATGAGGAGAGGTATGAGGCAGTTATTGAGGCTTGTGCTCTCAGACCGGATTTGGAAATGCTTGAGGATGGTGATCAGACCGAGATTGGTGCTAGGCGGGTTTTTCTCGAGAACTGTTGTTGCTATTTATTGATGACCTTTTGAGCAGGGGTGTCAGTTTGTCTGGTGGACAGAAAGCCAGAGTTGCCCTTGCTCGGGCTGTGTATGCGAGGACGAAATATATGCTATTGGATGACCCACTCAGCGCTGTTGTACGTCTCAGCTGATTTGTTTGAGTGATGCTTCCCTAATTAGCGATTGTAGGATAGTCACACTTTACGATTCTTGTATGAACATCTGCTCCGAGGACCCCTGCTTGTCAATCGTACTGTGGTATGCCTTACTCTTAAATCGCTCAACGCGACCCTTCCTGATCCATTCATAGATTTTTGTCACGCATCACGTTGAACTTGTTCTTCCACTGCGCATGCTACCTCGTTCGCATACTCGATGGTCGAATCGATACACATGGCACAATCAAAGACCTTCGCGCTCGAAGTGTCCTGGACAACATCAAACACGATGTCGAGGTCGAAGCCAAGAAAGAAGAGGCTGTTATTTTCATTGAAAGAACTGTTGAGGATAAAGAGGCGGTCAAGAGTGGCGAGGCAGATGCCACGGACGCTAAGAAAGACGCTTCCTTGACTAAGAAGCCAAAGAAGCCGGCTAAATCTGAACATCAAGAGACTGGTAGTATCAAGTGCGCTATTTACAAGGATTATTTGAAGGAATCGTGAGCGTTCTCGTGATCTATCCACGACTTGTTTGTTCACTGATTATTTTTCTGGGTCTTACTGGACTTGGATCATTCTTGGTATTCTAATCATCGTTACACAGCTGTTGGGTGTCGGTGAAAAGTTCTGTGTCAAGGTACGCTTTTGCTGACCAGCTGCGATAATGAGACGCAATGTACTGGTGTGGCTCACTGAACATCCTCATGCCCTCCGATGCCTGGAAAACCGGCCGCCTCCTCTGGAAACGACTCCTACGTCAGCTATCTTGGTCCGTTTAGTCTGCTGTAAAGAGATTATCCTCTCCGTTACCTGGACAATATATTTGTACTCTCCATGCGGTTACAAGAACACCATCTAAAAGGAGTTCTCAACCCACGAGCGCATCTGGATATCCAAGTCACTCAATTGCTGTGTTGTTTCTTTTCAAGAACGCCCTCACCCACGAATCTAAAACGAAACCGTGAAACCTAGCGGGCTTTTCAAACGGCTGTTCATGTGCACGCAACGAAGGGGCAAGGCCCAGTTTTTCTATCTTGTTTCTTCTCCTTTGCCACGACCATCACCTCTTCTCTCACCCAAGGGACGTGGCTTTGTTTCTCTCGACGATCATCCTGCAGCTATACAGTCCAATTTGTACGCCCCTTAAAGGGCTGGTTCCGACAAAATATTAACCTAATCCATTTGTAACGAACAACGTACAGGTACATCGAGTGTGGTAAAAGGATTTGAAAATGCCAGCACTTCACTGACGGAGAGATCAAGGGCTTCAGAGTGTCGTCGCACATTACCAAAGCCAAGAGAAGGAAAAGACCAGGTAACGTTGTATAGAAGGCATGTTTATTGCAGTGCTTTAATTGGCCTTGTGTTCAATCACCTTATCTGGTTTATACTATTCCACATTTGGTTACTGCTCAGTCATCCCAATGCGAATGCCAAAACAGTTCAGGCCCACCTTGTGTATAATGGATAGTATTCGACCGTAATCAATCTTCACCTCGGGCCTCCCACTTTTTGCGGCCTCGAACATGGCGAGCTCTTCTTCCATCGAGGGTCGTTCATCTTTCACATTCAAGTCGGACAGGAATTGTAAAGCCTTTGCTGCAGTTGGACGCTGGCTAGGATCACGATTCCAGCATTCTTCTGCCAGTGTCAACAAGGGCCCCCCGTCGGCAACGATTGGATCGCCATTTTTTCTCGGTCGCAAAGGGGTAGCTTTCGGATTCAAAATTAATGCTGCAATCACTTGTCCGGATTGATATCCATTGAATGGGATCTGGTCAGCCGAAACCTTATTCCAAACAGGTTGAATGATTCCTCATCGTAATGTTTGTATCGTGGACATTACCTCAAAGCAGATACAACCAAATCCCCACATATCACTCTGAGGAGTGGGCGGCAGCGGGCCCTCTCCGAGAAGGAGCTCCGGAGCCATCCAATGATTGGTCCCGGCAAAATCTCGAGCTGTCGTCGCTCCTACATTCGTGCTCAGAATGGTAGAGACCCCAAAATCTGCCAGTATCGCCCTTTGCGATCGAGATACAAGGACATTTTTCTGTATTCGAGGTTGGAGCATTGAGAATACGTCTTGACTTGCATGAATGAAACGACTCACTGCTTTAAGGTCAGCATGGATGATATCCATATCATGTAAATATTGCAGGCCGGCGGCAATATCGGACATCTGGTTACCGATTGGATTGAGAATAGCTGATCCCGAGATTTTTCCCAGTGCTCACCAAGAGGATCTGGATGGAAGAGGTGTTATTGGATTTCCTGAGAAACTCAGTAAGGTCTCCATTCTCCATCCAGGGAGTCACTATGCAGATCCTCTTGTTCTCAGCCGAGAAGTAGGCACCGTACAGAGGAATGATGTTCAGGTGAGAAACATGAGCTAGGAGTGCGAGCTCTCCCGTCTGCGCCTGTACAGAGATATCATGACGAAATTATAGTCAACACTAAAGAGAGAGCCGTACCCGTAAAATTCGCCTGACAGAGTCTTTTGCATCAGCAGTCATGCTAGATTCATTCGCGCGAACAACCTTCACACATACTGCTTGTTGGTTGAAGGTCCCTTTGTAAATCAGCCCATAACCGCCTTCGTCGTTCATTGGATAAGTAAAATTACATTGTACGCCAGAAAGCTCAGTGCATTTCGGGAATACCTGGGCGGACTTTGCTATCCTTCTGAAGAGATTGAGAATACGTCTTCGCTCAGTACGTGACTGATGAAGCTCTTGACGCTCGACGACCTGCACTGGAAATAAGATAAGGGGCAAAAAAAATCAGCGTTGAAACTAACTTCGGCCAGAAAATCCACTACGTCCTGGGCGTCCATTTCCCACATGTTAGTAGACATATTCGCTGCCAACAAGGTTTCAAGAATGGTCTGACCCAGACTATGCTTCAACTCTTCATTCTCTTTTTCGAGGATGACCCGCCCACGCTTTAACTCGTCATTCTCCCTTTCGAGCTCTGCAAAGATGATCTGCTTGCGCTTCAACTCTTCGTTCTCTTGTTTGAGCTTCGCAAGGATGATTTGATCATGCTTGGACTTTTCTTTCTCTCTTTGGAGCTCCGCGAGGATGACTTGACTGTGCTTCAACTTTTCATTTTCTCTCTCAAGCTGTGAGAACTTTTCTTCAAGCTGCAGTAGTTCAAAACCTTGAGTTGTTCACTAAAGGTTTCAACCAGGAATAGTTCTTACATTGATTTGCGATGTCTTTTGGATCTCCGTCAATTTCTCAGCCGGATGGATACTCGAATTATGGACAATACGCTCTGTTTTTACGAAGTTAAATAATGGTCTAATGAGAGAACGACGGAATTACTGACTGATGTCAATAACATAGACCATGCCGTTACGATCGGGTCGATTTGGGTCGTCTCCGATCCCCCCACAAAAAAATATTTTGAGGCCCCTAGTTGTGGCGCAGATTTTGGGTTGACTAAGCATATGAGGACGTGGATCCAGTGGATAATCCAACTTGGACCATCGGCGTTCTGCATCACATGGTGTCAAATCATTGCGCATTCAGCAATCTACAGTCAGGTACAGTGGAACTTGGCTGCAGACATACCAGAAATATTGAATGCAAATACGCTATATTTTACTATGCGCTTGTCTAGACCCGGAGTATAATCGCCGACAGCATAGACGACATCGTCAAACACAACAACAGCAGGTGCCAATAGTCGTGACTGGAGCAGGCTGTCCCCGACAATGCGCCCCAATGTGCTCCAGCACTTGCTCTTCAAGTCAAAGGTCCAAACAAAAGTACCGAGATCGCGTTTCGGAGGGGGTGCCTTGGTCAGGAACCCGAAGCAACTTGCAATTCTGTAATGGGACCAGGAAATGTCAGCTGTAGCATGATGATTGAGGCCACACAAACAGCATTAATCCTTTTCGGTACGGAACCAAGATGCCTTTCTCGTCGAGAGCCCGAACAAGCAAAGGTCGTTCAGGTGAACAAGGTTTGACCAGCTCCCATGTGGGCTTCGTGCGTACTGTCTCGCATGCCGCAGGACAGGAGAGACATCAAATTTATTAGTAGAATGAGATATACGACAAAATCCCAACATACGTGTGTTGAGATTGAAGGCCCACAGGTCAGGTTCTGTAACCCCAAGTCCGTACCTGTATTTCGAAATACCATAAATGTAGATGGTTGTATCAACTGCAACCATGGAACGTTCGACCAGATCATCAGGGGCGTCGCCATGGGCAGTAATCTTTGACCACTTGCGGGAGACTAATAATACGTTGCACGTAAAGTTAGAACGAGCCTTGAAATCTCCTTTTCAAATTCTCACAAGACACATACCAAGGTTGAGTAGGAACAAGCTCCGATCCACATGCTCCCCCCTATCCTTATATCCGCCATGGAGAGCGAGAACACTGCCAACAATAGTCATAAGAGGAGTGTACAGTTTACCGGGATGATTACCGCCACATTGGAGGAGAGTGACAGCGTTATCCTTGGTTGAATAACGGGAAAGCGTCCCAGGATCGTTAGTCCCACCATAAACGTACACATCCCCGCTTTTGGTTGCACAGAGCCACCTTGATCGTGCATTGTACCAAGGTCAATGGATGAGTGCAATGTGTTTGTTAGTTGTTGGGTATGGGCTACGTATGGAGGATGACACGAATGATTAACGATGGGCGGTTGATTGTCAGTATCAGCATGATATGCTGTTGCGGGTGTCCGGGCCTGATCTGACCGAGTGGCTAGATATAAACAACATCTGTAACACACTCAGCACGCGTGAATCGACACATGTTGAAAAACCTGGATCAAAGAAATCAAAAACTAGATAGATATTTTCCGTGTCTTTTTAAAAACTTCATATCTACTAATTATCTTTCAGACAACATACGAAGGAACAGAACGAACAAAAGAAGATCCACGATTACTACTTATACACTCTACAACAAATCAACCCCCACAAATACACATATCTACACATCCACAAAAACTCGCGCCTACTGTTCACAGTGGAATCACCGAACAGGTTGAAAAGGGATTGAAACGCCCGTCGTTCTAGGTCTCGCCAAATCGCTGAGAACATACCAATTTTTGTCGCCGTGAGTATCACAAAGTTAAACATAGGAAAACGGGACAGGAGACTTTACCTGAATGCACCCTCTATACAAGCTTTAATTTCCTTATACGAAACAACCATAACATGCTCCTCCGATCCTGCGTCCAGCTACAAGATGCAGATATGTTGGCGCACCGGAGTGCGAGGAAAAGGCGAGGGGGAAACGTTACCTTGTTCAAACAAGTAGGAACGTGCGTCATATTCGCTGCTGGATTGCCATATTCATCAACCTGATGAAAAACATAATCGCGGAATAGCTTGATGATATATCTATCCCCGGTTTCCGACCATCTTGGTTCAAGTGCGAATCTGCATCGAGGACGAGCAGAGTGAGACGAGTTGGTGAAAGGAAAGTCAGCGTCAATGAGTACGAGTGCGAGATCAGAGTGGGGAGAGACAAGAGTATGGCGGTCAGTATCACGTCAAGGGATGACAGAGGGAAACGATACATACTCAGGTCGTTCATTGATAAACCCGAACTTACACAACAATCTAATCAACCTCGGATTCTCCAGCTCACTCAACAGCTCCGTTTTAAGTCGATCAGTAGCCAACATTGCATCTTCCATTTCCTGTTGAATTTTCGGTCTGATCATTTCGGGGAGGTGGTCTATACTCTATTAACACCAACGTCAGCCATAAAATGGGTTTCGCGGGGGGAAGACATACCTTGACTCTATCCTGTCTCTCCCCTCCACCTCCTCCTCCAGGCCCTCCTCCAGGACCATCACCAGACCGATGAGACGATTTCTAAATCAAATAAAGCGCAACACTCTTAATCTCCAGTTTATACCACCTCTGCATCCAATCCAAACTCTTCTGAAATTGCGGAGCAGCCCACGCATTAACATTCATACACGCAAGCGAAATGACCAATCCTCCAACCATAGTCAAATCCTCTTGCATCAACACTAAATTATTCACCTGCGTTATTGCGTTCACACCACCCATACCACCCGTACCCGTAGAAGACAGCATAGGATGGTTGAGTAATGAACCCTCAGTAGGGTAGTGTGATACGCCAGGGGTTCCGATGAGAAGTCAGCTGGAGGAGATTCTGAGATTTTCGGTTGAGTCTATCATCCGGACAAGTGTTCCGAGATCGTAAACCTTGTTGATTGTGGACGCGAGTTGGATGACGTAGGGTCAGAGAGTGCGTTCGGGAAATATTTGGCTTGTGTCGGGTGGTGGTTGGGTTTGTGATTGTCGAGTGTAGGTGTTAGTGTCGTTCGTGAGGCCTGGAGGTGGGCATTGAGTTGAGGTTGTGGTTGTGCTAGGGAGTGTGGTGGAGGTGTTTTCGGAGTAAACGTCATAGAGTGTTTGAGCGTTCGGGTAGTATGCGCGACACACATCTAGAGCTGAGCTAGTGCTGGAAGAGGGAGAGAAGAAGGAAGGCATACAGTTACATATCGTTGACTTTTATAGTGAATACTTTTCGGACAGGGACGGTGTGAGGGTGATGAATGTTCGACTATGCTCGACCACAATTCAATAGCCGAAAACGCTGATTGATGCATCAATCGGTAATCTAAAACTATCCGTTGGTTCCACATCAGCCTCATATGAAACTGAAGTAAACGCACTTTCAACACCACATAAAGCAATCGGTCGACCATCTGATGTTTTTATAGCTCGATAAACTGTCGAATACCAGTTTTTTAGTTTTCGTCGTTCGGTGGTACGACCGTGTTGTTCGAGGGGAACGAATGACCGGTGACTTTGACATTCGTCTGGTAGGCTGGTTGTACTGGGAGGAGCGATTGTGTGGATGGTTTCGCTTTGGGATTGGAGGAGTTGACGGAATTGGTGGGAGAGTGAGATGGAGTGCATGGGCGTTACGACTGGAGGTGATTCTTCTGGCATTGAAGGGATGTAGAGGTAGTTCAACTATGGGTCGCCTTAGATGTGTTCGGTGAGGGGATGGGATTGGAAACATACGGGTAGGCAATGGAATGTTGTTGCATTGGTGTACCAAGCGTCCATACTGGTGAGGCCATAGAGGGACGTAAGAATATTGTGCATCACCACAATATCCAGCGTCGATCCGAGAAGTATTTGAATTTGAGATCTGATAGGATGCAGTTGATCGAACGCACATCGACAGGAGGCACGTCATCAGTCTGAGCATACGACCCATACACCAGCTGCGGGGATGTCGGAGGTCTAGTGTGTTGTCAGCAAGATTGTTCGAGAAGCGAGGATGTGTGAGGGTGACATACGAAACTACAGGTGGAAATGCCTGCTGCCACCTTGGATACAGATATAGGCACGCTCAGCGCTGCAGGCAGCACCATATTTCTGCGCCGGCGCTGCATAGTTTCAACAGTAATCACTATCTCTCATAGAGGCCTTCGGTCTTGGAATGGTGTTTGAAAAAGGCCAATATTTTGTTTTATTTGTATCGAACGTGCTTGTGATCCGTTGATCGCTCTCCACCTTCGCCATATTCTCCTTCGGTACCACGACTAGCAGGCCTCGAACGCGGTTTGTTGAAGGTCTACTGACCTCTCTTCACATATACCTATCTTCCGCATCCCTCCCTCCTCGATCTCATAGCGAATCTTCAATCCGCTACGGTGCATCGACCCTACGCTTCCACTCTGGAAGATTTCTCACCGTCGACCCCCTCTTTTCCCTCCACATTGCATGTCTATTCTTGGCTGTAGCGTTTATTGAGGAGATGCACTCGAATATGGAGTGTACTTCCATCGCTATGGTCAGTGGACTAGCTTCTGGTATGATCATAACAGACGTTGACGTTGTTGCTCCAGATCTTGTTGCATATCTTGTCGCTGGTCTCGCCTACTCGAATTGTGAAAACGGTTCTGTGTGCGTTACACTTGCTGATATATCAAGTAAAATCCCTCGTTTTCATCTAGTCCTACACTCCTGACGTCTCCCAGACCAGTCCTTTGCCGTGCAGCGTGTAGAGCCAGAGTGATGTGTATTACATGCTCATGACTCACCTTCGCTCAGGGAGGATCAACTGACTGTAAGCAATATTCAATTCTCCCTCCAAAGCATACGTTGACGACTTTCTAGTGTGAACAACTACCTCCCAAACACCTTCTAATCCAACCTCATGAATATCACGATCTAATCCACACAACTCAAGCGCAATGTGAGGTCTTGAGAAACAGTGAAGCTGCCATCGCTGTCAACCGTGGGATAGGCTTTAGGACTGGCTTTCGACGCTGGGATTTTTAAAATGGTTCCAATGAAAATGAAGGAAACCACTATGGCCTACCTTAGTCATAAGGCGACCTGATATCCCATACCCCGTCCTGGATGTCTAAAAGCCACCCTCAGGCCCGCTGGTGAGGATGTCGTCCTCGGTAACTTCATTGAGCGCTTCCAGATCTATACCGTTCTTCCCTAGCCCCGTCCAAGTATTTCACCGAAACGGAGGGTAGCATGGTTCCCCACACATCCGCCTAGGAGATTGTGAGTATCATGGATGCTTTTCACCGCTATCTGACTGATGTTCACCTCATGAAAGATGCCAGCCTGTGCCTGTCCAGCGATATCGTAGTGAAATCATATAGTCGACACAAAATACAGAGCCGTATCCGCAAGATCCGTCTGACAGAGACTTGTGCACCAGTATTTGTTCTAGATCCAGTTGTACGAACGATCTTCACGCAAACAGCCTGCTTGTTGAAGGTCCCTCTATAAATCAGGGGCATGTAGGTTTTAGTGAGGTCAACGAACGTGGTGAACATTTAACCATTCTTTCTTGGCCAATTTCTTTGATGTGTACTCTCTGATTTCAATGAAAAATGTGGTCCTCCTGAATCTAACTGATTGCTGGATGCTAAGGTGCTCGGTCATGAAATATTTGTTGATTCGATTTTATTTGACAGATCATCACTCAGGAACACAAGTGTGAAAGACCCTTCACACTTGTTACGCTTCATGCTCAACGACCTCGCTAAAACCGCGTTGCCCGGTTGGAAAGGGATTGAAACGCCCGCCATACTTGATCTCGCCGATTCATCGTCGTGTGTTTTTACAAGTTTCAATATAGGAAAACGGGGCAGGAGACGTCACCTGAAAGCACCCTCCATACAGGCTTTAATCTCCTTA
>KQ962048.1:399155-412835 GCA_001563735.1 Leucoagaricus sp. SymC.cos
AAAGTTCAGTTCAGTTCAGTTCAGACCTCTTTTGGCCTGAACCTGAATCTGAACTTTTTGAAAATGCTTGAACCTAAATCTAAACTGAACTGAACCTTCTTAAACTTAGTTCAGTCAGTTCAGTTCAGATTTAAACATGTTCAAACTTTGAACTTTTTTCAACTTTACTAAATACTTCCAAAAGTGACTTTTTCAATGTCTAATACTTAAAAATAGTTTCTTGTAGTTAGAAAATAGACTATATATCTTCACACTAGATACAATAAAGACAGAACAGAGCAAGAGTGCTGTTTCTACATGTGTAGAATGTGTTTGAGAGGTATTGCTCATCAATAATTGACTGATAAAGCTAAATATAATGATTTATCAGTCAAATTCTATTTTAAGTTATTTAGTGTAGTGGATAATAGGTCTTTGATGATAGTCTGATTTAGTTACAGGAGGTTGTGGATTCAATCCTTGTTAGTGCCATATTTTTAAATTATATTTGTTATTCAAGTTATTTCTTCATAATTATTTCATATATTCAATAATAATATTAATTATATTAGTTTATCAGGAAAAAGTAAAATTACTTATATTGACTTTGGCTGGCTTTGAGTTTTCAAAAAGGCAAATATAAGTGAAAATTTCCTAAAGACATGTCCTGATTTCAAGAATGACTTAATTTATGCCTTAATGAGAATTTCATGGTCAAACATGAAGTAGCCTCCTAAGTCAGCCTTAAGTCATCCCACTTTTTTATTTCTGAATATCAGTGGCTTCTCATCTCAAGTTTCCATAAGCTAATCTAAAGTCAGTCTTAAGACATTTTGTTATTGACAGCTGAGCATTTGATGCTCATTATATCCATAAAATGTGTAAAAGATCAATATAACATTATGCCTATGAAAAGCAGCAGTGATATAATAGAATACATGTGATGGTTATGACAATTCAGAATGTGATACTACTATCAAATAAGATTAAATGGCTTTAAGCAGAGGATATGATGTACTAAAGTCTCTCAGTATATGTATGTATTAAGGTGACAGATTGGGACAAAAGACAAAAAGAAGTGTAGACACTTTGAAGGTAGCAGCTTGAAAAGACATCCACAGCAATGTTACTGTGCATGAATATCAGCTTTGGAAATTCAAAAATAGCTTAATAGTACTCTATCACTGAAGAACAGCAGATGGACAATTGTGCATTCACTAGCCTTGTCTCAAAAAATAGTTTGATTGGCCACTCAGTAGATGGGCCATGATGTTGGAGTGATTTAAATCCTGCCTTAAGCTAGTACATATAGTAACTTGAGCAGTGTAGTAATATTTAGAAGGTGTTGATACTGTAGTAAATCATAATAAAGGATCTCAGTGTTGCTGGATGCTCCAAAGCCTGAGAGCTGGACAGTGAGGATGGAAAGGATTGATAGGAGATACAGTCTGAAATGAACAATTCTTAAGCAACTCTGCAGTAATTGCAGCACTTATTAAAATGAAAATAGTTACCCCTTGTCTATTGGTGCAGTTCAATGGGTAAGACACTTGATCAAGACTTGGAGCTGGCTTGTATATGTAGATGTTACTAATAGAGACAAGTTAGTTTTGGAAATATAGGCAATGGCAGGTACAAAATCTTGTACTCTGTCAAACTGCAAGTTTGAGAGATTACAGTTTTAGTACTTGTATAGGAACTATATATCAGTAAAACTGAACAATAAAAAGCTTGGAGCTGACTCACCAATTAGTAGAAAGTATATCATCTTAATTGGAGTGTAATAAGGATACTAGCAGATAGACAAGTAGATGACTTTCAGTTTAAAAAACTAGATATAGCAATAGGTGAGCATATACTAAAACAAAGTCAAGGATAAACTGTACTATTGTTTGACAGAGTTCTAAGTCAAAGTAGCTTGAGATAAAACATGATTTGAGGCAGTGCAATTATCTGAAAGTGAAGAGTGCCTGATATCAACACTTTATATCAGTAAAAATTAGAGCAAAAGCAATTGTAAGCTTTTTTTGTATGCAAAGAATAATAGACTACTTACTGAGCCCTAGAGGTAGCCAAATCTGTATTGTGAGATGAATAGGATGAAATTACATAATCTAATGAGTCAAGACCAGCACTATTTAATATATTGAGAACATAGTGTTAGTGAGTTTCCAAAAGCAGTTTTTTCTTAACATACACAGTATTAGATTGAGATGTAGTAGTATATGCATAAGTTGGGAAAAAATGTGTAAATATTCTTGAGAATGATACTGCTATGTACAACAAGATAGCATTATCAGAAACTTATCATCTTCAGTAATGAGTCATGACTGCTCTCACCTGTTTGCAACCTCATAATGAATACAAACATAGGTCTGAGCTGCTGAATCAGCTGGTGGCTCTCAAGATCTTTACATGGATTTGGACAGGAATGAGGTTGGATTTCTTGAAGTCAAATAGTATACAATTCATAGATAACAAGACATCAGTGGATGCAAACATATTGGTTAAGTCATAAAACTGCCTACTGATGATCATTTGAAGATGTGTCTAGTTCTTGACTGTGATACCTAGAAAATACAATGTACTTAAATCATTGTGATGCACAACTGAATCATATAACCTACCAGTGACTTGAGAACAACAGAGCAGAATCTTGATGGAGTCTAGGCTGCCTCAGCCCAATGACTGGAGGGACAGCTCTACAGCTTCTAACTGGGATAGTGCTACCAGAGAAAGAGCAGTGATCTGTCATTGAGTAGCATATCTCAGGTTTAGGCTTAGTAGGAAGTTTGATTGTTGATTGAAGAGCCTGGGATGGTGGAGCCTACTGCAAAATACCCCTTGAGTGAAGAGTTTGGGCTTGATAAGTATATTGGGGCCTGTTTAGTTTGTAGTCTGGATCATTGGTTACATCAACCAGAATTGGACCATCTTCCTCCTCAGTGGCATCAATCTTGATAGTCTTGATACTGAGCTGTGCTTTGGTCTTTTCCTTTGAGGTCTTCACCATTCATTTTGCTAGCTCAAGAATATCTTGAGTCATATCCAATATCCCCTCAGCTACCTTCATAAGTGACTTGTAGTACATTGCTGTCTTCTTTGACTATTTTGCCACATCAAAATCAGTATAGCCTTTATTTTTGACACCTTGTGTGCCAACCTTGGGAGAAAACTTGACAGATTTGTTTGTTCTCTTCTTTGTATTGTCCACCATGTCTTGCATGATATTACAATATTGCCAGAGAAGCACAGCATACTCAAGCTGTATTTGACCTGTGGTAAATTGACTTAACTTGATAAAATAAACTGATTACTTACTACTGTTGCAGAGAGGGTGATGGTGCCCCATGGTTTATGATCAGTTGAATTATATGACAACCTAGGAACCTATCTCAAACTAGTGTCAAAGGACTGAAAGTGGACAGAGAGTGTTTGGAGAAAAAGCATACTCTAAAAAATCCCTATATAATACTAGTAGATTTAAAATCAAAGTATGTAGATAGAGATAGAGGGATTAAACATACTTATACCATTTTTGCTGCCATATGAATAAGCATGGATAAATATATACCTCAAAGCCTAATCTTCTGCCCACTTGGCATGTGAGTCATCAGAAACTCCAAATAATTCTAAGTTAACATCAAGATAATCAATAACTTTCCACATAGCCTTAAACCCAATATTGTTCTTCCAGTCACTCAACTTCTGCACCACCTGACATTACAGAAGATTAGATCATGATATATAACATAAGAACATTATAACTCACAAGGTGATATTCTGTGCTATCTATCTCAGTTTTATTTTTAGGTGTTCTTAAGGTGTAGTCTCTCCTGATGTATACCTGGTAAATGGTTTTGAGTGATTCAATAACAATCTCCCTATAAAAGCCCTATAGATTGCTCTGGGCAGCTGTCTAAGCATAGAAGGTCAGTAAGATGAGTTCTTTCCACTTATTTGTCAGCTTTAGCAGCTCTTTGGAGAGGTAGTCCATTGTGGGATAAGAGCAACTTGGCTTCTTGTTACTATCCTCACAGTTGTTATTCTCCTAAGCATCTTACTTGATCTTCAAGAGAGACTGGCTAAAAAATAGTCAGTAAGAACAAAATTTAGCATTAGTTATATGAAAATGTACTTTGTTGTCAAGGTATTTCCCATATTTCAGTAAACTGTTGAGGATGTGGGCCATCTCTGCAGGTGTGGAATCTTCAAGATCAGATGCTACATAATTATCAATAGCAGAACTAGCTAAAATTCTAACCTGTCACCTATGTTGTTGATGGCAGTACCTTGGAAAGTACTACTGCTGCTGCCTTTAGCAGTAGTATGGCCTCAATTTGAGCCCTTGTTCTTCTGCTTATAGAAAATTTTTTATCTGAGTTGACTGAAGTGTGTTTGCTCTAGTAAAGAGTCCTAAGCATAGAGTAAAGAGTATTTAGTTTCTCTACAAGGATTGATGTATGTTTAAAGAGAATACTCACCTGAGTGAATCAGAATTGGCCATGAGCATGAGGTACTCTATATTCTAGTGACTAGTACTTTTGCTGGCATGAGGCTGAGAGAAATTCTCAGATAAGTCCTCAAAAGGGGGATATGGAGCAGTCTGCTATATTCTTCTTGAATACTAGCTGGCAACAGATTAGGTGTGAGCATGCTTACCAGAGAGTATATGTAGTTTTTATTATGTCATAGACTGTCAATAAAGATAAAATATGCTTTATTAGGAACTAGGACAGAAATTATGTATGACTTGCTTATGGAGTATAGTAAGTTGCAGTTTGTTTATAATAGACAACTGGATGAGAGAGAGTCAAAGAGTTAGTCACATAATCTATAACATCAAAGTAAGAGTTCTAAGATGGGAAAGCTAAGTCAGATTCTGTCAGTTTGAGAATAATGCCATCAAATCACAACTCACCTGTCTTATTCAGCTTGTAAAAGCTTGCTCTGGCATCCCTCAATGTCAATATTGCTGGCATTGGGGTCATCCATTGAATACTTGCAAAGTACAGGCTATCAAATGTCCACTCTGTACTGGACTACACTCTGAAGTGCATCATTGCAAATATTGTGGCACCTGCAAAGGCAATGCTAAAGCCACACCTCCCATCCCTCCCACCAAGGCAGGTATCCCCTGTCCTCATAACTCTCACTACATCAACTGCAAAGACAAATACACAGCTAATGACCATTATTGCAAGTACTAGCATTATTGCTTTGATGCTGACTGGTTTATTTGTGCATGCTCTGGGAGCACCTAGTTTTCTACACAGATGGCTTATATTTAAAAGGGAAGTACTTATGTAGTATGCATATCTATTATTTGCTACATGATTCTTTTTGATATCAGACATTTTTCTTTTTTCCTAGCTAGTATGTCATGTACTTAGTTGGGAGCAGACTGCATACAAGCACTGCTTTATAAATTTTTGATTTAAAAAAAAAAAAAAATCACAACTCACCTCATTCTTATTCTTGATGCTCAATATAATGATACATTTCTGTCTTTTTCACTCAATGAGATGTTTATATAATAGGTATATCAGGAATATTCCTTTTTTGACCAGTCTGAGAAGATGATGAGTTGATTTCTTACTTTGAAAGCCAACTCATTACTTATCTCTCTCTATTCTGCCCATGTTTTCTCAGCATCCTGACTTTGTATTTTGGAGGAAGATTTGTTAGATGTGGGATCTTGAAAACTTTCTGCCTTGTAAGCCTCTGAAAGCCAGTCATGCTGAGAAGAGCTGTCAGCTATATTGCTAGTTTGCCTGGCCCAATCACATGATATAGGACTCAAGAATATGACTTGATAAGGAGATTGGCCAGACTCAGACTCTGCAATTGTATCTCCCTAATGTAAATCATCAACTGTTGGTTCAGGTATGTAGGCTGTCTTTAGGTTGGATGGGTTTTTGATACCATCTGTGATAAGGTCTTCTAGCCTTTTATTGAAATCTACAACCAGCAAGGTATCATCTGATGAAGGCTTGCTAGTCTGTTGATACTCATCACTGTTATCCCTGCTGCTAAAGTTAGCAGTGAGTCTCTCTGCATTGATCTCTTCTTCTTCACTTAACATCTGTTCTTCAGCCTCCACTGCTAGTTCACCATCCAACTGCATCACATCTGAGAAGTGTTTGCTGATGTCACCAATCTCTCCTTCCAATCTCTTATTCTCCAGCATATTTGCAGCATTATAGCTATTCCTCATTTCAATGTCTTGATTGGTGCTTAAAACTTCCATGTCTTTGTCAATTTCCATATCCTCAAAGTCTTTACCAGCATCACCTATCTCTCCTTCCTCAATCTCCAGTGCATACAGCTCAGTATTGAAAGATTGTGCTGTGCACTACATCAGCCTTTTTTTGGTATAAGAGTGATCCTCAAGTTCTTGGCTATATATGACAGTGCCTCCACAAGCTCTAGCAGGTTTCATGTCTCAAATGTGCTTAGCTGTTGGTGAACAAGTAACATCAGAGTCCTATTAGGTTCTGGTAAGTACAATATTTACTTGTATTAAAGTGATAAACAAACTGAGTTTATGTAAACATGTTGCTACTTCTTGCCTTTAGGAACAGAAACTATACTGGGCACTTCTGACTCTAAGACAAACTTAATATTTGGACCTGCAATGCTAGCCTCATCTTTCATGGTGGTGAGTGCTTCATATATTAGCTTTTGCCTGGACTTCAAAATCTTGTTGGTGTCTGGAGGGAGTTGTTTGCTGCTATTAGCTGACTTTGACCTTGAGCTGCCCTTGGCCTTGGCCTTGATTGCTGTCACATCCTTTTGTGGTTGAAGAGTCTTTGCTATATGTTGGCTACCAGGTCTTTTCACTATTTTTGCCACTTTGACTTGAGATGGTCTAGCTAGTATTATATTTATTGCAGCTGTATGTTGTTTTTCTTGTTCTTGCTCTATATAAGATACAGTGTATAGGACCTTCTTGTCTTTTTTTTTTCTTCTTTTTCTCTTCCTCTCTTACTTCTTTATGTGACTTCCTCCCTCAAGATTGTTTTTGAGTTCCACCAGAGCCTTCAGGTTTTGGAGGTCAAATAACCCAGCCTGGGTAGACTTTTGCATTTGTCTCTTGGATTTTTATCAGAAAGTGATTCTCTACTAGTTTTTGTTGCTTGAACTTTTTTTTATGAAGTAGAAGGTATAAAAAAACTCACTGAAACTTGAAAAATTTGAATTCAATGTGTTTAAGTTGGAGGGAACTAGAAGATGGATGGTGAAACTCAAGTTGAGCACCAGTTTGGACTTAGCTGTAGGTTTAGTTCCACAAGGTTGGAACACAATTCAGTAAGTCATACTTCATCTCAACTTACACTATTTGCTCAACTGCAACACTGCATTCAAGCTTGATTTTCTATTCCCTTTAAACTACTGTTTTCAAGGCCACTATAGATAATAAGTTTTGTGGTCTCCAGGAGTACCAAGCCTCACTTTACATGATTCTATGCCCAGTTAATAGCTGCTGACAATGAGTAAAGAGTGAAGGGGGCCTTTAATACTATATCAAAGCCAAACACTCAACTCACTAACAACTAGTGATACAGCAACCTAACTTGGTACCACATAGTGAAAGTCCACCTGATCTTATACCAGTATATTTTTAGGCAAGCTTGTCTTTTGAGTCACAGTATTTGACAGATAGTTTTACTCCTTGCCAGATAGTGGCTGAGTCAACTCCAACTCTTGGTTTAGAACAGTCTTGGAGTCTTGCTACTTTATGCTGAATATTGCTGATATAAGGTTCTGAGATTTATCAGGATAATCTTATTGAAGATATAGCTAATAACTTCAAAATATGAGTATCCAGCTTTCTTGTTGTTCCTGACTGGCCTTGATTGGGCTTGGGGCTTAGTTCCAATAAAAACCTCTCAACCAGAGAGCTAGAGATTGAAGGATTAAACTTACTTACTCAACTGCTTGAGGAGTTTGATGATGACAAACCTTGTCAGGCTACATATTAGATAGAATCATTGGACTCTAAGAATGGGAAATCTGATGATGAGGAATCTTGCCAAGCTGCATTCTGGATTGAGTCATCAGACTCTGAGAGTGAATGTGAGTTTTACACCCCATCTGCTGGACTAAGCCTAAGTATTGACTCATAACTAGATGCACCACCTAAAATTCAGCTTTCTTATCTCCTCAGCCAGTCATTGATCTTGAAGCCAATCTTGATGCACAACCAGAGAGTCCAGAATAGTCTGTTAACTCTAATACCAGCCTTTGCACTCTCTCATCCTCATCTGAGCCTCTATTCACTCAACTTCCAAATTATCTCTCTTATATTCCTTCAACTGATCCAGTTTTCAGCACCAAAACTCAACCTAGCATGCCCACTAACAGCTGCAATGCCCATTCTGCTACTCTGTAAGTCTTGCCTCCACTCAACTCAGTTTCTACTTCTCCCACTAGTGATCAATCTGCTGAAACTGAAGTTGTGGCAATTGAGTGGGAGTATTATCCCCTTTTTACAGATACCAACACACTTCTATTTCTCTCCACTGACTAAAACTGACATGTCTATGCTTCTTAGGAGATATATGTGACATTAATGACATATTTCTGCCATCTGGGACAGCTTCTTTTTTTTAAAAAAAAAAAAATCAAAAATTTATAACACAGTGCATGATAGCAGTCTGCACCCCAGGAGAGCCCAGGGACAAAGATAAATACACATCGACCAGACTGTAACTATATATCTACCAATCTTTGTTACCAGAATGACTGTCTATCACAGCCCAGCTTCTATTTCCCAATCCTCCAGTCACTGACTGAATGAGAGGTACTTGGTCTCACAAACACAGTCTGAAGGGGTCAACCCAATGGTGCCTTGGAAATGAGCATGCACTAGGCATGTGGGGATAATTGGGTGCTAGCAACATTAGCTGCCAGCAGTGAGAGGGCATGGAGCTCCCTTATAGGATGCTAGTGTGGGGTTGCAAAAGCCACAGGGTGACCATGACCAACTGGTGAAAGAATGGAGAAGCAATGCTATAACTCTGCAGAAAGAGAAAGAGAAGGCAGAGGAGTAAACTCAACTCAATGCCGAAAGAGGCATCAGTGGAATGCCAATACTAGAAGAGGTGGATTGTGGTAGCAAACCTGGCCTGAGGGAAGGAGGAATGAGTCAAGTGCAATAATGTGCTCAACTGAAATAGCAGCAGCTTATTCAGCTGAACTGTGGATTTGGGATCATGAGGGTGACCAGGAGACAGGCATGGCCTGAGCACACCAGAGCATGCCCAGACCAGTGGAAAGGCTCTAACCAACTGCCAAAGCTGAAGAGAGTAGGAGAGAGGAGGTAGAGGAGGCAGAAACTGCCCTTCATGAGAGAAACAGGTGGTGAAGGAGTGAACTCAAACTCGACACCAAAAGAGCAGGTGGGCATTATGAGTGCCCTAGCCATGATGCTGGTAAAGAACAGACATTGTGAACTCTAAAGCAATGGATATTGCAGTCTGTGAATGACCCTAAAAGGGCAGCAAGACTGTGATGAAGGAGGCACCCCAGAACAAAGATGGTGGTATATGGGAAAGGAAGGGTTAACCTGGGACAGCTTCAACCCCTGATGTGACTTTACTAGAAATTGGAGACAGATCTCTTTTCACTGACAAGAAGCAGTTTAAACTGGCTGATCTCCTCTATTGACATACTCAAATGCTAGCTCAACACATCAATTATCTTATACAAACTATATCTGTGTCTTTGACAAAAGATGGCAACCTATACTTTGCAAGTCACAATAAGCTCTATAACACAATTGATTTAAGATCATTTGGTAATGTTAGGTGGCAATTGGCCACTTTGACCTATGATAGACCTCCTCCAGATAAGGGCCTGTGACCATCTTAGATGGATGATGAGTATATATTTTGGTATCGTAATCCTCTTGAGATTGTGAAAAATATCATCCAAAATTCTGATTTTGTCAACAAATTTAATTACATCTCATATCATGAATACATTGGGGAAAAACATTGTTTTCAACATTTCATGTCTGGAGACTGGGTATAGAGGCAGGCAGTGGGTAACAGTTACTTTTTTTCTTAGACCTAATCTTGATTTCAAGCAGGATATTATCAGCAAAGATCTCTCAACTCATAGATCTATATTTATACCTATTATTTTGGGAAGTGACAAGACAACAGTGTCAGTTGGAACAGGAAATAACTCCTACTGGCCAGTTTATCTCTCAATTGATAACATACACAATAATATCCACCATAGCTACTGTGGTGGGATGGTCTTGATTGAGTTTCTTGCTAAACCAAAGAGTAAGCTCATTGACATGGTTTATCTCAAGAATTCAAGATAAATTAACACTAACTTCATTTAATATTGTAGCTGAGAAGCAAGATTAAGGAAAACTAGTTTTCTAGAAATTTTGTCAACAGCTTATACATTCTTCCCTTCAACATATTCTTGAATCACTCAAACCAGCAATGAGTACTCCAATTATTGTCTGATATGCTGATGGCTATTATCAAAAGGCCATCTTAGGCTTAGAACTATATATTGCTGATTATTCAGAACAAGTTCTCTTATCTTCCATGGTTTTATAATGGTGCCCAAGATATGTACTTATGTTCTCATAAAAATAATATTATATCCATTATATCTTCAGGTATATTTGTTATGTGCTGGATTAGTGATGGATGGGATGGACGACTATCAGGGTGAGGGAAGTGGACCTTTGGCTTCAACTTATGTGTTGCGCCATTCTGCTGCTGCAGGTCCAAATTTTGGAGATAGGAGGAAGCAGAGATGGAGGATAGTCGGAGACTGGAGGAGATAACTCGAATGGCAAGATTAACTCAATTATCAGACTGAAGAGTACAGGCACGTAATCTACTGTTAATATACTTGGAGATAGTAATAAAAGGAGAAGAGATTTAATAGAGAGTCAACAGAAACTATGCGACACGTACTAACATGTGATGAAGAAAGGTGGAGTAAAAGCATATGGATGAAATAATGATAAAAGGAGTTATCAGCAATGGTCAGCGACCATGGTAATGTTGAGCTATAACAGTATTCCCCCCTTAAGGCTGAGCCTTTGAAGCCTTTAGCCAAAATGACTGTGGGATTGTTGTGTTTGGTCATATATAAAAGTTGGGCTTTGAAAAAATTAAGCTTTCTTCACTCTTTACCTCGAATTATCATGTCGCCTCAAGAATTGCAGACTCAACCCACTCAAGGTCCGTCCTTGTCATCGAAGGCAACACTGATGCCCACAGTCACCACGAAGGAGAGGAGGGCTCAGTTGCTTGCTGAGCAAAAGCGGCGACAGGAGGAGGAGGCTGAGGCCAAATGTTGGTGACAGCAGGAGAAGGTAGCATGAGAGCAGGAGGAGTTGAGGCAGCTGGAGGAGCTGCAGAGGCTCAAAGAAGAGGAGGCAGCTGAGGAGCAGTGACATGAGGAAGAGAGGAGAAAGGAGGTGGAGTTGGAAAGGCAGAGGCATGAACTGGAGGAACAGTGAAACAAGCATGAAGCAGCAAAGAGGAAGAGGGCCGATGTGGCAAAAAGGAGGAGAGAAGAGAAAAGGAAGGAAAAGGAAATTGCCGAGGTGAGGAAAGAAAAAGGAAAGGAAAGGGTGCAGGAGGACAATGATGATGACATGAGGGATATGGAGGAGATAACACCAGAGGCTGGGTCTAGTGGGGCACCCAAGTGAAAACATGGTGAAGAGTCAGAGAACGAGGACGAGGACTCAAGTGACAATTGACCTATCTCAAAGAAGAGGGCTACCAAGGTTGATTCATTGGTGAAACTCAGAGGGAAGCAGAAGGTCTGCTGGCACTGCTGGCAATTCAAGTACGAGTACAAGCCATATATTGATGAGAAGGGCGAGAGGTAAGTGCCATGTTTATTGAGATGATTTAGAGACTCAGCAACAGTAGGGATTCAGCATCCTGTGCCTGATGTGTCACCAACCACAAAAGGTGTCAACTGGCAAAGGTGATGAGCAATGGGTACGATAGGGACTACACACTGCCGCCGCTTCCACAGAAATCAAAGAAGGTCAACTATGACAATGAGATCATGGAGAGGCTGTTGGATTCAACAGAGCAGTTGGAGGAGCTGCTAGAGAGGCTGGTAGGGCACATGGGTGAAGTACATTGCCAACTTAAGGTGATGAACAGGCAGATGGGGCAGACGAGGCTCGCCATTGAGTCAGTGACAGGCATCTTGGAGAATATCAATGCATGGTACATGAAGTACACTGGAAGTCTGGAGATAATCGCCAAGCTTGTGGAGAATGTCCTAGGGAAGGAGAATGAGGAGGAGTTGTCAGGTATCATTGGGCCATCAGGATGGTCAGAAGAAGTGGAGGAAGTAGAAGAAGAAAATGAAGAGGATGAAGATAAAGATAAAGAGAATCAGGAGGAAGATGAGGAGAACAAGAATAAGAAGAAAAAAGAGGGAGAAGGAGAGAAAGTCAGAGAAGAAGAAGAAATAGAGTGAGATGAAGGGAATGAGGAGTAGTCAGAGAGTGGTCAGAGATCAGAAGGTGGTATCTTGTTTTTCTTGTCCTTCATCTTCTTTGGCTGGTCTATACTACAAGTGTTTTGTATATATGATCTTTTGCAATGAATTGCGTGTGATTTTCTGTGTGGATTTTTTTTTTTCTTTTCAGAGAATTTCGGAAATTTTGGAAGGAGAGTGAGAAGGGAGAAAAATATCCAAGTCCAAAGAGAGAGGTACAGTGGTGAAATTTCAGAGATTGTTTGGAGATTAGGAGAGTGGAAAAGAGAGAAAAATCAGAGAGAAATTTGAGACTACAAAGTAAGAGAGGCAGGTGGAAAGTGCAATCAGAGACACAATTGGTGATAAGAAGCAGTGAAAAGGAGTGGAAAGTGAATAGTCAGGAGAAAGGATCAGCAATAAAATGTGAATAAGAGAATAAGAACAAAAATCTAAGAAACATAAGAATTGAATATCTCTACAGAACCAGGTTTGCCTGGGTAGGCAGAATGGAAATCGGCAACAAGTTCAGCTGTATGCTTGAGCTCAGTAGTAGGGAGCCATGAAGATTTATCTTCAGTATCTTCATAACCCAACCAAAACACCTTGTAGAGAAGACGACACACACATCAGCGATCCAATTTGGAGTCGACAATATGGGCAATCTCAAATTTGGGCTCACCGTCAATAATGACTGGAGCAGGAGGAGGATCGGAGCAACTGGGGAAAGGATTTGGTGTGGAGGGTTCAAGCATGGAAACATGGAAGACAGGGTGCACTGCGCGCATGGATTTGGGAAGTCAGAGAGTAAAGGAATGGGTACCAGGCTGCGCAATGATTTCGTAGGGGCCAAGATACTTTTCAGAGAGTTTTTTAGAAGGACAAGAAGTGTGGAAGTACTTAGCTTTAACAAAGACTGTCTGACTGACTTGAAAGTTGGGAGCAGGTAATTGCTGAGCATCGGCAGTATGTTAATACCTTTGCTGGGATTCTGCAATTTCCAATTTCAATGTCTCATGAAGTTCATCAAGGTCAACAGTGAACTGTTGGGCTCTTGCCAAAGCAAGATCACATTCAGAATAAACAGCAATACTAAGATGATATCCCTTGTTAGCAAAGAAGGGGGAGATACCAGTGGTAGCACTTGGGGCATTGTTGTAGGTGAATTCTGCTAGAGGAAGGAGTTCAGCCCAATTGTCCTGTTGGTAGTTA
>KQ962048.1:417342-430748 GCA_001563735.1 Leucoagaricus sp. SymC.cos
ATAAACACTTACTTTATTCTACAAACTTATCTTTGTTAGAATTGCTGTTGTACCTCCTTTTTCTGGTCTTTGTTATTTCACAAAAGGTCATAGTTTTAAACAGTAGACTAGTGATGACTCTAAAGCTCTTATGAAGATATATTATATGATATAGTAATATTATTAGCAAGTACTGATTGCTTGTAGATTTACTTTCCTGCTTTAAAAGGATATGTGTCTGTTGAGATAATTTGCACAGTCTGAGCTTTTCTATAGTTCTGCTATATTGTTTAACATAAATCTCTTATCACTGATGATCCAACTGAGCTTGAGGATGCATTAAATTGCTTTCAGCACTATTAGGAGATCTTTGTTACTATTGGTGTTTGGAAACCCAACTCTATTCCACCATACCAAGACTCTCTTGTTCACTATCTCTATCTTATTTGGGCTTTTGGTGCTTCAAATAGTTTATGTTCTTCTATCACTGAATTGAAACATATCAAAGCTGTGAAAAAACCATATCAAAGGTCCAACTAGTTGGAAGCTCTCAAACAAATCATCAAATCTAACCAATAAAATAATAAGCTCAAAGCAGCTGCAATCCACTTTCAGAAAAATAGAATACTTCACAGATTAGAGTTATTGTCAGCTCAGTTGCCAGGTGCTCAACAAACTGGTAGGTCTTTTGAATAGCATATGTGAAGCTCAAGCTAATTGATACTTAGCTTCTCATGCTCTGAACTCCAGTGATGATATAGATTACAATGAAAATATAGATATAGCATCTACAGATAATCTAAAACCACATCTAATAGTATGTCTTGTAAAGAAACCATCAAGTAAGTCATTTGCTCTTCTTAAAACATAATTGTAATTATATATTATCTTTATCAGAATGCAAAATACTAATATCATCTTTTATTCTTCTAATCTCTGTATAATATTTCACAGAGCTTCTTCACAACTATCTACAACAGTACTATGACAGAACTACAGTCATAGCTTGTGAGGATATCCTCCTTACAACATATCTCTCAGCTATATCCACTTTCTATACACCCAGTAATATATGTGGGCTACATGACATGAAAAAAGAAAAATTTTGAGCTATTCATTCATGGTGCAAAGGACCAGGACAATACAATACCATTTTTGTGAAGAGTCTTTCAGAAGCACAGACAATCTCTGATGGCTTAACTATAGCCAGAACTTGTCTATTATTTTCCTTTAAGTTTTAAAACAAACTTTACAAGTGCACATTAATAGAAGATTATCAATATGTGGGGACTGCATCTGATGAAGATACTAGAATGTAGATTATGAAGCCTATATTTCATGGGTGCTATCAACTATCTCATATTATTCCTATTACACATATTTACTGAGGAGCACATCTTCTTCCAATACATAATATCAATAACAGAAAGATACCACCAACAGTCTCTTCTGCTAATTCTCTTGACTTTTCACAATTTTATGTGAGCAAGGTCACTGATCACCATGCTTTTGAAATTGATCAATAAACTAGTATAGAGGCACTATGTATCTCACTATTTGTCTATGATCTAAATACTATTTATAGATATATTGTTACAGCTTATATGTTTTAGATTACTTCTGCTAAAAACTTGGAGACAGAAATATAATTGGTAATATAGAGTATAGGAGTTGCTGATCAGCTATACATATACAGAGCATAGAAAGAAAGATAAAGTATAAATTAAGTCTTTGTAGTTTATTATTCTTTGCTTTCTACTTTTATGTAGTAGCATCTGTTGGAAAATGAGTGGCCATAGGTAGCAAATATGTGCTGAGGCCATAAATGTGTGTAGTGACTATGTTATTGTATCATCTCTATACATTGTCCTACTGTATTGCCATACTGTAATAGTGTATTGTTCTATGATTTTCTATTGTTCTTTTATAGTTTGTAGACTCTCTAGATAGTATAAATATTATAGATTATATACTAGTGCCTTCACTTTTGATATATAGATAAGCTGACAGCTGTATAGGAAAGCAGCCCACTATATAGATCACCAGTAAGAAATTAAAGGGCACAAAAGCCTAAATATAGAAGTCTGAGAAGTCAATCAATAAAAACAAACTCAAGATAGAAAATAGCTAAAGAACAGCCTGATAGGGCAAATATGAACCATGACTGGTAAAAAAGGACTAACTATATCCAGTATAGCCAGAAAGATAAGCAAAATAGAGGAGATACTATGAAAGCAAGCCTAAAGGGATGAATATAAGTACTGAAGTGCAAAGAAAGTATAAGCATATATGTAAAAGGGTGACCAAATAGCAAAATTAGCTCAAGTGGCCATGTGCTAAGTACTGTGGATAGCAGCACAGCACAGATAAAACAGAAGTTGCACAGTAGATATCATTACTACACAGTAGGGTGTGGAAGTCATGTGCAATCAGCTAAAATTGAGTTCTACTGTGGAGTATGCATAGAACAGAGATGAAGAGAGAGTGGGCATCCAACAAGTCAGGTATTAGCAGTGAAAGAGGGTTCATCAATGTCCAGGAAGCCTGTAGAATCCTGAAATCAGGGCAATAGGACTTGGAATAGGGTAAAAGCACAGCTAAGATAAGCACTTAAGAGTGCTTATAGGATCTTGGGACCAGCTATGAGTGAGAAAATACTAATGACTTCATCCTGAAGCCACCAGTATTGAGAAAAGGACTACTCTAGAATCTGTAGACCTGCTAGAGGAGCATAGAGACTCAAACATTAGGATTAGGCTGACTTAAGCAAGTTTGAGCCAGCATAAAGATCAGCCAGTGCCAAAAGAGCATAAGTGAGAGACAATGTCCTGAAGGTTGTCACAAGAAGTAGCTGAGGTAAAGACCCCAGCAGAAAGGCCCAAAGGTGGTCAAGCATTGCTCAAAGAGACCTCCCTCACTATGATCTCAAAAGAGAAGGTAGTAGTAAGAGGTCAAGAAGGATTGTCCCATCTGCTAGTCCAAAGCAGAAGATCAAGTCTACTATTTCCAGTCCTTTATATTGCTAGGTGTTGGTCACTCTTGACTCTCTGCCCTCTTCTTCTCAGTTTCTAGCCTTCATAAAGGCTACTAATTGCTCTCTTGATAAGAGCAACCTTCAACTCAACTCCTGTCACTTCACCTATGAGGAGATCTCCCTCCTGACCTCTTATATTGCTTTCTAGGCTGAGATAGACCTAGTGAAGACTGGTGTTCAGCACCTCCTCTTCCTCACTGAGAGTGGAGTTGAGGCCACTCTTCTACATTCATAGTCTTATCTTAAGATTGTAGATATTCTATATTTTCAGATTGATGGGGTAACTCCTATCACCCCTACTGATGTCAGAGAGGTCATGGAGAAGTTTCACATAGCCTCTTTATTTGTCCTTGCAAATACTCCTAGGGTGATGCACAACTCATGCTATACTAATACTGCTACTATATAGTTTGATGTAATAGACTCTCAGTCAGGCACTACTGTCAAGCATCTAGTTGGTAAATCCTTCTAATTCAGCCCAGCTTCCTGCTTCATATGGGTGGCCTGTTCTCATTCAGAGAACAATTTTAATCTAAAGTTAAGAGCATTTGTCAGAAATTTATATCTATATAGCTTAATGTCAAAATAGTTTTTTCTCTACTATGCTACAGCTGGTCATGAAGACCTTACTAATTGAGCCTGCTAACAAGGCTGTTAAAACTAGTTATATTTAGTATTAGTTGGCCAAAGCTTTAGAAGATGTCTGAGTTTGCTGTGATAAAATAGCTTACAACTTGCTTAGTGATCTCATTCAGTTTATCTACAGCGAAGACAGTATAGATGGTGTTTTGTTGAGAAGCAGACCATCAAAATATTAAATGATAGTACTTAAGATTTTCTACATACTTAGGAGACTTTGAAACACTTTATGACAAGATCTCATAAAAGACTCTGAGATTGATGTTATAATGACCATATTAACTTAAAATAGGAACTTAGAGCATCTTTTAAGACACTTATAGTCTTAGACTGACTTCTATAAGTCAAATCTAAGTCACATATATTCTAAGTACAAATAAGTGAGTTTACTTTTTGCTGATGTTGGATACTTATAATAATAAATAACTAACTAAAAAGAGCAACAATCTTAATTAATTTGCATAGATTATATAATTAGTTCAATGCAGTTCAAATAGGCTCAAACAGGTTCAGCCAACCTTCTCCAAGACTGAACCTTGAACTAAACTTTTTTGCAAAAGCCTGAACCTGAACCTGAACTGAACTGAACTGAAAGTTCAGTTCAATCAGTTCAGTTCAATCAGTTCAGTTCTGAACTGAACTTCAGCATCCCTAGCCATCCAGTGAGGTGTCCCAGCAAAGTCTCCAACTGTCATGATTCCCATGTTTGTGTTCATGATAGTAGAGACTCCAAAGTCAGCTAGCATTGCCCTCTGCAACTGAGATACAAGAATATTTCACTGTATTTTTTGGTTTCCAAGTATTAGAAAGCAGATCTTGGCTTACATGGATAAACAGACTTACTGCTTTGAAATCAGAATAGATAACACTCATATTATGCAAAAATTGCAGGCTAGCAGCAACATCACACATCTAATTGCAGCTGAGAATAGCAAATGCAACTTAACATGACCACTACTGAGTACTCACCAAGGGGATTGGAGGAGTACTGGGGTATTTCCTAAGAAAATTAGCAAGGTCTCCATTCTCTATCTAGAAAAACACAATGCAAATCTTTTGCTTGGGCTCTGCAGAAAGGTAAGCATTATATAGCAGGATTATGTTCTGATAGGAGATATGAGCAAGGAGTACAAGTCTCCAGCCTATGTCTAGTCAGGTGTATCATCTGGTGCATGAGTGCAATATCAAAGATATTAAAAAAGCTACCATACTTGTAGAAATCTTTTTGCTTTTGCATCTGCCCTTGAGCTTGTATCAAAGACATGAATAGTCTTCATACATACCATTTATCCTTCAAAGGTTCCTTGGTAAATGAGCCCATAGCTATCTTTATTGTTGATTGGATAAACTAGATCACATTGTATGCTGGAAAGCTCAGTATATTTTGGAAATATCTGGGCAGATTTCATTATCTTTCTTAAGAGATAGAGGATAAGTCTTTGCTTATTATGAGATTGATAAAACTTCTAGCTTTCAAGCATCTATGATCAAAATAAAAATAAGATGAGACATAGATAATTCAGAGGTGAAACTGACTTCTGCCAAGAAATCTATGATGTTCTGAGCATCCACCTTCTATAGGTTAGCAGATAAGCTCACTGCTAACAGAAACTCAAGAATAGTTGAGATGATCTGATCACAACTATGCTTTAACTCCTTATTCTCCTTTTCAAGCTTCACAAGGATGATCTGCTTACACTTCAACTCCTTATTCTCCTTTTCAAGCTTCACAAGGATGATCTGCTTACACTTCAACTCCTTATTCTCCTTTTCAAGCTTCACAAGGATGATCTGCTTACACTTCAACTCCTTATTCTCCTTTTCAAGCTTCACAAGGATGATCTGCTTACACTTCAACTCTTTGTTCTCTTGTTTGAGATTTACAAGAATAATTTGATCATGCTTGAACTTTTCATTCTCTTGTTGGAGCTCTGTAAGAATGATCTACTTGTGCTTCAACTCTTCTTTGTTCTCTCATTTCAGGTTTGAGAGAACAGTTTGATTGCATTTCAAGTCTTTGTTCTCTTGTTTGAGTTTTACAAGGATAATTTGATCATGCTTGAATTTTTTGTTTTCTTGTTAGAACTCTATAAGAATGACTTGACTGTGCTTCAACTTTTTATTTTCTCTCTTAGGCTGTAATAGTTTAAAACCTTGAGTTTCTTGTTAAAGTTCTCAACCAAGAATTGTTCTTACATTGATTTCCAATGTCTTTTGAATTTCTGTCAGTTTCTCAGCCAGATAGATACTTGAATTATTGACAATATGTTCTTTTTTAAACAGAAAGTCAAATAATGGGGCAACACGGTTTTAGTAAGGTCACTGAGCATGAAGCGTGACAAGCATGAAGGGTCTTTCATGCTTGTGCTCCTGAATAATGATCTGTTAGATAAAATCTAATTAACAAATATTTCATGATTGAGTACCTTAGCATTCAGCAATCATTTATATCCAGGAGCACCTCATATTTCATTGAAATCAGAGAATACACATCAAAGAAATCAGCCAAGAAGGAGTGGTTAAATGCTCAGATCAAAAAGATCTTCTTCCGAGTGATAAGATAAAATATTCATCTTCACACCTGCCTCCAGCCATCATGCTTGAGCTCTCGCCAGGCTCACGCTTCCATGCTTGTTCACACTACTTTGCACTTGGGGCATAAATCACACTACAAGAAAGTTGAGGCATGAAGAGTCTATGCTTTTGTCAACAACTCATGCCTAACCCCACACTTGTTCACGCTTTCCCACTTCAACTCACGCTTGGACTCATACCAGGTCCATTGAATTCATGCTAGGCCCATGCCTGATCACACTCAGACTCACGCTTGATTTCATGCTTGATCACGCAATTCATGCATAAGCCATTGTCGACTCACACTTAACACTTTTGTGTTCATGCTTGGATAGGCACTGGCACATGCTTAGAGTCACACTTATTCACGCTAGCTCAGGTTGAGATTCACACCTGTTTCTTGCTGGACCACACTTGTGAATGCACTTCACACCAAAATCAAGTGATCACACTTGGATCACGCTGCATCATGCTAGTTCATGCTTATTCATGCTTGCCCATGCTTGCCCATACTTATCATGCTTGTCGACCTTGCTAAAACCTATGTGCCCCAAATAATGGTCTAATGAGAGCACAGCAGAATTACTAACCAATGTCAATAGTATAGATCATATATTCTAGGTTGCCTCTGGTCTAGTTACAAAAAAAACATTTTGAGGCCTCCAGCTGTGACAGGAACAGACTATGTATAAAAGTGATAAGAGTGTGGATCTAGTAGATAATCCAGCTTGGACCACTGGTATTCTGTAACACATGGTATCACAAATTGTTGTATGTTCAGCATTCTATAGTCACACATGGAACTTAGCTGGAGATATACCAAAAGTCTTGAATGTAAATACTTTTTTTTTATTTTGTGCTTGTCTGGAACCAGAGTATAATTAGCAACAACATAGATAACATTGTCAAACACAATAGCAGCAGGTGCCAAATGTCATAGCTGGAGTAGGCTGTTCCCAATGATGTAGCTCAATAGGCTCTAGTATTTGCTCTTTAAGTTAAAGGTCTAAACAAAAGTATCCACATTGTGTTCCAGAAGAAAATCTCCTATGATCAGAAACTAGAAGCAATTTATGATTTTATAATAGAACTAAGAAATGTCAGCCATAGCATAACAATCAAATTTGAGGCCACACAAATAGTATTAACCATTTTTGGTATAAAACCAAGATGCTATAATCTCTGGGTCCCTGTCTAAGTGAAGGTTGTTTATCTATGCAAGGATTGACCAGCTCCTATGTGGGTTTTATATGTACTATACTGCAGGACAGGAGAGACATCAAATTTATTAGTAAAATAAGATATATAACAATATATGTATGTTGAGATCAAAGGTCCACAGATCAGAATTTGCATCCCAGTTCTTCTTGAGACTAGCATAAATGTAGATGGTTATACCAACCACAACCATGAAATATTCTGAGATCTAACTAGGGATATTGCCATGAGCAGTAACCTTTGACTATTTATGAAAGACTAATATGTCATTACATGTAAAGTTAGAGATGAGCCTTGAAATCTCCTTTTCAGATCCTCACAAGACACATACTGAGATTGAGTAGGAATAAGCTCAGATGCTCTTCACAAAAATTCTGCAATATGCTATAGAGAGTGAAAATGCTGCCAACAATAGCTATAGTAGACCAGTGCTGCCCACTGGAATGATCACTGCCATATTGAAGAAGAGTGAGAGTGTTATTTTTGCTTGAATAATAGAAAAGCATCTCTTTGTCCACTCTACCATAAGTATATACATCCTCACTTTTGGTTGCACAGAGCCCAAGACCACTGTCAGAGAGTGGGAAAGAGGAAGGGCCTGTTACAGCAAAGGTGTTTTCTTTATCTGGAATAGGAGAGGCAGGCAGGCAAATAGGGTAATACAAAGATAAAAAAGCAGAGAGGATATTACTAGATAGGAGGGGACTTTAGAGAGATTCTGGTAGTTCAGAGAGGGCAAGATTAGTGAGTTTGATAAGTTCAGCCTAGGACATTGTTTAAGATTACCAGAGCCAATGAGTGAGCATAATATGTTTGTAAGCTGTTGAGTATTATGTCAGAAAATCCCAAAAACAGTTATATTGAATTATTTCAGTTTTAATGAATTGTAGCTAACTTTCAGAGTTCTAATAGGTTATAATGCTCTGAGAATGGAGTTTCAACTTGATTAGTCAGCAGAAATAACATCTTTCAAATATTTTTGAGTAGATGCCCTCTAGGCATTATAATAACATATAATACTGTTACTGATGTATTTAAATGCATTATAATTTCCTAAAGTAGCTTAGGGTCAAGTAGAATATTATAATGCATTGTAATACATTATTTTGGTTTTTGGCTTGTCCTGACATGGCTGTGTATAGAAAATAACATGAATGATTAACAATTGGCAATTGATTGTCAGCATCAAAGTTCTGAGAATTGCAGGTGTTCTAATATGACTGAGTGGCTAGATATAAATGACATCCATAGCACATATGGTATGCATCACTTAGTCACCACCAATCTGAAACAACAATGAAAGCTCATGCACAACAAACTCAAATTATTATTTCCCATGCCAAATTGATGTTCTTCACAAGATGAACAAAATGGCTTGGGCAATTTTCAAAATTCCAAAAATTAAAGGAGTTTTCATTTTTTTGAGACTGCAAATTTGCCACCTCCATAAATGGAATGTATTACCTAAAGTAGAAGTACCCTATACCTCAAATAGAAGTGCCCCTATTTGTCCATTTCCTGGATCTCTTCATCAGAATCATCCTCGAGGTCAGCCACAGTGCCATCATCATGTAAGTCATTATCAAAGCAGCTTGGTATATGGTCAACACATCCATTCCAAGTGGTTGTTGCTTCTTCCTCAATGATTACAGTCTCGATCAACGCACTTTCCAAGGCTGGTGTGGGATGATAGCAATGTGCACAGGCATGTGCAATAGCTGCCTTCTGGGCATTTGTTGCACATTTTCCCATGACCCAGGGCTTGAAGACAAATGCCGTGAGGCCAGCCTAAGTATATTATGGGTACAGCAAAGCAGAACAAAAAGGGTTACAGTAAAGGAGAAAAAAAGTATTATATAATCATATTATATAATCAACCTTGCTGGTCACCAGCCAATTTCACCGTTGTCAAACATTAGTGGTGACTAAGTGACGCGCACCATACAGCACACGTGAATCGACACATGTCAAAAAACATGAATCAAAGAAATCAAAATCTACATAGATATTTTCCGCGTCTTTTTACTATTTTCATATCTACTAATTATCAATCAAACAATATACGAACGAACAGAGCGAACAAAAAAGATCCACAGTTACTACTTACACACTGTACAACAAATCAACTCACACAAATGCACATATCTACACATCTACAGACACTCGCGCCTACTGTTCATGGAATCACCAAGCAGGTTGGAAAGGGATTGAAACGCCCGTCGTACTAGGTCTCGCCAAATAGCTGATAACATACCAGTTTTTGCTGTTATGAGTATCACGAAGTTAAATATAGGAAAACGGGACGAGAGACGTTACCTGACTGCACCCTCCATACAAGTTTTAATTTCCCTATATGAAACAACTAAACAACTCGTACAGTCCCCTCGATACAAGCATAACACGTTCCTCCGATCCTGCATCGAGCTACAAGATGCAGATATGTTAGCGCCAAAAGGGAGGAAAAAGCGAGGGGAAATGTTACTTTATTCAAACAAGTAAGAACGTGGGTCATATTCACAACCGGATTGCTATGTTCATCAACTTGATGATATATCTCTCCCCCGTTTCTGACCATCTTGGTTGGAGTGGGAATCTACATCGACGACGAGCAGAGTGAGACGAGTCGGTGAAAGGAAAAGTAAGCGTTAATGGGTACAAGTGCGAGACCAGAGTGGGAAGAAACAAGAGTATGGCAGTCAGTAACAAGTCAAGAGACGACAGATGGAAACAACACATACTCAGGTCGTTCATTGATAAACCCAAATTTACACAACAGTCTAACCAACCTCACATTCCCCAGCTCAATCGTTCAGCTTCGAGACGATCAGTGGCCAACATCGCTTCTTCCATTCTTATTGAATTTTCGGCCTGATCATTTCAAGGAGGCGGTCTACACTCTATTAACACAAACCTTAGTCACAAAGTGGGTTTCGCAGGGGGAAGACATACTTTGACTCTACCCTGTCTCTCTTCTCTGCCCCTGCCTCCTCTAGGCCCTCCTCCAGGACCATCACCAGACCGACGAGAAGACTTCGACGTCAAATAAAGTGCAACACTCTTAGTCTCCGGTTTATATCACCTCTGTATCCAATCCAAACTCTTCTGAAACTGCGGAGCAGTCCATGCATTGACATTCATACACGCAAGTGAAATGACCAATCTCCCAAGCATCGTTAAATCCTCTTGCATCAGGACCATATTATTCATTTGCGTTATCGCGTTCACCTCCCTACCCATGGAAGAAAGCATAGGATGGCTGAGTAATGAACCTTCTGTTGGGTGGAGTGATACATCGAGAATTCTACAGGAACCTATTCGGATTAGGTTGGAAGAGGTGATGAGGATTTTGGTTGGGTCCACCATTCGGACTGGTGTTCCGAGCTTGTGGACTTTTTTTGATTGCGGATGCAAGTTGGACAATGTAGGACCAGAGTGCGTTCGGGAATTATTTGGCTTGGGTCGGGTGGTTCAGGTTGGGTGTTGGAGCGTTGTTTGTGAGGTGTTGACGTCGGCGTTGAGGTTATGGTTGTGGTTATGTTTGGGAGATTGATGGAGGTGCTTTAGAAATGAAGGTCGTAGAGCGTTTGAGCGTTTGGGTAGTGGCTGTAACATACTACTAGAGCTGGGAATGGGTGAGCTAGTGCTGGAAGAAGGAGAGAAGGAGTAAGGCTTACAACTATCGTTGAACGCCTTTGTAGTGAATGCTTCTCGAACAGGGACGATATTAGGGTGACAAATACTCGACTGTAACTCATTAGCCGAAAATGCTGATTGATACATCAATCGGTAATCTAAAAAAAGTCCACATCAATATCATTTCCTAGCACCTACATCAACAAAAAAAATGAAACCGCAGTAAGAACGCAAAATGCACTTTCAACACGACGTAAAGCATACGGTCGACCGTCTGGTGTCCTGGTAGCTCTATAAACCGCTGAATACCAGTTTCCTAGTTTTCGCCGTTCAGTGACCGGACCGTGTCGTTCGAGGGGAACGAAGGAATGGTAACCTTGATATTTGTTTGGTAGGTTGGTCATACCCGGAGGAGCGATTGTACGGATGATTTTGCTTTGGAACTGGAGTAGTTCATGGGAGGGAGGGATAAAGTGGATGGGTGTTGTTACGGGGATATGCCCGAGATCGCCTGGCTAGGGCTAGGTACGGCCGGGGTATAAATGCCTAATAATTAGTTGCCTAATATATCAGGGCTTGAGGGGTATAAGTGCGTTGTGCCGGTCTGACTAGTGCCTCTCCGGACTTATTGAAATAGACTGAAATATAAGGTAACAAGTATTTCGAGACTTGGGGCTCACACTTGGATTAACCAACGCTAGTATTCCGTGACTAGTTACACGACGTGTCAATTCACAATTTGGTATCCGCGTAGCACAACACACTAGCGGCCTCCTTCCAGCTTTCAGGTCTGGGTCCTCCAGATGCCGAATCCCGGATAACGACGTTCCGCCACTGGTTTGTTAACGGAGCTAAGGCCTGCTCCGGAGTTGTAGCAAAGTCCTCTGGTGGTCCGGACACCAGATGTAAGGAGTATAAGAAGGATCGTTTTATACAACACGACAAGATACTAAACTAGAGTACATGTTACTCTACTCGTCCGTTTTTATAAGTTTTTGTTATCTTTTGTAAATAATAGAAACCAATCAGAACTAAGAAGGTTATCGTCTATGTCCAACACGAAGGGTTCAGAAGTCCGTAGAACAATAAAGAACAAGTACACGAAGGGATAGGATGTCCGTACAAGAGAGTCAGTTGTTCAAGTCGAAGGGGGGTTTATCTGTGTCTAAAAATACATTCGAGCGTCTAAGCGTCTGAAGGTGAAGTCACATGTTAGTTCATAACATTAGCCCGTTCGCAAGAATTGAAGTATCTTCAATTTTAATATTTCCTGGGTTCTCCGGTCATGTTTGCGAGTGCGTCGTCGTCGTATTCGAACTCGTAGTCATCTTCTAAGTCGTAGTAGTCAAGTGGTTCTTCTACTCTTCGATTGTTGTTGGCTTTTGGATCAGCTAATGATGTCTGTCTAAGTTGTTGTAAGGATGAGTGTCTGGGACACTCTCGCATGGGGTGTCCGGCTGGTCGTTGGTCACAATAGGGACAGATGGAGTCGGGGCATGAATAAGAATAGTGTCCTGGCTTTCGTCGTTGACAGGTGTCGCATTTGAATAAGTTGCAGTCCATGGCAAAGTGTCCGGTCTGTTTGCATTTTCTGCAGTATTTTGGGGCTTGGGTAGGGGAATATCTGCGATTTGTTGGCACATGTCTGTCAGGACCATCATTGCATGAGTTAATGGGGTGGCTGGAAGTAGCGACGTTGTTTGTTCTGGATCCATCTGTCAAAAGAGGTCTAGTTCGAAGGACTCCGCAGGTAAGTATGTCGGAATGTATGATGGATGCAGGGAGTAGTCGCTTGGAGTTGTAGACCTCCCTGAGGTGTTCGTCGTCAATAAATCTGGAAATTGCTGTTGGAAGACCTGCTTCTGCCACCAAGTCATATGTGGCGTTAAGGAGAGAACGAGTCTGTGAAGTTTCAACGAGGAGTCGATGGAGTTGTCGATAGTTATACGAATAAGCGTTCCAATAAGTTCTCAACATGAAGTCAAGTTTCTCGGTAAAGCACTTGTTATGTAGGTGAGAGGAAATGAGGAGTCCGACGTCAGGACTGGGCTGAGCGGTGGTATGACTCGTTGTACTTGGTGGGTTTCGGGGTGAAAGATTACTGTCAGAAGATTTCGATGGGTAAAGTTCGATCCTATCGTTATTCCTATTGGATTGGTTGGGATCTGTTGTTGTCGAAGTCGAGGTCTCCATAGAGGTAGGGTTGCTTCGTTGTTTAGAAGATCGGGGATCAACGACGTAGGTAGGAAGGGACTGTTTGACTGCAGCGGCGTAGTTGTTGGTAGATTGTGTGGTACTTGGCTCGTTAGAGGCGTCGGGGGGTCCGTGG
>KQ962048.1:437390-456910 GCA_001563735.1 Leucoagaricus sp. SymC.cos
ACGGAGCTAAGGCCTGCTCCGGAGTTGTAGTAAAGTCCTCTGGTGGTCCGGACGCCAGATGTAAGGAGTATAAGAAGGATCGTTTTATACAACACGACAAGATACTAAACTAGAGTACATGTTACTCTACTCGTCCGTTTTTATAAGTTTTTGTTATCTTTTGTAAATAATAGAAACCAATCAGAACTAAGAAGGTTATCGTCTATGTCCAACACGAAGGGTTCAGAAGTCCGTAGAACAATAAAGAACAAGTACACGAAGGGATAGGATGTCCGTACAAGAGAGTCAGTTGTTCAAGTCGAAGGGGGGTTTATCTGTGTCTAAAAATACATTCGAGCGTCTAAGCGTCTGAAGGTGAAGTCACATGTTAGTTCATAACAGGTGTTGTGGCTGGAAGAAATCTTCTGGCATGGCAGGAGTGTCACGGTGGAGGAGGTAGTTTAGTTGTAGGGGTGGTTAGATGTGTTTTGGGAAGGGACGGGAGCTGGAGGCGCACGGGTTGGCGATGGAATGTTGCTGGGTTGGTACACCAGGCGTCCATACCGGTAGGGACGTGTGGAGGGACGAAAGAATATTGTGTATCATCGAAACATCCAACGTCGATCCAAGAAGCATTTGAATGTAAGGTCGAATAGGATAAAGTTGACATTACGCACAGATGTGAGGTCGTCGACCGGGGTTACATCGTTGGCCTGAGTATATGCGTACTGGTCGTACGAGTCCTGTTCGTAGACTGGTTGTGGAGACGTCGGTGGTCTGGTGTGTTCAAGTTGTTAGATACATTAATCAGGAAGCGTGGGTATGTAGGTGACACACGAGACTACAGGTGGAGAAGCCAGGGTAAAGAAGTGTTGACTGCGGCAGGTGGAATAGCGGAGCTCGCTCTAAGGAGGATTTGATGGCTCTAACATAGTAACAATATGCCGTCGTGGCAGACAGTCGTATATACCGTCACGTGCTGATACAATTTCGTCACTGATCGTTTCTTCCCACTCCGAAGGTGGACTGACGGTAGTCGATGACCACTTTTTGGTTTGTGTTTTCCTCAAACTTCACACAAGCTTCGTACTAGTGTCACCTTTGGCAAAACGAATACGAAGCTCTATAGCAACAAGACACTTTTGAATTTGAGAAACGTGTCCCTCCAGTTTTCAATTACACCTCCGCTTTAACGCATTGGGCACGCGACACAGAAGGGAGTTAGGAGGGATAGTTTACCGAGCCAGTAGTCCGACATTGTAGTGTGGCTGTTTATGGGTCAATCCGTCACGGACGTGAATTCCGGCTATTACATACCACGATTATTTCGTTATTGTTTGTCTTGCTAGCCCTTCCACTTCTTCTATGAGTCTACGCACACTCTCCCTCGTCGGTCGCTCCGTTTTTCCCTCCCGTCCAAGTCCACCAAGCATATCCTCCAACTCCTCCATCTGCCTCTTATCCCCGATCTCCTCGGCATGCTCCCGCGCATGTTCCTCCGCTTGTTCATCTCGTGGCGCAATATCCGAAAACCGAACGTTGTTCAGCTGATTCAACAACTCTCGCGCAACCTCACTTTGACTCTCGCTCGAAGGAAGACTCTTTGCACGCGCTGATAAGATTCCGAGTAGAGCTGCCGCCTTTCCTCGTGCTTGTCCCATTTCTCGTCCGAGTGGCACACCAATTTCAGCGAACCCTGCATCGAACCCGTCCTGGAGAGCAGACTCTTTGCCTGCTGTTATTCTTTCTCGGTATCCTGCCTAGCGGTACTCTTTAGTGCAAAATGACATTTGATGGGAGAGAAAAACGGACGTTGATGAAATCATTTGAGATTTTTGACCACTCTGTTTCTTGCACTCCTCTGTAGTTCGGATCATCATCCCATGGCGAGTCGTCCATCACGGACACTGCAAAGACTTCTGGCGCATTCAACGATTTCAATTTCTGATCAGATGATTAGATCCGACTTAGTTCGTCTTATCTACTTACCAAGACCTTCAGATCCAAACAATCTTCATTATCGTTTAGCTCGGCGTCAGACTGCTCGCAAAGCTCACTCCCTTGATGATATCTTCAATCGACTCAAGGGGCGCATCTTTGTATTCTCACATGTTCTCGCTTTCTCGCGACAGGTCCGGCCGACAACACCATCCCCGAGGTCGGAAACAAGGTGCATGTAGCTCCAAACAACGCTAAGGGTCACCAAACCAATACAAGCTGTTCGCTATATCCCCAAAGCTGTATAAAGGCATGACGGTCAGCTCAGAGCTTTTGAGGACAGGCGATGATCATGAACCTCCTGCTGAGCCTCTACGAGTCACAGCCTCTCTTCGCACTCGGCTGACAGAACACCCTAGCTAATGAGTTGGCACGCTCATAGATGTCCTGCAATCCATCGTTGATTGAGGATGAAGGTTGGAAACTTGTAGACCGTGCACGCATCGTGTTATTTCGTGCGGATGAAGGAGTCAATGAGAGAAAGACCTAGAGACTTGAGCTAGGTCCAAGAGTTCCGTGCAGTGATCGAACGGAAGCAAGGAGAGAAGCCTAAATCACAACAATGACAAGTGGCTGGGCGGAGTCATGTTCTATTTTCGTCGTTCAAGCGGCTTGGGGGGCCAGCCTTTCTTCCGTCCGGACCAATGATCTCCACTTGCATTGGTTTCCGCAGAGCTTCACGTCTGCGTTCCCTTTACAGGGACGGGATGAGTATGATTTTTGCGCTGACATGGTCCCTTCACTTTCAGACACCTCTGTGCTAGAGCCTCCTTGGTTTTTACGCGCCTCCTGGACCTTGATGGTTGCCACGATGAGGACACGCCCACACTATCAATCCTGAACGTTGAATTACGTTGTCTGCTTGCTTCGATGACCACCCATACATTCAAGTCATATTCTTCGACATCGGCTTATGTCTCCCGTTCACTGATCCTGACATTCTTTTTTCGTCAGAGGAACACAAGACAGACGCATCATATGCAGCAAGAGAACTCGTATATATCAGCATGTTCTACCCCGCTGCAATCGGCCATCTCAGTCATAGCCATACAGTATCAAATACGAGAATATATGAGGTGTAAATCGCATCTAGTAAGTAGGACTTTCCGTTCTCAGCCTCGATTATTCGTTATCGAGTTTTTGGTTTCCGCCTCCATCGCCCTTTGGTTTCACATACTGGTTCACGATACAGCGGATCTCTGCTGAGCTCATATACCAACACGAGAGTAGTTTAAGCCCACCTTATGTACGAGCGAAAGGATATGACCATAATCAATATTGACCTCTTCTCTCCCGCCTTTTGCGGCCTCGAACAAGGCGAGTTCTTCACCCATTGAAGGCCGTTCGTCCGTTACGTTCAATTTGATGAGAATTTGTAGAGCCTCTGCCGCGGTCGGCCGCTGACTTGGGTCGTAATCCCAACATCCCTCCGCGAACGCCACCAAGGGCCCACCATTAACTATGGTCAGCTCGGAGTTTGATTTTGGTTGTGGCGGGGTAGCCTGACCCCTCATGAACGCCACAAGTAGTTGCTGGAGTCTGTAGTGTGCGATGAATGGACTTTCCCCAGTCAATGCTTGTGTCATGATAAGTTAACGAAGTAGAACCATCACCGCAATTATACGTTATCTCGAAGCAAATACAACCAAATCCCAACATGTCACTCTGCGGAGTGGGAGCCTGTGCTGCCTCTGCGACAAGGAGCTCTGGAGCCATCCAGTAAATAGTCCCAGAAAAGTCCTCAGCAGCGGTGGTTCCTACATTTGTGCTCATAATAGTGGAAACTCCAAAGTCAGCCAACATTGCTCTTTCCAACCGGGATACGAGAAAATTTCGCTACGCTTATTTTTTTGAGAACCAAGCATTAGAGAACATCTCTCGACTTACAAGGACAAAATCACTCACTCCTTTGACGTCAGCATGGACAATGCCTATGTCGTGCAAAAATTCAAGGACAGCAGCTACATCTGACATCTGACAGCTTTGATTCAGAACTGACAGTAATCATTTCCCTAGCACTCACCAAGGGAATCCAAGGAGTTTCTTGGAGAGGAGCAAACGACTGTCCACTGAGGAATGACAGGTGGCTGTGCAAAACCGTGTTCTATTTACGACCAGCGTCAAACAACCTTTCTTTCCATATACTTTGCAGAGCTTCATACACGCGTCCCTCCCCCCAGAACGACTAAAAATGATCCCCTGTGGTGAAAACATCTTCTTTTCGTTTGCTCGCTGAAACACAGTAGCTGCGCTTTTGCTGAGTAACTTGGGTTTTATGGGCGTCCCTTTCAAGATCTTCAGTAAGTAGGTCGGCATACTATTTGTGAGTGCCGTGCTCACCGATTTTCTCAAGCCGACTCTCAGAATTTGTCTTGAAATTATTGCTGCTGCCCATAAAAATGCCATCCAGAGAAATAATCACTCGAAGTTTATCAACGAGAAGAACGGCGGAAAACCCATGAAAGGAATACTGCGGATCGTAGGCAACCGGGGATAGGTAATGAGAGGTCTCCCTACATGATAACTACTAAAGGCCGAGCATAGATACGAGGAAGGTACTCAGACGGGCTCGGAGGAAGCTACCAAGGCCAACGATCCTGAGGCTTGTGCCAACGTTGGAAAGGTACATGACTGGGAACGCGATGTAGGCCTGCACTGGAGCTCTTGTTCCTGTATACTCGATAGCTGGCCTGAACCCAGAAAGTCACGTCAAGCAGCTGGAACGGGGATGTGTGCTTCGCTTTGCTTACCTTTCATTTGAACTGGTCACGAGAAGGCTGGCTTGCTGGAGGGCTTACACAAGGCTCCGTCGCCTGGCTTATCGTCTAATGTTCAAAGTTTCTCTCTCCACATGACATCGGAATTCAAAAGGCCACTTGATTTTGGATGAACGGAGAGGATGTCCAAAAAGCCCATTTGAACCATAGGTCCTTCATTTATTCTGTGAGTCCATGACTAATCGCTGAGTCCATCTTTCGGTAGATCAAGCTCACCAGATTCTTTGCTCGCCAGAACCGTTGGTTCAATTGTGCTTTTGATGCTCTCCAGTGCAAGTTTAAATCAGGGGTGGAGGGTGCAGTTTTTTCTTACCCTTTTTGCCATCACTTATCGCTTTGCATACTGACGTTCGAACACATCGTCATGTTTGCTGCATTTATTGGGTTCTTGGCTTGGTGCAACCTGGCTCTCGGGATGTTCGTCGGCTGCGCGATGGGGGCGTCGGCTGTGAATGCATGGCAAAACTTTAGGGTGGATCCAAATGTTCCGCTGGGAGAAGACGACAGGCAGAACGTTTATCTGAGCGTTACGAAGTTTTGGTTGATGGACGAGTATCTGAATAACGGTTTTTTGTTGGACGATGGGCCACGTGGGGGAAGATCGACTGAGATGATGGATTGGTCCGTCGGCGCCCAGGATCCCAAAATAGCGCTCCTTGTGGTCGTCCTTCTACTTGTCTTGCATAAAGTCTTGTTTTGCGAGCTTTATTGTCACCAGGATCTCCACATACTATACCCACACCCGAATACATAATATATACTCTATTCAATCGACCGGTCAAGATTTTGGCATTCGCCCCGCCACAGTTTCGGTTTGTACGGTTTTGCGAGATCAGTCGGCTGAGATGTTCAATCAGCTGCACGCAGAACACACGACTCAAGCAACGCCGTTGAACGGTCGTGTTGGATGTCAACATTGCATCTCAAGTTAGTCGCTTCCCAACACGTGCGGGTCCTTATTTTCGTTCTAAATTGGACGACTCGAGCTCCAGTTGGCAGATCCAGAGCGTCTGACGACTTACGCTGGTGCCACTGTCCTATCCCGTATTCCATGGAAATCTTGACTTGTAAAGCACGCTGACATTTCATTCACTGGCCGGCCCTCGCGGGTGGAAGAACCCTGTCATACCAGGGCTGTGGGACCTATCACTTCCTTGGACAAGCTTTCCTAGACCTCCTCTCGTGAGAGTGAGGCTCTGCACAACAGTAAAGTGCCTCATCATGACGCTCATTGTTTCATGGCGTGAATAGACTGCCATAAAACTGATACTAGCCAGCCAGAGGCTCAGGTTTTTGGTTTTAGACGCCCACTGACATTGTCAAATTAGTATTCTACCCCTAAGGTCCGTAGTCTAGCCCTTTGCACCATGACCACAGTGCCGATAATTTCGCCCAGTTTTCAAAGACACAGGAATTTGCCGATTCAATCCTCAGCCAATGAGCTGACTAACCGCTCCTCAAATTCGAAATTATCCATGCCTGATCTTTGTGGTTCACGAGATGTATCTGTGGCGATCGATCAATTGAAAATCAGATTTACAGCCGAAAAAAAGAAACTTGTTTTGAGAAGCAGGAGACAGGCAGTCCGGTTCCCCGGCTCCAGCCATAGTAGTCCAAGGCCCGAACATGGGAGGTAAGCGTCGCTTTGAAGCTGAGGGCTGCCCGTTGAGGCGTCTGGTTACTCGCCAAGTCCTGGTTCGGGCTTCTTAACTAGCTCTCGAAAAGCCGCTCTGCCGGTTTGATTGAGGGGGGATGTGCTTTCGTCGCTTACAAGATGATCTTATGTCACGTTCCTCACTCGTCCGAGGCCTTAGAATGGATGGGTAGATCACACATTCTTCAAAATATGGAACATCGCACACAGTAGTACTTTGCACCAAATTTCCCAATGTCGGAGGATATTCTATACATGATGTGTCTACGGGCGCTTCGTAAAATATTTCTGGAATCAGAACGTTCAGTGGATTACTGGGTTCTCTGAAATGGCCTAATGCTAGAAATAGCTCAGGATACGACACTGACAGTTTGCTCCAGGGTTGAAGCTCTACCGAAAAGGCACAAGGTTGTCGGCCCCATGCACCGATTACCTATCACTCCAAAATTCATTTTCCCCTCACTGTAACGACACTCTCAACTGCAGCACCCTCCACAACTTACAGCACGGTAGATATCATAGGCCGTAAACTCACTTAGTGTGCTGGACGCCAGCCGAGCCCGTCACGGTCAGCTATAATAGCGCCCTGCTTGGAGCTTCAAATTCCAACTCTGCAAACGAGACTTTCACTTTCTGCATCAATCGAGGGGTATCAGCTGAGCTTATTAGTACTGGCCTCACGATCAGCCTTGTACAATTATGTATGAATGACGCGGATGACAAATTGTCGGTAGAACTTTGTCGGTGCTTCTGACCCGATGGAGGTGTTTAACAGCTTTTTAAAATTCATGAGACGAATTCCCATTCTGTGGCAGTCACTTTCCACATGTCGGTTTTCGGAAATGAAATCACAAATGATTCTGGACTGTCATCATTGGTAAGGTGCCAGAACACACCTTGACCATAAGTGATGTTTGCTCCGGTGTCACGAGTTACCCGGCATTGTGGAACATTGTGGGATGTCTTATTGATGTCATGAGTGGAAGGGTGTAGGTCCATGTCAATTAGATCGGCTCCAGCCCGTGCAAGGGGTAACAGAGCTTGGAACTGGGGCCGTTAAGTCTACATATAATTACTACATCAAGGTAACGGGTCTTTAGAGGGGAGGAGACAGATGCTAGGGGACTGTGCTTTGAAAGACAATCATGATGGACGTGTGGTTGTGGTCATCAACCGTCGCACGGCGTGGTTTGATCAAATTGATCCTGAGCTATTTCTGGAATGGCATAACACAGGGAAGCGCTAGTCTGTGACTAAGTCGTGCAGATCCTCTTCCACATTCTCCTTTAGAAATCTTGGAAAGCCACGGCACTCGCTTAGAAAAAAAATGGGGGTTTGTATGCGTAAGGCTAGGTCGTAAATGGCAAGATATTCGGTTGGAAAGGGAGATTCCCGAGTTCTCAACTCACGGGGTCCTCTCGCACTTCAGATATTTAAGCCCAGTGGATTTGTCGGTGAAGGGCCAACCGGTCATCGGTTCTCCTCTTGTCTCATGCTTCGCCCTCTATCGTTCTGCTAGCTTTGCTCTCAAGCTGGGATCTGGAGCTCGTCTCTATGTTCTCGAGCGCCTCATACCAGTGCTCTGCCACTCGGTGATGTTGTGCTTGATGTTATTCTAGTTCCCATCGACGACTACACCTGGACGACAACTACTTGATTCCTGATGGCGGCTGGCGTTCCCTTGCTTTCAGAACCAGTTTTATGGCAACACTTCTTACTTGTTGCTCCCCGATTTTGTATCTCATCTCTAGGGTGGGAGGGAGGGCATTCAACATCTTCGAGAGTGGACGGGTGGGTGGGTAGGCTCTCGCGAAAACACCAAACATAAATGCCAGGGGGTGGTTGGGTGGTGAAGAACTGGCATCGGCAGTTTCTGGTGGCAACACTCCTAGGCAACAACAACTCCCTGGGTGGAAGTGTCTTGGGGGCTCTCTCTGGTAACATCGACTTCTGAACGTGGTACGGGCGGGTGGCAAGACTTCCTGATGACTTGACATCCCTCTAAATCAGTGTGCTTGCACCTGTAAGTGAGTGGATATTTCTCTGGCCGGCTTTCTCCCTCTATGTGTGTTGTCATTTGATTATATTTGGTAAGTCCCTGTATCAAGTATGTCAACACTGAGTCTGAGATTGAATATGATGAAAGATAAGCAGTGGTTCTGGATCAGGAAAAGCAAGATCAGCAGATGAGTCCCTTTAATTATTGTATTGACAAACTGACTTTTCAGTCTAGTTGGGGCCCTGGAGGCCTGGCCTTGACCAGGACGGAGCCCTACTCCTGGGATGATCATGCCCCCTTGATGCGGGCCAGGAGCTCAGTAGGCTTCATCTGTTGGATGAAGCTGAAGCTAAGAGCATGATCACTGTAGTTAGTTATCTTAAATTGATGACAGTGGATAGAGTAGCCAAAATATGGACTCTGTGTGTTTCTTTAGTATGAAATACAGTTTTTGACTACAACTTTAAAGACGGTTACACGACTTCTAAATGGAGACTCGGCAAATTGGAATTGTTTGATGCACCTTCCACTACCCGTGCTGCATATGTGACAATGTGTCCTCACTTAGTATTCCTAGCCAAACACACTTGCAACTTCAGTGCGTTTACTGGTACCCGGGATTGACATTTCCCCGAGCTCCAAGTATGTACCCCAGTTGAGTCAATTGTTCGTTAGTTTAGGCATTCCTCGCAATACGCACCCGATGAATGGGAAAGTCAGAGAACTATGGCGCACGGTGGCCTAGCCATTCTCTCGTCGCGTGAGCTGATTATTAGCGTAAGACAAGAGTTTACATTAGCATAAATCGCCCAAATGTACCAGTATACGACAACATTGTTCCTACCTGGTAAACCTAAACCCATGTGGTCAGACGAGAACAAAGGGTATAACTCACAATCGAAGTGATGACAGGTGGCTGTGCACAGCCAAGTTTTATTTTAAACTGAACTCGTGTGCTGCCGAAGTCCTGACTATACCAGCGCTCAACCCTGATTTCTCTCAACATTCACATCAGCTTCACATACACGTTACCTTCGCCAGGATGAGTACGAATCTTTGCAGTGACAAGGGCCCCTTTGACTTCGGGAACCCTTGCGTCAGAGCCTCTTGGGGTGCTCTCGTGCCAGGCGCTTTCGTCTTTGCGCTATGTGTCTTTTCGATTCCTGTTCCGGCTTTCATCCGCCGTTTGTTCGAACCAATCACCCGATAGCTACGAACATATCTAACGTTGCCTGAAGCTGAAGCACTCGATGACCAGGGTTGGCAGGAGAGAAAGAAGTTGAGGAAGGAGAGGAGGCAGGAGGTGTTGTTCACTCATCCCAATCGGTTCCGCTTTGGCGCATAGCCATCTTCGTGTTTGTCGAGATTGTAGAGACACTGTGCTGGTCAGCGTACGGATCCTATCCCCTCTACGACGACAAAGCGAACTGGTGGAGAGGCGCAAGGGTTCTCATCTATGCAGTTGCATGGTTGTATACAGTCATTAAACCTCGTTTTGCGCCCCAAAACAACCCCTCCCTTCGACATGTTCGTTACCTACTGCTTCTTGCTGCCGGTATCCTTGAACTTGGGGGGGTATTTGTCTGACCATACTGTATTCGACGTGCCATTACCCAACAAGTATGTCCTCACGGCGGTTATCACAACAGTGGTGGCAACCACCGCTCTCTTGATTGATGTGTGCGGGATGCCCCTCGCCATACCCAACGAAAGAGTGAAAAAGGAGGATGTTGTAAGTTCTATTCCTACCTGACTCTGCACATCAGCTCAATCTTCCGCAGGGGCGTACCATCACACCGGAGGATTACACATCGCTTTTCGGCTGGATCATATTCTATTAGTTGTACCCCTTGGTTCGCAGGGTGAGTGTATGCTGTTGTTTTTAATCAGAGTCACCGAAGGGTTTCGCTATTAGGGCCGATCTACAACTCTCAACGAGGAAGACGTTTGGGACCTCAGCCCGACCTTACAATCTCATTCTATCTTCGTCAAGTTTAGCCAGACAGAGTTCGTGACGTCAGTATCTCACCTGTGGCACTCTATTTACAAAAATAGACGCTCTGCCTTGCTACGGAGAATTTGGGTTGTTAACTTCTCGACTTGATGTATGGCGACATATTGCTTTGTAACATCGATTACAGAAGCACTGACTCCTTGCTTCAATAGTCTCGACTTCACTTTCACGCTTGTCAGTGTGGTATTTAACTACGCAGGCCCGTTCTTCCTTAAGTACGCATCCCGTTGCCCATCGGTCGTCAACACTTACATGAGAGTTCAGGCAGATTCTCGATGAGATCAATCACGAAACCACATCTCGTGCGAGCAGGAGCAAGGCCTACGTTTACGCTTTCTTCTGCACTTTAGCTAAGGTAAACTGACCGACGCACTCACTGAGCCTATGCTAAACTCTCCTTTCAAGCTGACGTTCGGCGCCTGTGGTTTGGTCGTCGGGCGCCCACTCGCATTCGTTCCGAGCTCATGGCAGCGATCTACGAAGAAGCTCTCAAGAGGAAGGACTACTCAGGAATCATTGACAAAAGCAAGATTGAAAAGTCTGACGAAGAGAAAACTGGGGAGGATGGACATCGAAAGAGCAAGCTGTTAAAATCGTCGTTCACGATGTTGGCTGAAATGGATTTCGCTTCCAGAGAAACGCAAAGCCAAGAAGAAGGCGGAGAAGGGGCAAGCTGCCAAAGCAGTTGATCCGAAGGCTGGTGCCGACGTTGGAAGGAGTGCAAATCCCATGGCCGGGGATGCGAACAGGGCAGGTAATAGATTTCACTTGACTCCTAATAGTGAAAAATTGATAACGATTCAGATATCCCAAATGGCCAGCGGACTCTACTTTTTGTATGGAGCGCCTTTTGAAATTGCGATTGCAGGGACCATGCTCTATAAGTCCGTTTTACTTCTCTCGTCCTCCCGAATCGAATTCCACTCACAAATAACTAGATTTCTCGGCTGGAGCGCTTTCACCTAGACGCAGCGTTCGAATTCAAAAGGGTGTCTTGGCTGCGAGGATAAGCGTATGGGCGTTCTTAATGAGCTTGTCGGAGCCGTGCGTGTTTTGTTTATTTCATCAGCCCACGACTATCTCTACTCCGTGTTTCGTATTCAGGTCAAGTTCATCAAGTTCTTCGCTTGGGAGGATCGTTGGATTGATCGTGCAGTGGATGCCCGTCAGAACGAGTTGAGGCGGATGGTGAAAGATGTGATTTTCCTTGAATGCTGTACCTTCTACTGTGTATTGACAAGATCGGTTGCTCGGCATAGCGCGACTCAACTCTGTCATGTTCTACTTTTTGTGGTCGTGTGCTCCCATTCTGGTCTCCATCACGTCGTTCTTCGTATACGTCTTACAAGGTCATGTGCTGGACGTTAGCACTGCCTTTACTATAAGTGATTTCAGCTTGAACCATTTCGGACAACCTTGCTCATATGAGGATGTAGGCCATTGCACTCTTCAGTATGATAAGTTTCGTCAACACTCCATTCCTTCTGTTCTCCGTATATTTCGGACTACCTCTGAACATTATTCCGACATATATCATCCAAGTTCTCCAGGTATGCAACACTCATTATCTTGAAGTTCGGTGCATATGATGATAGACCCGTGTAGCACTTGAGCGGGTCTCCGTGTACCTAGATGAAGACGAAGATTCCGGGCAAGCCTCAGCCCCAAGAACGATCGCTCTTCTCCACCTGCAACTGGGACCAGCGCGGAAGAAAACGGCTTGGGTTTCATCGACGCATCATTCAGGTGGAATAAAATCCCTGACGACAAAGACAAGAGTAAAGACACGGCTAATGGCGCAACAAATGGCAAAGCACGTGAACCTTCATCATCAAATACTGTCGTGGAGGATACGGCCTCAACCATTGCGAGCGAAACGAGTAACGTCAGTTCCATTGCTATTGATTTCACGGCACCAGGTGATGAGGATCGGAGGTTTGAGCTAAAGGATTTGAATATCCGATTCCTGAAGGAGAGTTGACTATCGTTACTGGTTCTAGTGCGTCCGGCAAAACAACTCTTCTGGTACGTCTAGTCTCTGATCCCCAGCAGTTTGCCAGACTGACTGTCCTGTACCTAGATGGCTCTCCTGGGAGAGATGACCACTGTCTCCGGTCGCATCATCATGCGTAAGGAACCATCTCAAATTGACGAAAACGGATTCATGCACTCGATATCGTATGCTGCTCAATCTCCGTTGAGGCACCAGTCGATCAAGGACAGCATTTTGTTTGGGATCCACTTTATGAGGAGAGGTATGAGGCAGTTATTGAGGCTTGTGCTCTCAGACCGGATTTGGAAATGCTTGAGGATGGTGATCAGACCGAGATTGGTGCTAGGCGGGTTTTTCTCGAGAACTGTTGTTGCTATTTATTGATGGCCTCTTGAGCAGGGGTGTCAGTTTGTCTGGTGGACAGAAAGCCAGAGTTGCCCTTGCTCGGGCTGTGTATGCGAGGACGAAATATATGCTATTGGATGACCCACTCAGCGCTGTTGTACGTCTCAGCTGATTTGTTTGAGTGATGCTTCCCTAATTAGCGATTGTAGGATAGTCACACTTTACGATTCTTGTATGAACATCTGCTCCGAGGACCCCTGCTTGTCAATCGTACTGTGGTATGCCTTACTCTTAAATCGCTCAACGCGACCCTTCCTGATCCATTCATAGATTTTTGTCACGCATCACGTTGAACTTGTTCTTCCACTGCGCATGCTACCTCGTTCGCATACTCGATGGTCGAATCGATACACATGGCACAATCAAAGACCTTCGCGCTCGAAGTGTCCTGGACAACATCAAACACGATGTCGAGGTCGAAGCCAAGAAAGAAGAGGCTGTTATTTTCATTGAAAGAACTGTTGAGGATAAAGAGGCGGTCAAGAGTGGCGAGGCAGATGCCACGGACGCTAAGAAAGACGCTTCCTTGACTAAGAAGCCAAAGAAGCCGGCTAAATCTGAACATCAAGAGACTGGTAGTATCAAGTGCGCTATTTACAAGGATTATTTGAAGGAATCGTGAGCGTTCTCGTGATCTATCCACGACTTGTTTGTTCACTGATTATTTTTCTGGGTCTTACTGGACTTGGATCATTCTTGGTATTCTAATCATCGTTACACAGCTGTTGGGTGTCGGTGAAAAGTTCTGTGTCAAGGTACGCTTTTGCTGACCAGCTTCGATAATGAGACGCAATGTACTGGTGTGGCTCACTGAACATCCTCATGCCCTCCGATGCCTGGAAAACCGGCCGCCTCCTCTGGAAACGACTCTTACGTCAGCTATCTTGGTCCGTTTAGTCTGCTGTAAAGAGATTATCCTCTCCGTTACCTGGACAATATATTTGTACTCTCCATGCGGTTACAAGAACACCATCTAAAAGGAGTTCTCAACCCACGAGCGCATCTGGATATCCAAGTCACTCAATTGCTGTGTTGTTTCTTTTCAAGAACGCCCTCACCCACGAATCTAAAACGAAACCGTGAAACCTAGCGGGCTTTTCAAACGGCTGTTCATGTGCACGCAACGAAGGGGCAAGGCCCAGTTTTTCTATCTTGTTTCTTCTCCTTTGCCACGACCATCCCCTCTTCTCTCACCCAAGGGACGTGGCTTTGTTTCTCTCGACGATCAGCCTGCAGCTATACAGTCCAATTTGTACGCCCCTGCTGGTTCCGACAAAATATTAACCTAATCCATTTGTAACGAACAAGGTACAGGTACATCGAGTGTGGTAAAAGGATTTGAAAATGCCAGCACTTCACTGACGGAGAGATCAAGGGCTTCAGAGTGTCGTCGCACATTACCAAAGCCAAGAGAAGGAAAAGACCAGGTAACGTTGTATAGAAGGCATGTTTATTGCAGTGCTTTAATTGGCCTTGTGTTCAACCACCTTATCTGGTTTATACTGTTCCACGTTTGGCTACTGCTCAGTCATCCAAGTGCGAATACTAAAATAGTTCAGGCCCACCTTGTGTATAATGGATAGTATTCGACCGTAATCAATCTTCACCTCGGGCCTCCCACTTTTTGCGGCCTCGAACATGGCGAGCTCTTCTTCCATCGAGGGTCGTTCATCTTTCACATTCAAGTCGGACAGGAATTGTAAAGCCTTTGCTGCAGTTGGACGCTGGCTAGGATCACGATTCCAGCATTCTTCTGCCAGTGTCAACAAGGGCCCCCCGTCGGCAACGATTGGATCGCCATTTTTTCTCGGTCGCAAAGGGGTAGCTTTCGGATTCAAAATCAATGCTGCAATCACTTGCCCGGGTTGATATCCATTGAATGGTATCTGGCCAGCCGAAACCTTATTCCAAGTAGGTTGACTGATTCATCATCATAATGTTTGTATCGTGGACCTTACCTCAAAGCAAATACAACCAAATCCCCACATATCACTCTGGGGAGTGGGCGGCAGCGGTCCCTCTCCGAGAAGGAGCTCCGGAGCCATCCAGTGATTGGTCCCGGCAAAGTCTCGAGCTGTCGTCGTTCCTACATTCGTGCTCAGAATGGTGGAGACCCCAAAATCTGCCAGTATCGCCCTTTGTGATCGAGATACAAGGACATTTTTCTGTGTTCAAGGTTGGAGCATTGAGAATACGTCTTGACCTGCATGAATGAAACAACTCACTGCTTTAAGATCAGCATGGATGATATCCATATCATGTAAATATTGCAGGCCGGCGGCAATATCGGACATCTGATTACCGATTGGATTGAGAATGGCCGATCCCGAGACTTTTCCCAGTGCTCACCAGGAGGATTTGGATAGAAGAGGTGTTATTGGATTTCTTGAGAAACTCGGTAAGGTCTCCATTCTCCATCCAGGGTGTCACTATGCAGATCCTCTTGTACTCAGCCGAGAAGTAGGCGCCATACAGAGGAATGATGTTCAAGTGAGAAACATGAGCCAGGAGTGCGAGTTCTCCAGCCTGCGCCTGTCCAGAGATATCACGACGAAATTACAGTCAACACTAAAGAGAGAGCCGTACCCGTAAAATTCGCCTGACAGAGTCTTTTGCATCAGCAGTTGTGCTAGATCCATTCGCGCGAACAACCTTCACACATACTGCTTGCCGGTTGAAGGTCCCTTTGTAAATCAGCCCATAACCGCCTTCGTCGTTCATTGGATAAGTAAAATTACATTGTACGCCAGAAAGCTCAGTGCATTTCGGGAATACCTGGGCGGACTTTGCTATCCTTCTGAAGAGATTGAGAATACGTCTTCGCTCAGTACGTGACTGATGAAGCTCTTGACGTTCAACGACCTGCACTGGAAATAAGATAAGGGACAAAAAAAAATCTGCATTGAAACTGACTTCAGCCAGAAAATCCACTACGTCCTGGGCGTCCATTTCCCACATGTTAGTAGACATATTCGCTGCCAACAAGGTTTCAAGAATAGCAGAAATGGTCTGAGCCAGACTACGCTTCAACTCTTCATTCTCTTTTTCGAGGATGACCCGCCCACGCTTTAACTCGTCATTCTCCCTTTCGAGCTCCGCAAAGATGATCTGCTTGCGCTCCAACTCTTCGTTCTCTTGTTTGAGCTTTGTAAGGATAGCTTGATCATGCTTGAACTTTTCTTTCTCTTGTGGGAGCTCCGCAAGGATGACTTGACTGTGCTTCAACTTTTCATTTTCTCCCTCAAGCTGTGAGAACTTCTCTTCAAGCTGCAATAGTTCAAAACCTTGAGTTGTTCACTGAAGGTCTCAACCAGGAATTGTTCTTACATTGATTTGCGATGTCTTTTGAATCTCCGTCAATTGCTCAGCCGGATGGATACTTGAATGATGGACAATACGCTCTGTTTTAACGAAGTTAAATAACGGTCTAATGAGAGAATGACGGAATTACTGACCGATATCAACAACATAGACCATGCCGTTACGATCGGGTTGATTTGGGTCGTCTCCGATCCCCCCCCAAAAAACTATTTTGGGGCCTCCAGTTGTGGCACAGATATTGGGTTGGCTAAGCATATGAGGACGTGGATCCAGTGGATAATCCAACTTGGACCATCGGCGCTCTGCATCACATGGTGTCACAAATCATTGCACATTCAGCAATCTACAGTCAGGTATGGAACTCGGCTGCAGACATACCTGAAATCTTGAATGCAAACACGCTATATTCTACTATGTCCTTGTCTAGACCCGGAGTATAATCGCCAACAACATAGACAACATCGTCAAACACAGCAGCAGCGGGTGCCAATTGTCGTGGCTGGAGCGGGCCGTCCCCGACGATGCGGCCCAATGCGCTCCAGCATTTGCTCTTCAAGTCAAAGGTCCAGGCAAAAGTACCCCGATTTTGGTCTGGAGGCGGGTTCTTGGTCAGGAACTTGAAGCAACTTGTAATTCTGTAATGAGATCAAGAAATGTCAGCCGTAGCATGATGATTGAGGCCACACAAACAGCATTAATCCATCTTGGTACGAGACCAAGATATTGGGGTCCGGTTCCAATGAAGGTCGTTCGCCCGAACAAGGCTCGACTAGCTCCCATGTGGGTTTTGTGTGTACTATAGCGCAGGACAGGAGAGACATAAATTAGTAAAATGAGATACACAACAAAAAACCAACATGCGTGTGTTGAGATTGAAGGCCCACAGGTCAGATTTCCGAGGCCAATACTCGTTCGACTTGAAAACACCATAAAGGTAGATGGTTGCACCAACTGCGACCATGGAATGTCCCCAAATAGGACCAGGGGCGTCGCTATGGACAGTAATCTTTGACCACTTGCGGGAGACTAATATTTCATTGTATGTAAAGTTAGAAATGGGTCTTGAAATCTCCTTTTCAGATCCTCACAAGACACATACCAAGGTTGAGTAGGAACAAGCTCGGATCCATATTTTCCCCATTAACCACATATCCGCCATGGAGAGCGAGAACATTGCCAACAATAGTCATAGCAGGTTTGTATCGTTCACCGGGACGATCACCACCACATTGGAGGAGAGTGACAGTGTTATCCTTGCTTGAATAACGGAAAAGCGTCTCCGGATCGCCAAACCCAAGGTAAACGTACACATCCCCGCTTTTGGTTGCACAGAGCCCAAGATCTGAACGAGAGAATAGGAAAGGGGAAAGATCTCTCGCAGCAGGGGCATTTTCTTCACCAGGAATAGGGGAGGGAGGGAGGCAAATAGGGTCACGAAAGGATGAAAAGGCGGGGAGGACATTGCTGGATGGGAGGGGGCTTTGAGGAGGTTCTGGTAGTTCGGAGAGGGCAAGATCGGCGAGTTTAGCGAGTTCGGCTTGACCGCGCATATCTTGAGGGTCAACTCAATCGTGCATTATACCAAGGTCAACGGATGAGCACGATGTGCTTGTAAGCTGTTGGGTATGGCTGCGTATGGAGGATGACACGAATGATTAACGATGGGCGGTTGATTGTTAGTAACAAGGTTCTCAGCATGACATGCTGTTCCAGGCGTCCTATTTTGACCGAGTGGCTGGATATAAATAATATCTGTAACGCACACAGCACGCGCGAATCGACACATGTTGAAAAACATGAATCGAAGAAATCAAAAACTACATAGATATTTTCCACGTCTTTTTACTATTTTCATATCTACTTATTATCAATCAAACAGCATACGCACGAACAGAGCGAACCAAACAGATCCACGATTACTACTTACAAACTGTACAACAAATCAACCCCCACAAATGTACATATCTACGCATCCACAAACACTCACGCTTACTGTTCACAGTGGAATCACCGAACAGGTTGGAAAGGGACTGAAACGCCCGTCCTACTAAGTCTCGCCAAATCGCTGAAAACATACCGATTTTTGCCATCATGAGTATCACGAAGTTAAATAAAGAAAAACAGGATGGGAGACTTTACCTTAATGCACCCTCCATACAAGCTTTAATTTCTGTATACGAAACAATTAAACAACTCGTATCGTCCCTCGATACAAGCATAACCCGCTCCTCCGATCCTGTGTCGAGCTACAGGATGCAGATATGTTAGCGCACTGAAGTGCGAGGAAAAAGCGAGGAGGAAACGTTACCTTATTCAAACAAGTAAGAACTTGCGTCATATTCACAACCCATGTTCATCAGCTTGATGATATATCTATCCCTCGTTTCCAGCCATCTCGGTTCGAGTGCGAATCTACATCGAGGACGAGCGAAGCGAGACAAGTTGGTGAAAGTGAGAGTGAGCGTCAATGAGTATAAGTGCGAGATCAGAGTGGGAAGAAACAAGAGTATGGCGGTCAGTATCAAGTCCTCCGTCGTCCATTGATAAACCCAAATTTACACAACAATCTAGCCAACCTCGCATTCTCCAGCTCACTCAACAATTCAGTTTCGAGACGATCAGTGGCCAACATCGCTTCTTCCATTTCTTGTTGAATTTTCGGTCTGATCATTTCAAGGTGGTCTATACTCTATTAACACCAACGTTAGTCACAGAATAGGTTTCGCGGAGGAAAGACATACCTTGACTCCACCCTGTCACTCCCTTCCGCCTCCGCCTTCTCCAGGCCCTCCTCCAGGACCATCACCAGACCGATGAAACGATTTCGAAATCAAATAAAGCGCAACACTCTTAATCTCCAGTTTATACCACCTCTGCATCCAATCTAAACTCTTCTGAAACTGCGGAGCAGTCCAAGCATTAACATTCATACACGCAAGTGAAATGATCAATCCCTCATCCATAGTCAAACCCTCTTGCGTCAACGCTAGATTATTCATCTGCGTTATTGCGTTCACACCACCCGTACCACCTGTATCCGTAGAAGACAACATAGGATGGTTGAGTAATGAACCCTCGGTAGGGTAGTGTGGTACATCAGGGGTTCCGATGCGAAGTCGGCTGGAGGAGGTTCTGAGATTTTCGGTTAAGTCTATCATCCGGACAGGTATTCCGAGATCGTAAACCTTGTTGATTGTGAATGCGAGCTGGACGACATATGACCAGGAAGTGCTTTTGAGAAATATTTGGCTTGGGTCGGGTGGTAGTTGGGTTTGTAATTGTCGAGTGTAGGTGCTAGCGTTGTTGTGAGGCGTGGAGGTGGGCGTTGAGCTGAGGTTGTGGTTGTGCTAGGGAGTGTGGTAGAGGTGTTTTCGGAGTAA
>KQ962049.1:52695-71376 GCA_001563735.1 Leucoagaricus sp. SymC.cos
TTGTCTTGGACTTTATACTTGGGCTTTTGTGCCCTTTAATCTTTTACTGCTGGTGTCACTGCACTCCTTGGGAAAGGGTGTTGGCAATATTAGGCAGCTTATATATGTGAGAACCAGCTAAGTACAACATAATCTTTCTCTGGCTTTGCACTCTAACAGGTGCTTTGTTGCATTTGAGGCCCTCCCACCCTCACTCTCTCCATAGATAGTATGACCATCTCCTAGTAATTCTGGTCATTTTCTGTACCTTTCAGCACTTTAGTGTCTTCCAAATTTTTTTAGTGGATGATTAGAGTTGAGGGTTTCTTCCTAGGCTGCTATGTACTCTGTAAGATGACCTGGTTGCTTTAACTAGTTGGTAGGCTGCTGTTTATATAGTAGTCTTAGGTGCGGACTGCGATCAAGCACTGCATAATAAATTGTTGAACTTGTACAGAGCATATCTAACACCTGACTGAACCATTGGGCCAGCCAGAGGCAGTCAAAGTAGTGCTTTCAATATAGGCACTGTTTGTCAGACATGCTGTGCTCACCTTTGCAGTTGAGATAGCATGGGGCATGAGGGTATGGGGCTCTCTCAGGGGTCAGGTCCTGGGGTGGAGTGGCCTTGGAGTTACCTCAGCAACAGGGCACATATAGGTAGTGGCTGGCCTCAGTGTGAGAGCCAGCATAGCAGAGGCACTTGGGGGCCTGGGCACAGCAAGCACAAGTCGAATGTTCCCAGCACTAGCAACACTAGCACAGAGGGACACCTGAGTGAGAGCAGGCCACCTGTACAAAGTAGGCAACCAGGCCAAACTGGAAGGAGGCACCAATCAGGTGCTTAGTAGTAGTGCTAGACTGGGAGTTGAGAATGTTGAACCACACTGTGGTAGTATTGGCACATCATGAGTTTCTCATAACACAAAGGATATTGGTGAGAGTAAAGGAAGAGGCCAGGTGGGACTTCCCCATAGTCTCCTTGATGAGGGCAGGTATGATAGGGGTAATCCCATCAGCTTAAAAATAAAGAATGTCAACAATCTTTAAAAAAGATTGTGACCTAGAAAGGGCAGTCTTGACTGGCTCAGAGAGTGACAGAAGGCACTAGATAGTAGAGAAGATTAGGTCTATTTCATCCTGACTCACAATATGAAATATAAGGAGGAGGACACCTCTATAAGCAAATACACAAGAGTTAACCCAAAGATTGCTCTTACTAAGAGCCTGATTGGGTGAGCCAACCAGGGCAGGGAAGGTGGAGAAGCTGAAGAGTGGAGACACCTGAACCAGAACCTAATGAGGGAAGGGACCAGCAATAGTCAACTTAATCTTATACTTAGAGGTGGCAGGGGGAACAGAGGCCTGATACATCACAATGATGTGATTAGAGAGAAGATCAGACATAGTCTTGGCCAGATTGACCAAAGCTGTGATGTCATAGACAGTGTCAGTATAAGACCTCTTGGAAACAGAGGAGACCTTAATGCTAGAAGGGGCTAGATACTTGGGGAACTGAGTGAGCTGGGGAGAGGGAGCAGGCTTAATAGCCTAAGGGCATGCAGTGGCCTCAGAAAGAGGGCCACACAACTTGGAGGAGGGGCTTGGGGCTACTGAGTCAGCAGATCTATAGGTCAAAACTGGGGTAGGAGTAACTCTGGGTAACATGTCATACATGATCAAAGCTAGTATGAGAGAGCTGGAAGAATTCTTAAAGGGTAGTGTATGCCACCCAGCAGTAACAACATAGTGCACAGTGATAGACACTGCACATGCAAGCCACATAGTATCATACTCCTCCTTCCAAGACTTTCCAGCCTAGGAAGAGAGGATTTTGTTGAGAGAAGCCACAGTGTCAAGAACACTACCAGTGGACTCATAGGTAGGGGCTGCAAACCATTGGGCAAAAAAAGGCTTAGGGATAGTAGGAGTAGAGAAGGCCTGAGGGGCTAGCTTGAAGGGGTCAGCAGAGGCACTAAAGGAGGAATCAGGGCAGGATGGGGTAGGCACCAGGCACAGAGGAGGGGAGACAAGCTCAGCAGCTGCACTCATCCTCTTCTTCTTGCCCTTTCTCTTGGAAGTGGGTGTAACAGTGTCTAAAAGACCTATAGAGAGTCCAGAGTGGCAAGAAGTGGAGGAGGATGTCATTTCAGCATTACTATCCCTGGGGGCAAAGAGGTCCTCAGTGTTAGAATGCTCTGACCTGCTCTCCTCAATGTTCTCATCCCAGAGCACATTAGCTAGATTATAAATATATTGAGATTTATCACTCATAATAGAAAGAACACAACCAAAATCCAGAGATAATAATGGTATAAGGAAAAGAAGAGATGAATGTATACCAGTTCTTTGCCTCTTATCTGGTCAGTCAGAGGATGAAGTATTTGTGGAACTTATCCTCCTCTAAGTATTATCCTGCAGATGTGGGTGTGGGTCAGGGCTCTGCTCTTTCTCCTATTCTATCTGTGTTGTATTTGGCTCCAGTAATTAAGCTATTTGACCTGCAGGCATCACATCTTGAGTGTGATGTCCTCTCATATATTAATGATGGCATCCTTATTGCCCAAGCCTATGAGCTTGCTGACAATCTCATATGTCTCAAACAGGCCTATAGATTTGTATATAAACTCTTTGTAGCATTTGGACTAGTGCTTGAGCATAATAAGTCTAAACTCTCTGTAGGAACAATAATAACCCTCTCATTGATTTGGGGTATGCCCTGTATACAGACAACTCTCCTCTCCACCCAAAAACCTTTTGGAGATACTTGGGCTTTTATTTTGATTGCCAGCTCAACTTTTATGAGCATGTGCAGTACTACTTGACTAAGGCTATCTCTATAGTATGTGCTATGGGGATGCTGGACAACTTGCTCAGAGGTCTTTCTCCTAAGCAAAAGCAGCTGCTTTACAGGTCATGTGTTATGCCTATTGCTATGTATGGCTTCTATCTTTGGTGTCATGGGCTGTATCTGCATAAGGCCCATCTCACCTCTCTTAACAAGATGCAGCATTGGGCTGCTATCTGGATTACAGGTGCCTTCTGCACCTCTCTATCTGGTAGGGTTGAGGCACTTACTAGCCTTATCCCCATTCATTTGTATCTTAGGAAGCTGAGATCATGGACAGCATATTGCATTCTCACTCTCTCTCCTACCCACTCTTCTAGACAGTTCCTAGAGACTTGGGATTTCCCTGGTGTTGATCCTCATTGATACTATTTTACCAGACTGGGCCACTCCATTGAGAAGGTTCAGTCTGGTATTGTTGATACCCTTTCACATCTTAGCATTCCAGTCACCCTAGAGTCTTTTGATACTGATGTGTCAGAAGCTCAGCCTGGGTGGTATCTTGTGGACTGGTTTTCAGACTGCATCCAGGTCACTGAGTTCTCCTCTAGAGAGGAGAACATCAATGCACATCCTTTCTTGATCTCTTACCACTATCTTCCCTTTTGGAAATATTGGTTATCAAGAGATTAGTCTATGTTGTATATGATTATGTCACTATTTGCTACTCTTGGAGCCCATATTGAGGACTCTGCTATGACATTCAATAATGAGAGCTTTGATCACAAAGTCTTCAATGCTCAAGTTGAGGCCACTATCATGAAAATGCCTACTAACAAGAAATAGAAGAAGAGAAAGACTTTGTCTCCTCTGAAACCCATTACTCCTAGTGGTTTGGAATCTCCCTTCACTAATCCCAGTTCTAGTAGTTTGGGTTTACCCTCCACTTCTTCTGCTGTTCCAGCTACTTCTCCAGCTATTGTTCCATCATCTGTAGAACAACAATTTTGATTTCCATCTAGTAAATCTTCCACTTGCAAAAACACTTTTGTACCTTTGCCCACTGATATACTTGGCTATGTATTGTCCCTCACTCCTGAGGATCTTGGAACTGACAATACACTTCTTGGCCAATTAACTGGTATTTGGCATTTTTTCTGTGCCAATAATGCACCTGAATTATGTGCTATGTTGGGTAATTTTTATGCTACAAATACTACCTATACCATGCAGTTTGCTTGACTAGTAGTTTTGCTAGTTGACACTTTCCCTTTCCCTCCTGAAGCCTGGTCTTCATGTAAACTCATCATCAATGGCAATTTGTCTCACTTATATACTTCTGCTGACATTATCCTCAGGACACTTGGCTGTACTAATCTATTGCCCAAAGCCTTGTCCCTTCTACCTGCTACAGTTGACATTCCTATGCCTCCTGTGACAAAAATCCCTCAGCCAGCTAATTCTAAGCCAGTTTCAAATCCTTGACCCAAGACGGCTGTACTGTTAGCAAAAAAGCCTCAGGCCTCTTTTGCTAATATTGTTAAATCCAGACCCAAGCCTAGGCTCTCTGGCCAGGCCTCTGCTTCTATTTGTGATGATGTTGGCTTAGTCAAACTTGCTAAGACCTTTCCCACCCTTTTTGCTGATAGCATTGCTACCATATATTGTGTTACTCACAATATTGCTGGTGCTTCTAAGCACAAGCTATCTTCTACTACCCTTGGCCTTTTTCATCATCAAATTTTCATCCCATTTTCCAACTCTGGAAATATTGATTTATTCAAACTCATTTCTCAATCCAATGATAATCTCACAGTCAAAAAGTCCTCTTTAAGGATTTTGACTGCTTGCATTGCATATAGAGGTCTCTCACTCTCCACTATCACTGTTTCATCTGCTGACAATCTTAAGACTGTCACTGACTTTATCTCCTCTAGCACTAAAGTTATTGTTACAGCATCTCTTTCATGCTCCTGATCTTTTCTTAAGATCATTGACATACCATTCTCTATCACACCTGATATTGTCACACTAGCCCTCACTAACTGTGGACTTGATATTGACCTTGCTGCTAAGCTGTGCATCATGTGTAATTCACAACACTTGGACACTGCTACTGTCTGGTTTGATGTCTGGGACTCTCAATCTGGTGCTTCCACTAAAAAGCTAAAGAACCAACATGTGAGCATTAACAATGCTTATTATCTTATCCAGCTTATGAAGGCTAACCCTGGCACTCCTCAATGTCAACAATGTTGGTGTTAGGGACATCTGTCAAATGTTTGCAAGACTTAGACTATCAAATGTCTACTCTACACTGGACCACACTCCAAAGTGCATTATTGTGAATACTGTGGTGCCTGCAAAGGCAATGCTAAAGCCACACCCCCATTCCCCCAACCAAGGCAAGTATACTCTGTCCTCATAACTCTTATTGCATCAACTATAAAGGAAAACATTTGGCTAATAACTATCATTATAAGTATTGGCGTTATTGATTTGATGCTGACTAGTTTATTTGTGTGTGCTCCAGGAGTACCTAGTTATCTACATAGACAGCTTATGTTTAGAAGAGAAGTACTTATATAGTATGTGTACCTATTATTTGCTATGTGATTTTTTTATTAGATATTTTTCTTTTTCTTAGCTAGTATATCGTGTACTTAGTTGAGGGCAGACTGTGAACAAGCACCACTTTATAAATTTTTAAATTAAAAAAAAAAAAAGAAGGACATCAATGTCCTGCATATCTTGAATGTAGAGCTTGACAGAGACCTTGCACTTGATGACTGTGTTGTTGTGGCCACTAATGTATTAGTGGGCTGGGACAAGGCTTACCAGGCTATATTTGTAGCTTAGGTTTGGGCTGGCAGTGTGCCTGTTAGGCAATTCCGCTAGGCTGCTGCTAGAGTTACTATATCTGATATGGAACTCTATGCCATTTGAATAGGCATCTTTGCTGCATGCATGCAGGAGGGTGCTTATCATATTGTTTTGTTCACTGACCACCCAGCTTTGGTGAAGTAGGTAGTGGACCCATTAGTCAGCAGGCTCTACTTATTTGCTGTCATCTTACTGGGTGGCTTGAGGAAGATCTCTCTAACACCTTTGCTTTTATATAGATCTACTCCTTTTTTGGAGTAGCCATTGCATCACATAGTCTATAGGTATACCACAGACCCTGCTGTCTGAGAGCTGGTGAGGGCTTGTCCCTTCACTACTCAAATTTATAAATTAAAAAAAAAAAAGACACCAAAGGGAGAAGGGAGATGCTTAGCAGACTGAACAGGCCTAGAAGAGGGAGCAGGCTTTTTTTTTTTTTTTTTTTAAATCAAAAATTTATAAAGTGGTGTGCAATAGTAGTCTGCTTCCCAAGAGAGCTCAGGAACTATGATAAATACATGTCATCAAGCTACACTATATAATTGACTGGCTAGAGCTAACCAGAGCAACTGTCTATGTAACCCAAGTCTAGATTTCCCAATCCTCCAGTCACCAACTGAACAAGAGGTACTTGATCTAACAAATGCAGTCTGAGGGGGTCAACCTGACAGTGCCTTGGAAATGAGTGCTTACTAGGAGCATAGAGATAATCAGTTACCAGCTACATCAGCAGCCAGTAGAGAGAGGGCATAGAGCTCCCTTGAGAAAAGCTGGTACCATTAAAGGCAACTGCTATGAGGTTTTCATAACAACTAGTGAAAGAACAGAGAAGCAAAGCTACAACCCTGCAGAGAGGAGAGAAGAAGGCAGAGGAGCAAACTTAACTCAATGTCAAGAGAGAGGCACCAGCTCATCCTTTCTTGATCTCTTACCACCACCTTCCCTTTTGGGTCATTGGTCTTGAGAGATTAGTCTATGTTCTACACAATGTCTATATACCAGAATCCATTTACCATTCTTAGTCTTGGATCTCAACCTGAAGATTACACTATGTCTAATGATAATAACTTTGACGCTGAAGCTCTTGATGCTCAAGTTCAGGCTGCAGTCATAAAGATACTGACCTTCAAAAAACAAAAGAAGAAGCACTTGCCTCCTTGCTCTATTACTCCTGGCAGTACCTTGGATGTTTCTAAGGCACTCCATCCTCTATCTATGCCTGCTGCTGTCTTAGATGATTCTAAGACAACACTGCCACCTTCTACTAGTCTTATTAATAAAGACCTAACTTTTTTGCCCAGTTATAAATATATTACACCTGCTGGCAAACATCTGAGTGTATTCTAATTAGAGGGCAGATTCATGACTGAAACAGGACCTGTCAACACCCTTGCTTCTAGCAATATTCTGGAATATCTTAATGTTATTTGGCACATTTTTTGTGAAGACACTGTGTCTACTCAATATGCCCAACTCCCTCTTGATGAGGGTGTTCCTCCTGCTCAACACTGTATGAGTGCTAGCCTTATTGGTTGATGTCCTTCCCTTTTCGCCAGAGTCATGAAATATCTGTGAGCTCATTATTAACAATAATACTTCATATGCTTATACAGCATGCAATATTATTTTAAGGGTGCTAGATCATGCTAAGCCTACCTTGTCCTCTTCACCTCCTATGTCTGTAGACATGCCTCAACCTGTCAAGACACAAATCCCTCAACTAGCCCCTTCTAAACTAGTCAATTCTCAACCCAAGGCAACTGTGCCTATAGTGAAAAAGCCTCAGGCTTCTTTCACTGATGTCACTAAATCTAGACCAAAGACCAGGCCTATCTGGGCTCTTGCTCCTATTAAAGATGACATAAACTTGGTAGAACTTGCTAAAGCCTTCCCCACCCTCCCTGCCAATTGCATCACAGCTATGCATTGCACTGCACAGAATGTGCCTGCTACCTCTAAGTGCAAGCTCTCCTCTACTACTGCAGGCCCATCACATAGACAAATACTTGTTCCTTTCTTCAATCCTAGAGATATCAATTTATTCAAAATTATTTCTCAGTCAAATAACAATCTCAAACACAAGAAATCCTCTTTTAGAATTCTTACTGCTCACATTGCATATGGAGGCTTATCCCTCTCCACCAACAATGTTCTATTATCAGATGACCTTAAAATCATCTCTAACTTCATCTTCTCTAGTGCTAAAGTCACAGTTACAGCATCTCTCCTACATTCTAGATCTTTTTTCAAGATCATTGATGTTCTATTTCCTGCCACATCTAACATTGTCATACCAGTGCTCACCAATAGTGGGCTCAACATCTACCTTGCCACTAAGCCATGTATTATATACAATTCACAACACTCAGATACCACAACTATTTGGTTTGATGTCTGGGACTCTCAGTCTAGTGTCTCTGCCAAGAGACTCAAGAATCAATATATAAGCATCAACAATGCTCACTGTCTCATCTAACTCACAAAAGCTCACCCTAGTACCCCTTAATGTTAATGATACTGGTATTAGAGATATCTATCAAATGCTTGCAAGGTGTAGACTATCAAATATCCACTCTGTGCTGGACCTCACTCTGAAACACATCATTGCAAATACTGTAGCACCTGCAAAGGCAATGCTAAAGCCATACCACCCATCCCTCTACTGAAACAAGTATGTTCTGTTCTCACAACTCTCATTGTATCAATTATAAGAGAAAACATGTGGCTAATGACCATTATTGTAAGTATTGGCATTATTGTTTTGATGCTGACTGGTTTATTCATGTGCACTCTAGGAATGCCTAGTTTTCTGTAGGGACGTCTAATGTTTAGAAGAGAAGTACACTTATAGTATGTGTATCTATTATTAGATACCTGTTTTCTTTTGATATTAACATTTTTCTATTTTTCCTAACTACTATATCATGTACTTAGTTGGGGACAGACTGTGTATGAGCACTGCTTTATAAATTTATAATTTTAAAATAAAATAAAAAAAAGGTGCCAGTGAAACACCAATACTAGAGAAGGTGGGCACAGTGGAAAACTGGCCTAAGAGAGGAGGAGTGAGTCAAGCACAAAGAAGTGCTTGACTAAAATAGCAGCAGCTTATTCAGCTAAACCATAGATTTAGGGGCTATGAAGGTGACTGGAGGTGGGTATGGCCCAAGCACACCAAAGTATGCCCAGACCAGCAGAGGGGCTCTAACTGACTGCCAAAGCAGAAGGGAGCAGGAGAGAGGAGGCAGAGGAGGCAGAGACTGCCCCCTGTGAGAAAAAAGCAGTAGAGGAGTGAACTCAAACTTAACACTAAGAGAGCTGGTGAACATCACAAATGTTCTAGCAGTAGTAAGGAATGAATATCACAAACTCTAAAGTGACAGATAGTGCAGTCTGCAAATGACCCAAAGGGTAGCAAGACTGCAAGAAAAGAGGCACCCCAGAGTAAAGATGATAGTATGTGGGAAAGAAGAGTTAGAGGGAGCAGGCTTAAGAGCTAGAGAAGGACAGATAGTGGTCTCTGAGGGAGAACCATACAAAGAAGCAGAGGGGGCATGGCCAGCTGAGTCAGCTATATTACAGATCAGAGAAGAATGCTGTAGAGTATCACAAGGCAGTATGTTATACAGGACAGAAGCTAAGGTAGACGTATTGGAGGCATTCTCAAAGGGTAGAGTATGCCACTGTGAAAAGATAACATATTCCATTGTTACTGACAGAGTATGAGCAAGATACATACAATCCTATTCTTGAGCTCAGGCCTTACCAGACCAAGCTGCAAGAGTATGATTGATAGAGGAAACTAAGTCTAGTAGCTCATCAGATAAGGTAAGAATAGGGCCAAAAAGCTGAGGTACTTCAGTATGGGTAGTGAAATCACCCTCTGATTTTGTGGCATTTGGACTTGTGCTTGAGCACAATAAGTCTGAGCTCTTTCATTTTTCTCATTATAAGAATAACAACAACAACCCCATTGATTTGGAATATGCCCTTTATATAGGTAATTCTTCTCTCTATCCTAAGTCCTTCTGGAGATATTTGGGTTTTTATTTTGACTGTCAGCTCAACTTTCATGAGTATGTGAGATACTTCTCTACTAAGGCTATCTCCACAGTGCATGCCATGAAGATGCTGGATAATTCACTTTGAGGTTTCTTCTCTAAGCAGAAGCAGCTGCTATATAGGTTGTGTGTGATATCTATCACTACATATGGCTTTCATCTTTGGTGTCATAGGCTGCACCTATACAAGGCTCATCTCACCTCTCTTAACAAGATATAGCAGTATGCTGCTATCTGGATCACAGATGCTTTTTACACTTCTCCTGCTAGTAGAGTTGAGATGTTAGTGGGCCTTATCTCCATATATTTGTATCTTAAGAAGCTGAGGATGCACATGGCTTATTGCATCCTCACTCTTTTACCTACTCACTCTACCAGATAATTTCTGGGGACTCATACATTTCCCAGTATCAATCCTTATTGATATTATTTTACCAGGCTGGGCCATTCCATTAAGAAGGTTCAGTCTGCTGTCATTGATATCCTCTCATATCTGAGTGTTCCAGTTACCCTAAAGACTTTTGATACTGATATATCAGAGGCTTGTCCTAGGAGGCAACTTATGGACTGATTTGTGAACTAGATATAGCTCACTGAGTTCTTCTCTAAGAAGAAGGACATCAATATGCTGCATATTTTAAATGCTAAGCTCAACAGAGCTCTTGCACTTGAAGACTACACTGTCATGGCTACTGACACATTGGTTAGTCATGACAGGGCATTCCAGGCTATTTTGGCAGCTTGGGTCTGGGCTAGTAGTATGCTTGTTAGACAGTCTTGCCAGGCCACTAGCAGAGTTACCACCCTGGATGTGGAGCTCTATGCTATCTAGATAGGTGTCTTTGTAGCTTGTATGTAGAAAGGTGCCTGTTATGTTGTCTTGTTCACTGACTACCCTGCTTCAGCTTAGTAGACAGTAGATCTATTAGTCAGTAGCAGGCAGGCTCAGGCTTTGCTTGTCTGTCATTATCTTACTAGGTAGCTTAAGGAAGATGCCTCTCACATCTTTGCTTTTATATAGGTCTGCTCCTCTTTAGAGTGGCTGTTGCATCACACAGTCTATAAGTATATTATAGGCCCTGCTATCTGGGAGTTGGTGGGGGCTTATCTCTTTACTACTCTTAATTATCTTCATATGGCTAAGGCTCAGGCCTGTCACAATGAGTGGACTAGGTAGTTCACTTATATGAGCTCCTCTAGAAGAGATTTTTTATATCTCACTGATATAGGCAGCAACTGCATAATGCCTATATACCTTTCTGGAGATATATAGCTTAAGCATTTGTATGATTCCCCATTCTGTACATGAGTATATTGGGTAGTTCTCAAGCATACACCTATCAGGAAGTTAAGATACTGGTTTAAGCTCTCTGCTGATCATTTTTGCCCTTGTGGGTTTGCACACTTGCAGACTCATAAGCATATCTTGACTGAATGTATTGACTTTGGTGAGCTTCAGTGCTTTCCAAAGTGTTGGAAGGAGCTGCTCAACTTTTACAAGGAGAACTCTAGAGCATTCTCCTTTGTGTACCTTCTTAGAGGATAATAATGGTATAGCCACTCTTTGGTAGTTGCTGGGTTTCCTGGGGGCTCTTGGGTTCTTAGAAGATCTGACATTAGTAGCTGATGGAGGCTGTGCTAGTTTGGCTTTAGCACTTCATGGGTGCTGGGGATACTATGGGAGGTGATAGTATATTACCTATTTTTTTTGTCTATTTTTGGATATAAGAAGAGCTTATCTTACAGTACAGGCTGCCATGTTCAGCTGAGCTAGAGGGGATCTTCTTTTGTAGATTACTGTAGATACTTTTATATTTAGAACTAGACTGCTACTGTGTACTAGTATATAAATTTATAGAAAAAAAAAGAAAAGAAATCACTCTTTAAAAGAGAGCAAGAGAGGAAAACTAAGGCCTTAGAAGATAAACTAGAGACTAGGAGAGCAGGAGTGGACAGGTATAACACTGAGGGCAGTAGGCATGACAGAGGGGAGGCAAGCTTAGCAGCAGCTAAGCTCCTCTTCTTCTTATCTTTGTCCTTGCAAAAGATAGGTGTGCTGGAGTTAGGCATATGCCAGACAGGAAGGGCCAAACCATAAGAAGTAAAGGGATCTGCCATCTTAGCATCACCAGAAAGAAGGGAAGGAATAACTTCTTCAGAATGTTCATCAAGAACAAGTCAGACAAACAGCAGTAAAAGATCTTTGAGAAGATTATAGTAGCTATGTTAGTGATAAGCTACCAACAGATTCAAAGCATATATTAAAAAATAGCAAGAATCCAAAGGATCCTCAAGAGGGGGAGAATGAGGAAAGAAAATCTTAAGACCCCAAATAAATTTTATTGAAACAATAAAAAAATATGAGTAAAGAGATAGAAATATCTCAAGAAAAACAACAATCACTAACTACAAAGGACATTCTCTAGACTGAATAGAAGGCCTTAACAAGCCTTTTGAGACCTCATGACCACTATAGATGAGTGTAAATTGTATAATACTCCAACAAGACTACTATGATTTAAGTAGTATTATGATGCTTAAATACTTGATAAATGGAATACCATAGTATATAGCATATGGGAAATGAAATATCTAGGAGATACTCTGCTACTATTGACAGGATATACATATTCTGTAGAAGAAAAGGTTCTAGGGCCTCAGAAATTCACATGGTCATTTTACCCTCAGAAACTAGCTAGAAAACAGATATTCAGTTTATTTACAACTAGACTTCCTATTGAGGATGATTTAGAAATAAAACTGTAAAATTTTCATATAATGGAGAAATAACATAGTTATTAGATAAAAAAGCCACCTGACAAGTATAAGAAGTCTGACATATCTGCATTGAGAAAAAATAATTTGAAGAGAACTAGGATATCATACAGGGTCTGCCTGAGAAATTGCTACTATTTCATGAAGTAAACTATAAAATAAAGCTGATTGATGAGAACAAAAGATATAAATACTATCTGCTCTGCTGTCCTCAATTGCTAAGAGATAAGTTTCATGACAAACTCATAAGATATGTAAAAGCCAAATGGTGGGAGCCTTGTTCTATAGACTGAGCTATACTACTACTTTGTATGCTAAAGAAAGATAGTTGACTAAAGACTGTCATATATATAAGATTTTACAATAACAATATCATAAAGGATGTTACTTTTTTGCTGGATCAAGAAGTTATCCAAAAAGACTTAGCCAGAGTAAAATATCACTCAAAAATAGATCTAGCTGATGTATATGAACAAGTATATATCTGACTAGAAGATATATCAAAATCAGCTTTTGTGACCATTGTAGGAATGTACATCAGTAATATAATGTAGCAAGGAGACTGCAGTACTCCTGTAATCTTCTAATAGTTAATGACTGCTATATTTTATAATGTGCTTAGTATATACATATATATTTATTTATTCAGATACTATAGAGAAATACCAAATATATCTAGTAATTGTGTTTGGTAGGCTATATAAGTAGCAGTTATATATTAAGTAGTTGAAATATGACTTCTATGTTGAACACATAAAATGTCTAGACTACATAATTAATAATAAGAGTATTCACTCTGATCTAGATAAGCTCTATAAACTGAGAGAATAGTGTGTCTCTTATAACTACTATGATATTCAATAATTTGTTAGATTAATAAATTATCTGTTTAACTTTCTGCCAGATGTTACAGCATATATAGGGCTGCTTATATCTATAACAATGAATGGGACTCCATTCCATTAGAGGCTGCTACATCAACAGTGCTTTGACAGAATCAAAGCAATATGCAAAAAAACTCTAGTTATTAAACTGATAGATGCTTATAACAAGAATCTGATATGGATCATTTGTGATGTATTAAAAACAGGAATTAGAGCTATATATGGTCAAGAACTGTTATAGACTGACTGTAGACCTGCAGAATTCATGTTCAAGTTCACACTAGTGTAGTAAAACTATGCTATTTATGAAATAAAAATACTTGCAATATTAGAAGCATTAATGAAGTGGGAAGACAAACTGCTCAGATATAGAATTCACATAATTATGGATCACAAAGCCCTTGAGTTCTTTAAAACTCAATCTCACTTATTAGCATGACAACACTGATGGATAGACTATATATTGAGGTTTGACTTTGATATTACCTATGTAAAGAGAGAGTTGAACAAAATTGCCAACTGTTTATTGAGGTACTATGAGAGTGATAAGCCAGGGGAGACATATGTCTTTGGAGACTATATTCAAGTTGATTATAGAATTAACCCTCAAGGAGATGATCTGCTATAATAATATATCAAAGAGGTCTTTTTTTTTAAAAAAAATTCATAAATTTGTATACCAGTGTGCAATAGCAGTCCAGTCGCAAATACACAAGTGTACCTACAGTAATCTACAAAAGACCCGAGAAGCAAAATCCCCCACGGCTCAGCTGAACATGGCAGCCTGCACCAAAAAATAAGCCCTCTCTCCATCCAAAGATGAATGGAGAAGCAGGTAATATACCTGCACCTGCAGAGTGAGCGCCTCCCACCCCACATGCCAGAGCCAAGCTAGCACAGCCCCCATCAGCAGCCAATGCCAGACCCCCCAGGAGTCACCACCCAGGAAACCCAGTGACCGCCAAAGGGTGGCCACACTGTTGTTATCTCCCAGGGAGATGCGCAAAGGAGAATGCCCGAGGGTTCTCCCTGCAGAAATCTAACAGCTCCTTCCAGTATTTAGGAAAGCACCGTAGGTTGCTGAAGTCAGTGCACTCAGTTAACACATGCTCACAGGTCTGCCAATTGGTGGACCCACAAGGGCAAAAATGATCATGGGAGAGATTAAACCACTGTCTAAACTCCCCAATGGGAACATGATTGAGAACCGCCCTGCACATGCACGCACAAAGTGGGGAATCATGTAAATGCTTAAGCCACATACCTCCAGAGAGGTAGGTGGGCATCATACACTTGCCCCTCTCATCAGTGAGGTGCAAAAAGTCTCTCCCGGAGGAGCTCGAACAAGCAAACTGCCTAGTCCACTCGTCACGACAAGCCTGAGCTTTGGCTGTACATAAATAGTTAAGAGTGGTGAAGGGATGACTCCCCACCAACTCCTGGGCAGCAGGGTCCACAGCATAGTTGTGGACCATGTGATGCAGTGGCTACTCCAGGGAGGAGCGAACCTGTATGAAAGCAAAGGTGCGGGAGGGATCCTCCTCCAGCCACCTAGCAAGACGAGAGCAGACAAGCAGGGCCTGAGCCTGCCCACTGCCAACAGATGGGTCCACCGCCCTCCGAGCTTATATCAAAGAGGTCAATGACCTCATAGTTTAGATCAATACTATTAATAATAAAAACTTACAACAAAGTAATTGTCTTTATGAAAGACAGAAACAACAAGAAATTGGAGCTCTTAAGTTTCAAGAGATAACTCAGCAAACTACTAAGTTAGAAGGGCTAATCTATCTAGAACTCTAAAATCAACCTAATTTTACTCTGGGGGATATGATATTAGACATAGATGAAGGAAATCCACCAGATGGGATGACCAATGGGATTATAGAATTAATTAAATTAGGATACAATAATGATCCTATATTTAGTGTAGTGAAGAAATTACTGAATAAATACAGAGACTTTACCATCAGTGATGATAGTATTATACAGAAAAAGATTAGTATAGAACAGGACATAGTCTGTATTCCTAATAATTGAAAGATTATTACATAGCTGCTCAACAAGGCCCACAAAATTATTGGTCACTTCAGAGACCAACATACTAGAAAATATCTTCATTGATGGTATTAGTGGCTGAAGCTAGTAAAGGATTGCAGAGAATTCTGCAGATTCTGTGAAATATATGCCTATACCAAGATGCCAGCTACAAAACTAAGAGGCAAAATACACCCTCTTCTAATTCTTACTAAACCATGGGATTCTATTGAGATAGACTTTATTGGTCCATTCCCCAAATTGAAAGAACATAATTATCTATGGATCATAATCTGCTACATGACTAGCATGGTACACTTGATACCAGTACACACACAAATGAGCATGTCAGAGCTATCATGGATATATATAAAAGAGATAGTCTATTTACATGGACTACTAAGTATAATAGTAAGCAATTATAACTTAAAGTTCACATTTACATAGTGGAAAAAGCTTCATAAATTATTAGGAACCAAGCTCCTAATGTCCACATTCTTCCACCCTCAAACTGATGGACAGACTGAACAAATAAACAGAAATGTCAGACAGATATTTTATATGACTGTGAGCTATGACCAAAAGAACTAGATAGAAAAAATATCCTTAACTGAGTTTGCAATAAACTCTAGTATATCTACTTCAATAGAATATGCACCATTTGAACTGAATGGTGGCTACATGCCTACTATATTAAAAGAAGTCAGAGGTAAAAATTCACCCTCTCAAGAAATTAAAAAATTTGCCAAAGCAGTGCTAATAAATATGGCAGTAATATATAATATGATCATTGAAGTGAGGGTGTTCCAAACCCAACAAGCAAATAAACACAGGTTACCTGAACCTGATATCAAGGTCAATAATTTTATATATCTAGTAACAAAAAACTTAAACCTGTCTAAGGGAAGGTCTAGCAAATTATATTCTAAATACATAGAACCATTCAAGATAGTGGAAGTGAGACCCAAGTTTTCAAACTACCATCTCAAACATCTACTAGTATTACAGCTCGACATTACTGTAGTCACTGACCATCACCGATAACTCCTTTTATTATTATTTCATCTATATACTTTTACTCTACCTTTCTTTATTACATGTTGGTACACATTGCGTAGTTTCTGTTGGCTCTCTGTTGAATGTCTTCTCCTTTTATTACTATCTCTGAGTATATTAACAGTAGATTATGTGCCTATACTCTTCAGTCTGAATTGAGTTAACCTTGCCATTTGAGTTATCTTCTCCAGTTTCTAACTATTCTCTATTGCTATTTCTTTCTATCTCTAAAATTTGGACCTGCAGCAGCAGAATGGTGCAATATATAAGTTAAAGCCAAAGATCCATTTCCTCCACTCTGATAGTTGTCCATCCCATCATCACCAACCCAGCATATAATAGTATTATCAGACTAACTGTTTTGCTGTTGCTTTTCTATCCATTATAACCAATACTCATGCTCATGTATATTCCTCTCCATCTTATGTTGCTAAATATACTTGCCGAGCTGGTCCCTCAACTCTCACTCCTCATCACAACACTTTCTCTATCCTTCAACAAACTTCTAATCCTCCTGGTGGTCTACCTGAATCTTCCTATCATCATCCTATCCCTTACACTCCTGATAGTCCCAGTATTCCTACTGACTCTGATGAAGACACTGATGATAGACACCCAGATGACCCTCCTGAAGTTGTTGACCCTGATCCTGATCCCAACCCAGAGCTTGAAGGAAGTCCTAATGGTGATTCTGACCCTAATGATGATGATCCTGATAATTAGGATGATATCAATGATCCCACTCCTTTACATTCTGATTGCCTCTCTTGCCAAGAGACTAATTGTCTTTCTGTGGCCATTAAGACCCTTGCAAAATCCTTTACTCCCTCATCTACTCCTTTCTCCACAAACAAGGCTTGAGTTCCCAAGTCATTCTCCAGTAAAGACCCTCACAAGCTGGAAAACTTCTTGTTCCAGTGTAGCCTTTATTTCCATGTAAATTCCTGCTCATTCCCTACTGGCCATGATAAGGTCAACTTCACCCTCACCTATCTTTTAGGAGTTGTGTCTTCATGGTTCCAGATTGCTCTCCAACAAGAGGACCAAGGAATCTACCATGCCTGGGCTGACAGCTGGTCTCTCTTCTCTGAGGAGCTTTGCTTGTGCTTTGGCCTGGCTAACTGGATTGAAGAAGTAGTAGAGAACCTTGAGAGTCTCTAAATGAAACATGGAGACAAGATTGCAACCTACAATGTTGATTTCTTGAGGTATTCTGGTCAACTTGACTGAGGTGACTCAGTCTATGCCCATTATTATTATAAAGATCTACCTAACCATTTGCAGGATCAGATAAGTATATGGGAGCAGAGTAAGCCCCATACTTTCTAGAAGATGATGTAAGTAGCCATGGTCTATGATGACTACCATTAGGAGCATGAACATGAATGTGCTCATACTCGTGTCTCTGACCAACCTCTGACATCTACTCAAAATTGCAAGAATCCTTCTTCCCAATCCTCCTCTCAACATCTGACTTTTTCCACCAATCATTCTCAATCCAGTTCCCTTTCCAACTCTAACTAACAATCTTCTTCCTCAATATCTCCAAACAAGAACAACAACAATTTCTGACCTTCTCCTTGTCAACAAACACCCTTCAAATCACCTACTCCTGCCCCCTCAACTTCTTCCTCCAACTGACCTCCTGCACTGAAAAAGGACCTTTCCAATGTCCTGGGTAAGGATGGTAAGCTAATCAATGCAGAATGACAGTGTTATATCGAGCAGAACCTCTGCACTTATTGTGGTGTAGCCTACTATGTTGAGGATTGTAAAAAGAGAGAAATCGCTAACAAGAAAGCTCATACATGCAAGACTGAAGCCTCTGTGCTGAGTTTTGCCCCTTCTAAGGGTTCAGAAAAATAGAGAGCAATCCTCAGAACTCTGCACAGGCTGAGGATCATGTTGAACTCATCTGTGTACCAGAGAGTTTCAAACTCAACATGTCCACTCTTTCTGATCCTAATTCTCTTTCTGTCTCTTTAACTTCTTCTTCTGTTCTCTCTGATTCTCTCCTATTTTGTGCACTTGTAGATAGTAGCTCTACTCATTGCTTCATGCATTCTGAGTTCATTCACCCACATTTCTTACCTACATCTCTGATTCCTTCTCTGATTGAGTTGAAACTATTTGATGGCTCCTCTAATACTTATATCACAGAACTAGCAAAAATCCCTGTCTCCTTTCCTACTGGTGAATCTATGATCTTGGACTTCTA
>KQ962049.1:86899-98917 GCA_001563735.1 Leucoagaricus sp. SymC.cos
AAGAGGCCCCCAGGAAACCCAGCAACCACCAAAGAGTGGCTGCACCATTCTTATCCTCCAGAAAGGTGCACAAAGGAAAATGCCTTAGGGTTCTCCCTGCAAAACTCAAGCAGCTCATCCCAAAGCTTGGGAAAGCACTGAGAGGGACCAAAGTCAGTACACTCAGTCAAGACATGCTCATGAGTCTGCATATGAGCAGACCCACAAGGGCAAGAGTAATCAGGAGAGAGTTTAAACTGACGCCTAAACTCTCCGATAGGTGCATGCTTCAAAACTGCCTGGCAAACCCTTGCACAGGTAGGTAAATCATGCAAATATTTAAGCCACATACCCCCGGAGAGGTAAGTGGGCATCAACTGCTTATTCCTGATATCAGTCAGGTGTAAAAAGTCTCTCCCAGAGGAGCTCAATGAAGCAAACTGCCTAGTCTACTCATTGCGACAGGCCTGAGCCTCAGCCATACAAATGTAATTAAGGGTAGTGAAGGGAGAGTCCCTCACTGGCACCTTGAAAGATAGGTCCATCGCAAAGTGATGGACTGCATGATGCAGAGGCCACTCCAGAGAAGAGTGAACCTGTATAAATGCAAAGGTGCAGGAGGAATCCTCCCCTAGCCACCATTGCAGATGATGACAGACAAGCAAAGCCTGAGCCTGCCCACTGCTGACAGAAGGGTCCACCGCCTGCTGCACTGAAGCTAGGTAGTTAGTGAACAAGACAACATGGCAGATGCCCTCCTGCGCACATATAGCAAAGACACCCATCTGGATGGCATGAAGCTCCACATTAGGAGCAGTCACTCTGCCAGCAGCCTGGCAGGATTGCCAAACTGGCACCCTGCCTGCCCAGACCCAAGCAGCCAAAACTGCCTGGAATGCCCTGTCATGCCCCACAGATGCATCTGTGGCTGCCACAATGCAGTCATTCAGCACGGTAGCCTTATCAAGCTTCACATTCAAAACTCTCAGGATGTTGATATCCTCCTCCTTGGAGTTGAACTCAACAACCCACACACAATCACCAAAGTGATCCAAAAGGTGCTGACTAGGGCAAGCGTCTGAAGCATCAGGTTCAAACGTCTCCAAGGTGACTAGAATAGAATGATACTGAAGGGTGTCAACAACAGCCGACCTGACCTTTTCAACAGAGCAGCCAAGCCTAGTAAAATGATACTGATGGGGGTTGGTGCCTGGAAACTGCCTCATACCAAGCAACTGCTTGGTGGAGTGCATAGGCAACAAGGTAAGGACCTGGTACACCGCCTGGGACCTCAACTTCCTGAGATGCAAATGAATGGGGATGAGGCCCACCAATGCCTCAACACCATCCATAGGAGAGGTGCAAAAAGCACCAGTGATCCAGATTGCAGCATGACGCTGCATCTTGTTAAGAGAGGCAAGATGAGCCTTGTGAGGGTGAAGCTCATGACACCAAAGACAAAAGCCATATGTGGCAATAGGCACCACACATGACCTGTAAAGCAAATGCTTCTGCTTGGGGGAGAGATCCCAGAGTGAATTCCCTAGCATCCCCATAGCACGAACAGTAGAGATAGCCTTGGTAGAATAATAGTGGACATGTTCATGAAACGTGAGCTACCTGTCAAAATAGAAGCCCAAATACCGCCAAAACAGCTTGGGATGGAGAGGTGTGTCTCCTGTATATGGGGCATACCCCAGGTCAATGGGCAGATTATCATCCCCCTTCTGATGTGAAAAATGAAAGAGTTCCGACTTGTCATGTTCAAGGACAAGCCCAAATGCCACAAACAAATCAAACATAAACCTGTATGCACCACGAAGGCACACCAGGTTGTCAGCCAACTCCTTGGCTTAGGCAATGAGAGTACCATCGTCCACATAAGACAAGACATCACACTCCAAATGTGACACTCACAGATTAAAAATCTTAAGCACTGGCACCAGATAAACAGCAGAGAGGACAGGGGGAGAGGGCCAACCCCTGTCCAACCCCCACATCCGCATTGTAAAAATCCAAAGAGAAGGAGTTCCAAAGATACTTGGTCTTCCTCCCCACAAGATAAGAGGCAAAGAAACAGCACACATTTGCCAGAAACCCCTGCCTTGCCAAGATTGCCATGAGCATGTCATGGTTCAAAGACGGGAAGAACTAAGCAATGTCAAATGCAACAACGCTCATCTTGAGTCCTTTAGCTCACCCAGCCTTAACAAGGTGAGTAAGGAACAAACCAGCATCCTTGGTCGACCACTGCTGAATACTGCCTAGCTGATTAGAATGGAAAATGCCATACTTGACACCATCAAACTGAAGATGCCTAGAAAGCATCTTCTCAACAAGCTTCCCAATTGTATTAAGCAGAACAATTGGCCTAAATGACTTGGGTATAGAATAGGAGAGTTTGCTGGGCTTGGGGATAATTACTGAAACCGACTCCTTAAAATGCGATGGCCAATACCCCACCATGAGGCAGGCATCAGCCAGTAACAGGAACTTTCTGACAATGTCATCATCAGAGAAAAGCTCCTTCAGATGGACCCACGTAACATGATCCGGACTGGGTGAGGAGTGTGAAGAGCATGCTGACAGTGCCTCCCTCGCTTCCAACACTGAAAAAGGGACCCAATCCTGCTCTGCAAGTGGAGACAGTTCCTCCAACACTGTGACATCACAGGGCCACCCTGAGGCAGCATTGTACAGTGGCTTCCAAAACTGCCCCAATGTTTGGCTGTTTTGGAAAGATGACTTTGTCTAGTTAGATAGAAATAAGATAAAAATTTGAAAATTCCAGGGAATATAACATTACATAATAGTATTAATTTAAACCATAAATCATGTGATTCCGATCAGAGCTGATTGATTAATAAAATAAACAAAATGGTCACTCATTGGGGCAGTTTTGTGAGCATATATTATTTTATCAATTCTACTAGTTTTTTATTGCAATACTTTATTCAAATAATGTGTGGGAATATTAAACAATGTCATGTGGCTTTATTTACATCTGTTTGACATGTTGAACTTGAATCGTTTTACTTCTTGACCTCATACCACTACTATGAGACCCATTTCTGCTACTCAATGCTCTTCTGTCATTTCTCTCCTCAATGAGAGATATTCTCATCACCAAATTGAATCTAGAACTGGTCTATGGAAGGGTACTGTGGGCAGGATTGCTAAAGAAGTGGAGAGTAACAAAGAAAACAACTGTGGGGGCTGCCCTTCCAAGCTATCCACTTGTGATAAGACTGCTATTATTTGTAAAATTCACTCTGGGAGGGTTGACACTGCTGTTCAAGCTGCCAAATTCATCAACTCTACTATCTCCAACCCTGTCTCCTCCCAAACTATCAGACAGGTGCTGAAGAATGGTGGATTTTACTCTACAACAAAGAAGAAAGTTCCTATGTTAAAGGTCATACATCGACAAAAGTGACTCAAATTTGTATTATACCATCAAAACTGGACTGTAGAGGACTTCAAAAGTGTCTTGTGGACAGATGAGACAAAGATCAATCAGATGGGGTCAGATGGGAAGGCATATGTATGGAAGCAAAGGGGAGAACCACTTTCTGATTGCACTACATCACCTACAGTCAAGCATAGAGGGGGGAATAATCTTATGGTGTGGGGTTGTATGGGATGGAATGGTGTGGGAAAGCTAGTTGAGGTGCAGAGAAAGATGGATTCTGATCAGTATGTGGAAATTTTAGAGGAGGGGGTTGAGGAAAGCTTTGAAGCATTGGAAATGGAGGAGGAGGAGTGCTACTTCCAGCGAGATAATGATCCCAAACACACTTCACAGAAGGCCAAAAAGTGGTTTAAAGATAAAGATATTCAAGTCCTATCTTGGCCAGCATAATCTCCTGATCTCAATCCCATAGAACACCTTTGGGATCATCTCAAAGACCAGCTTCTACTATATCTAACTCCACCCAAAGGAGTCCATGAATTGTGGGATAGGGTTTGCAAGGAGTGGAATGAAATTAAGCCAGAGGTGTGTCAAAACCTTATAGAAAGCATGCCTAGAAGGATCCAAGCAGTTATCAAGGCAAAGGGGGGTCATACCAAGTACTAAGCTAGAAAATAATACATACTTACAAAACTGCCCCAATGAGTTACCATTTTGTTTATTTTATTAATCAATCAGTTTTGATCGGAATCACACGATTTATGGCTTAAATTGAAGCTATTATGTATTGTTATGTTCTCTAGAAATTCCAGACTTTTACCCTATTTCTATCTGACTAGACAAGGTCATCTTTCCAAAATAGCCAAACATTGGAGCAGTTTTGGAAGCCACTGTACTTAGTCTAGAAAACTACTATTTCATCTGCTGGTCAAATATGTACTATGAAATACAGCTGATCTTCTGTCAAATGAAGTCAGGAATTGGTAGTATATTATTTCCTGAGCTATTGTAGATTTTAGAGAGCACAAGAAACACAGTTATATTCTGCAAAACTATCTCACTGGAGTTCTAGGTTGTATGCTATCTTTAGAATGCTGGTCTCAAAAGGCAACTGCCTAATATGTCATAATAACTCTGCTTATATAATTTACTCGATTGGAAGTCATTCAATCAGAAGACTTTTGTTTTTCTTGAAGTAAATATATCTTATTCAATTACAGTTGCTACTAATGTGCTCAGTATAGGATAGGACAGTTAGTATACTGAAGATGCTGTCATCATTGGGGAGCCTGTGAATATGGACAAGTTTGTAAAAAAAATTGGCTAAGTTGGCCAAAATCTCTAATATGTGAAGAATCTCCAAGTATTTCTATACTATACCAAAGATGGATATACAAAGGCATAACACCTGTTTTCCCAACCCCAAACTGCTGCTACTGGAGCCAGTACATATAATAATGATGAAGACCAGTCAAGGATTGAGACTAGAATAGCATAGTTACTTTTTGCATAATATAAGATTTCAGTATTAGATATCTTATATGACAACCCAATCCACAATCCATTATGCACTTGCTCCTAGTGCCAACAAAACCCACAGTCTCAAAGGCCTGATCCCTACACTTGTTCTAGATGTAACTCAAGTCTTGCTCTTCATCTCAAATTACTATCTTCACTTATTTCAAAGCCTTGACAACAGGCTCCTATTTCTAAAGCAATGCAGCCACATGTAGTAGAACTTCTTGAGCAACTTTGATGGCAAATTTTTGAAGATGTCAAACCTGGAGAAAACTTATTTCTTCTACCTGAAGCCTTTATAAATGTACAGCTCATCAAAACCTTGATTAACAATATGCATACAATTTGAAATGCTCAAGATCTTGACAAATCCATATTAATAAATACCTTTCTACTTCTATACTATTCATGGCTCTTTGACACTTGTCAGACTATTTAGGAAGAAACTAAAGTTAATATTTAGGTTCTCAGAGAAAGTAGAAAAGAGTTTATTGTGCAGAAACATACAGGAATCAAATGGAGGATCAATCTCTGGTGAGCCTCCTGTTTGAGTATCTAAGTACTGAGTATTGATATTCTATAAGAGAAAAAACAGTTAAATCAGTCTCACAAATAGAAGCTTAGATTAACTCACTGTAAAGACTTTATTTATCTCCTGTTCTGAAGGCATATTGAGTGTTGCAAGACATAGATCACCATTGATGACCATAGGGAGAGAGAAGCTAGTAGTATTATCTTTAGCCCAAAAATTATCTTTATTCTTATTTATATCACTCTCAGAATTCAAGAGGTCATCAATATAAACTGATATTGGGTCAATCTGAGCCTTTCTACAGAAGTCACAGATTGTTGTTGTCTTAATAATCCACTTCTCTGGATGGCTGTTATTTAGCTTTTCTAACTCTTGCTTTTTTTTTTTTTAATTCATAAATTTATATACTGGTGTGCAATAGCAGTCTAGTTGCAAATACACAAAGTATCTACAGTAATTTACAAAAGACCCCAAAGCGAAACTCCCCCACAGCTCAGCTGAATATAGCAGCCTGTACCAAAAGATAAGCCCTCTCTATACCCAGAGATGGATGGAGAAGCAGGTAATATGCTCTTGTCCCCTGAGACATTCTCCATGTCACCAGGGCACTAAAGCCAAGCTAGCACAGCCCCCATCAGCCACCAATGCCAGACCCTCCAAAAAAACCAAAAAAGTCTGGAGGCCCCCAGAGAATCTAGTGATCACTGAAGAGTAGCTGTACCATTGTTATCCTGCAGAGAGATGTGTAAAGGAGAAAGCCCTAAGGTTCTCCTTGCAAAAGTCTAGCAGTTCTTTCCAGCATTTAGGAAAGTACTGCAGGTTACTGAAGTCAGGATATTTGGTCAAAATATGCTCATGAATCTGCCAACAGATAGACCCACAAGGGAAAGAATGATCAGCAGAGAGATTAAACTGGTGCCTAAACTCCCTGATGGGTGCAAGATTGAGAACTGCCCTACACACATGGGTGCTGAATAGGGAATCATACAAATGCTTAAGCCACATACCTCCAGAGAGATAGATGGGTGTTATATGCTTGTCCCTCTCATCAGTGAGGTGCAAAAAGTCTCTCCTGGAGGAGCTTGTACAAGCAAACTGCCTAGTCCACTTGTTGCAACAGGCCTGAGCCTTGGCCATATAAAGATAATTAAGAGTGATAAAGGAATGAGCCTCTACCAGCTCTTGGGCAGTAGAGTCCATAGCATACCTATGGACCATGTGATGTAATGGCCACTGAGTGGATCTGTACAAAAGCAAAGGTGTAAGAGGGATCCTCCTCAAGCCACCTAGCAAGATAGCAACAGACAAGTAAGGCCTAGGCCTGCTCACTGCTAACAGAAGGGTCTACTGCCTACCTAGCTGAAGATGGGTAGTCAGTGAACAAAACAACATGATGGGCACCCTTCTGCACATAAGTAGCAAAGACACCCATATGAATGGCATAGAGCTCTGCATCAGGAGCAGTAACTCTGTCAGCAGCCTAGCAAGATTACCTAACTGGCATGCCACCAGTCCAAACCCAAGCTGCAGAGATAGCCTGATAAGCCCTGTCATGACCCACCAATGCATCAGTGGCCACAACAATACAGTTGTTGAGCACCAAGGCTCTATCAAGCTCAGTATTCAAAATACGCAAAATATTGATATCTGCCTCCTGAGGGGAAAACTCAGTGATGTGAATCTGGTTGGAGAATCAGTCTATAAGTTGCCACCCTAGGTGAGCCTCCAATGCATCTGCATTAAAGGCCTCCAGAGTAATTAGTGCACTAAGATATGAAAGAGTATCTATGACAGCAGACCTGACCTTCTCCACAGAGTGGCCAAGTTTGGTAAAGTGATATTGATGGGGCTTAACACCAGAAAATTCATGAGTCCCCAAGAACTGCCTGGTAGAGTGGGTAAGAGAAAGAGTGAGGATGCAATATGCTGCCTGCAATCTCAACTTCTTAAGATGAAGATGTATGGGGATGAGGCTAGCAAGTGCCTCAACTCCACCAGATGGGGAGGTGCAAAAAGCACCTGTAATCTAGATAGCAGCCCTCTGCTGCATCTTGTTAAGAGAGGTGAGATGGGCCTTATGTAGATTTCTAACCCTTGCTTGAACATGTCTCAATCTTGAGTGTTAAATACCCAACCTGGGCACTGGTAATAGAGTTCATGGTCTTGATAGAGCTAGAGGAGGATCTTAGTCTCTGATGCTAAGCTCAGTGTATAGTTATGGACAACAAAACACAACTAACTTGATATCTCATGATTAAGATTTTTTGGCTGAAATCTGATGATGGATTTGGAATCTACTCATTGAGAAACATTCAAAAACGATTTTTTTGTATTTTTCCCACGCATTTTAAGGATGGCCAATTTTTTTGAACATTTGAATAAACATACATGCCAGATTTTAAGAGAATAACTAGTTAAGGACAGCCTCAATAGACATCATCACACTCTGAGACACTTGGTGATGGGATTTCTGATTGCAAACAGCCCAAGCTGCTGCCTTGCCAGTTAACCCCTTCTGGTATGCACTCACAAAGCACTATGAGCAATTAATGAAACATCAGATCACCTCTAGCAAGTATGAGTTGAGGTATCTTTCAGTTAGCTCTTTTGCTTCTGCAAAAGAGTTTTTAACATGTTCCCAGTAGTGGTATTTGGCCCATCCCCAATACTAAGTAATAAATACAAGTTAGTGACTATGTTTCAAGTTGCAAGCCCTACAGCATGAGAAATACAGACAATTTCAATTGGATTCAGTTCACAGTGGAACTTAGGTAAAAAGATACACAGGTGTTCTCTCTTCTTGATCAGCATTTTGAGCATAGATTCTTGATGCTTGAAATCATCCTGTTGACTGAGAAAACAAGCCATGCAATAGCCAGTGATTTCAGGAGTACAGATAGGAGAACACTTGGTTCAAAGACTATGGACATCAAACTCTCACTCCTTAAGGACCTACTTCAGTCTTTTGGGCTCACCAGTGGGAAGAGTCATCTTTTGAGGCTTTCCTCAATATTCAATGTGTGGGTTTGAGTTGGGAATAATGGTGTCATGTTGACATCATTGTTTACCACCATTAGATTTGTTCATCTCAAATGTCTTGAGTACATCAGATGAAAGGAAGCTATGAGCAGAAGACTGATCAAAAAAGAACAAGGCTTGACAGCCCAGGTGCTGCTTTTCAAAGACATCAATAGCAGGTTTAACTTGCTCCAGAAGTTGTAGAGCATCCCACCATGCATCACTATTTGAGCCAGGATAAATGATCTTATGAGCTTCATCAAGAATATTTTTATCAATGTCGAGATGAACAAGGCAACCAGTCTCTGGAGTAATAAACTCTGAGACATGAATCAGACAGCCACAGCCTTTCTTTTGAAGGATGGTCTGTCCCTCCTACAATCTATGAATACCAATACAAAATATAAGCAATCAGTATATCTCTAAGAAAACTGAAATTATTACCAAGTACTTGTTTTATATTTGTTTACTATAAAGCATAATTTATCTTGCCAGAGAGGAATAATTTCCCTCTCACCCAGTTGAAGATTTGGAGCAATGCATGTCATATCCACTCCATCATACTTTGCTATCCATACTTTATAATATGCCACAGTTGGTAGAAATACATCATGATAGTACTGAATGACATCAGGTTATTTATGACTATCTATATAGACCCTCTTTTTTAAGGTTGTTAACTTCCACCCCAGGTGACATAACTACTGATATGCCATTCAATCACTCAATGGTGCTTTCAATACAATACCAAAAGCAGGCAAGATACTTGAATTGATCACATCTTGAAATTGTCAGGGTATGATATAGCTAGACATCTTTGAGCTGAGCTATTTCTTTACTATATTCTTGATTCTTTCATCAGCCAGCAAACTTTGCAATTTCCAAGATCCACCCCACTTCTTGACAGAAAGTTATTCCATCACCTTGTAATAGTGTGCTAGTATATAGATTTTTTGAGCAAAATATGTATCTTTGGACTCACTTCACACTTTGGCAATCTCATTTCTGGCAGCAATCTGACCATATCCCTTCAACCTCAAATTTGTGAAATTGAGAAGAACAACTAGCTGGTTGATCTTTAACAATAGCAGTATCTTCTTCTTTTTCTTCTCAAGATCCTGCTTAATCTGCTCTCACAATATTTCCTACCCTTTCATCTCTGACAATGCTAGAAAAACAGCTTTATTAAGTTATTCTTCCCACCCCTCTTTATTCCCAGATCTGTCCTTGTGCACAGCCTAAGCTTCCAAAGTAGGCATAATCAAGTCAATACTGATAACACTAGTACTTCCCAAGTTATTGCTGTCAGTAGGCACAATGAGTTCAGTTGCTGTTGCCTCAGCTTCTGAATTAATCACTGGTTCCATAGCAAAATCCAGTGGCAGTTCAGGGTTGTTCTCAATATTTACAGGATTATTGGACTGCAACCTAGCTTCAGACTCTTCAGACTCTGGATCAGAGCAGCTATGGCATATTTGCATGAAACCAAACATATCAAGCTTCTTCTGAGTCTCCCACATCTTCTTGTGTCAACAAACAGTTCTTGGTGCTTTGCTTATAATGTTGGGATCTTTAATATATGTTTTCAGTTGTGCTGAGACAAGAATGGATATTTTAAAGCTTAAGTAGCCAGCTTATTTGCTCATCTTGTTTGACACCACCCTTCTTCTTCACAGCATAAGGGAGCCAATCTGGATCTTTCAGATCCTGCTTCTGCTGCTTAGCCAGTTCTGCTATTCTCCAGGTTAACATATCATCCTCCCAACATTCTTTTTCTTTGTCAATCTCTTTAATCTTGTCATCTAACATATCTAAGCCCAGCCCCACTTTATTCTCATCTTCTGAGTCCACCCCAGGTTTATTGACCTGAGCTTGTGCTCTAATAGTGTTTTCCCATGTCAACTCCAAGTCAAGATTGGTATTAGACAAAGAGTCTGTAATGACATCTAATAAAGTAAAGGAAGTCTGGAGTTGATGTTCAGTGTTTGCAGGCCCATCAACTCTGGAAATAGGTTCGGTTAATTGGTTTCAAAGTCCAGAAGTGTTGTGAGGATGCTTAGCAGGCCATCTACATAGCATAGTGGAGTAGAAAGAAGTTCAAGTAATATTTGATATATTTTTTTAATAATTTCTTTCTGACTTTGATCCTTTCTCTTTTATCAGAATCATGTCCATCTCGTCAAGAGCACTCGATTTCTGTATTTTTCGAGATTTTTAAGGATTCTTTTAGTAGGATAGCTATTTTTTAGGCCTAAAAGAATATATTTGAGAATCAAGGAAAAGTGCTTGTAGAAACTAAGTCAGAATATTCAACAGAGTCTAATCTGGGTATTTTTGTGCTTGGCAAGGGTTTGTGGCTGGCCAGAAAAATCAACCTTTGAGTTTAGTTGTATTTAGTTGTCCACAACTGTAGAATGTTTTCTGCTCTGCATATCCATTCCAACTCCAATCTGAAGGTCAAGTTTAATGTAAGCAAAATGATATAGATTGTGTGAGATAACATGACACATAAAAGTATCACTATACTCAACTCCTTTTTTCTCAACAATGAATTCTAGGAAATGGTTAAAGTATTTCTACATTATATTAGCAGCACTGAATGAGCCTTTTCTCCTAGAGAGGTTCACTAGTGCTGACTTGAGAATTGCATCATGGAGTTTGTTGCTTGACTTAAGTTCTAGGTGTGTGATAGTCTTAAGTAGATATAGCAGTATTTTGAGTGTGGAGAGTCTGAAAATATAAAGAGTAAAAACTTTTGGGATACAAAAAGATCAGAAATGTGTTCTTTGTTAAAGAAAAATCAAGATCTTATCTTCATTACTTCATAAACATGCCCCAGATCTCCTTTCATGATTGCATATGACAACTCCTTCAAGACCAATGAGTCACATATTAAAATTATAAAATTAGCAAGAACATGATTGTCTGATGATCTACTGCTAATACTTGACTTATTCCAAGATGTCCCAAGAGGAATAGACTTAGTTCAACAATTCAATTTCCTGACATCTAACAATACAAAATAGATAGAACAAGCTGTTGAGTAGGTTTGGTACATTACTTCTTTATCTGGTACTCCCATCTTCTTGGGTGGCAAACAAGTGCAAATACTACTGTCGTTGTCTATATCATTGAGCACAGTCTTATCTGCCCTATTGATCTTGGATTTGAGTACTCCTCACTGCTATGTCTGCCTATGAATTCAGGAGTGCATACTAATCTATCAATAACATGCCTCACTGCATTGTCATCTTTTGACCACCCTCCCCCCCATACTTTCTCAGCCTCCTCTGGGGCTAGGATTTGTCCTAGACCTAAAGAGGATGTCCCCGACAAAGACCTTCTTGACTCTGGCCATATACCTAGGACAGCTACTAGGACTGGTCATATTGTCTGCTGTCATAGCTGGCAGCATAGGCCTCTTTATTCTAGTCAATCCCATTCTTGGTCATCAGCTGCTTCTTCTTCTGAGGAGAAGGGTTCTCCTACTCCTTCATTGTCTCAGACTCTCTTCCAGGAGGGCTCTTCTTCTCAGGTGGCTGCCCAGCTGCCTAGTGCT
>KQ962049.1:99094-135456 GCA_001563735.1 Leucoagaricus sp. SymC.cos
GCCATCTTACAGATGCAGCTACAGCAAAGCAAAATAAATATAGTAAAATATTAGTAAAATCAACATGTTCAATATGACTCTGAAGAGTCCCTGGACTTAGGTATTGTGCACTGAACCTGTAGTTGATGAAAAAAGGGCTAGTCTTCCCAGTGTCTTTTAAACCAGTTGGTGTCAAAGCAATGATGCCAAAACTTGCACTTACAATCATTTGCAGCATGTTTGCTGCTACAATTGATACAAGTAGGAATGTGAGGGCATGGTTGGCCTGTTGTCATGGGAGGGATAGGAGGCATGGCTTTAGTGTTGCCCTTGCAACAGCCAGCATATTCACAATAGTGTTGTTCAGAGTGAGGTCCAATACAATGTGGACAGCAGATAGCCTGAGCAGAGCAGGCAGTGGTAGAATGGCCCCATTTCCAGCATTGTTGACACTGAGGAATGCCAGGATGAGCTTTTGCTGGCTTGATGATGCACCTGGTATTACCAAGTGTGACATATTAGTTGATGATCTTCTTGAAGTCAGTGCTGGACTAAGAGTTCCAAATATCAAACCATATAGTAGCAGTATTGGAACATTGTGAATTGCACATAACACGAGGCTTAGCAGCAAGGTTGAAAAGGGCACCATCGATATGAAGGGCTAGAGTGATGTTATCAGGAGTGATGGGGAAGGGAACATCAAGGACCTTAAGATAGGACCTAGACCTAGGAAGGTGGGTGTCAACTTGTACTTTGAGGCCAGTGGATATAAACTTGCTAATGAAAATGACATTGTCAGCAGTCAGAACAATATTAGTGGTGAGCAATATGCCATGATAAGCAGCACATGCAATCAAAATTTATAATTTCAACCCATTTTGTTTGAGAGTGCCATTTGTCTGGTTGATGATGGCCATGTAGTCAACATTTCCAGAGCTGTCTAGTGCTTCTCTGGGGCCTATCCCTCTTGCTCTGGATGAGTCCTTTGGGCTTGATACTAACTTTGAGGCAGTGAAGGTCTCCTTAGCTTGTACCCTTGACTATATGCATTAGGTACATGATGCCAAGATATCTGTCCCTCCCAATTTTGGTCACTTCATTATGAAGATGGCTGAATTCACTGTCTATAACCCTTAGGCATCCCTTGTTGTGGACCCCAAGAGCACTGTTATCTCTGAGTCTGTGTTTGATGCAGTCTCAGCTTTTTTCCCTTCTCCTAAACCATTGGAGGATGTTACTATGTGCAAGCCTACTGCTCTGCCTGTCAAGATTGTGTCTCCTCAGGTGGCTGCTCAGGTTTCAGCCCTCCCTCCTCCTAGTGTCCTGGCTGGTATGCCCAAGTATGCCCCAGCTGGACTTTCTGGGAGTATTCCTGCCCTGCTACCTCCTAAGCCTCAAGGTATTAGAAAGGCAAAGGCAAAGAAGACCACTAAGAAGAAGGTGCTCTCTAAGGGTGTCCCTCCTCCCATGCCTGCTGCCTTGAAGCCCAGCACCAAGTTCTTTGCAGCTGCCACTATGGTTAAACCTGCTCCTATGGCAGGCTCTTCCAGTTCTGTAGAGAATCTGGTCAATATTGCCAGGTCCTTCTACAACCTCACCCTCTCCACCATTGCAGCCCTCCTCTAGGCTGATCAGGCAGCTGCTTGCCCTCCCACTCCTACTCCAGCAGTTGTGGGGGCCAAGCACCCCATTACTCCTTCTGCTCCTACTCCTTCTGTAAAGAAACCCAAGGCTACCACTCAGGGGCCTTCCAGAAAGCAGATTCTTTTCATCCTGGCTGATCTCTCAGTCAGGCATTATCTTGAGAAACTTCCCCATCTCCTCAACTGCTTCTTGGTGGCTTATAACATTATTGGGTTCCATGCAGAATTTATGATGGTTGCTTATAGTGGCTGGTCTATCTTGACTAGCAACATTCCTTTGCTTGAGCAGCTAAATCTCATTCATGAGTGGCTGACTGAGCATTTCTCTCCTGTGGGCTGCGAAGCCTACCTTCTAGTATTGAAGAGCTTCTTGAAGCTCATCAATGTTTCTTTCTTGTATGCTGATAGTGAGTGCACATCTTCTCAACATGTCAAGAAGGTTATGTGGCAGTCTTCACTCCACAACCACTTTATCCTAATGGGCTCTGCTTGCATGGTCTGCAATTCTCATACCTCAGACACTGTGACAGTGTACTTCAAGGTCTGGGACTCTCAGAGAGGCACTCATGCCACTAACCTCATGGGACATTTCTTGCAATTCAGCCACTGGACTGTAAGGATTCTGGAGGCTAATGCTAACCCTAGTGCTTCCTTGTGCCAGTGCTGCTGGACTTGGGGGTACTTGTCTAAATTGTGCTATGCTAAGATACCTCAGTGCCCACTGTGTGGCAGACCTCACTACCAGGATGGCCATTGTGCCTTTGCTGGTTGTTGTAAGCGGAACTCTAGTCATGGTATTCCTAAGACTCCAGAGGGCCCGCCTTGCCCTCATCCCCCTTGCTGCCTGAACTGTCATCAGGCTCACACTGCTATCTTGAAGCAGTGCTCATTCTGGTACCACTGGTTCAATAAAGACTGGTTGCATACTTGTTATCAGGAGGTGTGTTCTTGTCATGCTGCTTGCTCTCCTACCTCTAACTGTGCTCCTTCTCATATCTAGTGGCCCTACTACAGTGTCAGCTGGAGTAGTGAGGGATGTTTGAATTTTTTCTCAGAATGTAAATAGCAATTATGTATATCTGGATATACTACTTGAGAATATCAAGGACTCTTTTGATATTGTCTTTATTCAGGAGCCTCCTTGGAAAACTATTAGACAAACAGTGTTGATGACCTCTGTTGAGGGCAATGATATTGTGGGTGCACCCAAGCATCCAGATTGGCTATATATGGTAAGGACCCCTACCAATGGCTGCCCTCCATATATTATGGCTTATGTTCATAGACACCTGGCTTGTCTTCATTCCTCCATGCAGCAGGACATCATCAACCACTGGAACATCTTTGTCCTTTTCCTTTTCACTTCAAAGAGGATAGTGAATTTCCTTAACATCTATTCCAATAATGCTCATACTGCTATCAACTTTCTTTCTTGGGAGGTCGATATGCTTTCTACTTTTGCTTACATGGGTGGTGACTTTAACTATCACTCTGAGATATGGGATCCCTCCTGCTCCTTGCACTCTCTTGTTGCACAACATCTTCTGGAGTTTGCATCAGATGTTGGGCTCAAGTGGGCCCATTCTTCTAATCTAGGATTGACTCATGTTCCTCACAACCCTGATCTGGCTGGCTCCATGATCAATCTTGTCTTCATGGGCCCTTTGTCTGTACATTCTAATCTTTCTAGATTAGATCTCAATCACTGTAGACCTTTGGACCATGTCCCAATCTCCACTCTTATTCTCATCTCTGAATCTGAGATTAGGGTTTCTTGTATGGTAATCCCAAGGAAATCCCCTGAGGAGTCTGGATTTTTCATTGATCTTACCACTGGTCTATGGGCCCTCAATGTCAAGGACCTAACCTCTCCCAATTGAATTGAGACAGCTACTGCAGCAGTTGCAGAGATCTTCTCCTTAGTATAGAATGCCCATGCTAAGGAGGTCATTGTTACAACATGCTCTAAGTTCTGGTGAAATGATGAGTGTGCATATACTATTGCCAGGTACTAGGTGTCCAAGAACCCCACTCACTGGAAGTTATTCTGCAAGGCCTCCCACTAAGCTAAATAATGCTTCTTTGATGCACATATTGAGGAGGTTGTGACTGAAAATAAATGGCCCTGGGACCTTATGGCCTGGGTCAAACTCTGCCAGCTCCCACTATGTGAAGCCATTTCACATTGGGGAGAGTCATGCCATGATATGGATGTTCTATAGAGGGCACTTGATGAGACCTACAATGCTGCCTCAGGATGGCCTTGTGATCCATCTGTTTTGGAGGAGCTGGCTCCACTGTGCAAGTAGGACTGGGTTTTTTTTTCAGGACTGGAGGCAATGGAGGCACTCTGCACATGTTTGTTGCATTTGTCCCCCAGCCCAGACTATATTATATGGGTCCACTTAAGAGAGGTTCTCTCTGATAATATTGTCTTAGAGAACTTCCTCAAACTGGCCAATGCCTGTCTTGAGGTTGGGTATTGGCTTTCTCATTTCAAGGAGTCAGTTTCTGTGGTTATTCCAAAACTAGGGAAGCCATCCTATTCTATGCCCAAATTATTTCAGCCTATAGTGCTGCTTAACACAATTGGGAAGCTTATTGAGAAGATGCTCTCAGTGCATCTTCAGTTTGATGGCATCAAGTATAGTATCTTTCACTCTAATCAGCTAGGTGGTATATGACAATGGTCAACCAAGGATGCTAGTTTATTCCTCACTTATCTTGTTAAGACAGGGTGGACTAGAGGACTCAAGACAAGTGTTGTCACATTTGACATCACTCAGTTCTTTCCATCTTTGGACCATGATATGCTCATGGCCATTTTGTCCAGACAAAGATTCCTAGTGAATGTTCATCATTTCTTTGCTTCCTATCTGGTTGGGTAAAGGATGAGATACCTTTGGAATTCATCTTTCTCTGACTACTATCTGGCTGATGTTGGCATCAGTCAGGGCTCCACCCTGTCCCCTGTCTTGTCAGCTTTATATCTTGCCCCAGTTATCAAACTGTTTGACTTGCAGGCATCTCATCTTGAGTGTGATGTCCTCTCTTATATTGATGATAGTACCCTTATTGCTCAGGCTAGAAAGCTTGCTGATAATCTCATGCATCTCAGGCAGGCCTATGAATTTGTATATGAACTCTTTGTGGCATTTGGGCTTGTGCTTGAGCACAATAAGTCCAAGCTCTTCCACTTTTCTTGTCATAAGAATGACAATAACCCTCTCATTGACCTGGGATATGCACCCTATATAGGCAATTCTCCTTTGTGCCTAAAGACCTACTAGAGGTATTTGGGTTTCTATTTTGACTGACAGCTCATGTTTTGTGAACATGTGCAGTATTACTCAACTAAGGCTATCTCCATAGTCTGTGCTATGAAGATGCTTGGCAATTTGCTCAGAAGTCTTTCTCTTAAGCAGAAATGTTTGCTCTACAGGTTATGTGTGGTCTCCATTGCCATATATAGCTTTCGTCTTTGGTGTCATGGCCTGCACCCTCACAAGACTCATCTCACCTCTCTTAACAAGATGCAGCATAGAGCTGCTATCTGGATCACAGGTGCTTTTCACACCTCTCTATCTGGTGGGATTGAGATGCTTGCTAGCTTTATCTCCATACATCTTTATTTCAGAAAGTTGAGGGCTTGAGCAGTATATCAGGTCCTCACTCTGTCTCCTACTTACTTCTCCAGGCAGTTCCTGGGGACACATGACTTCCCTGGTGTCAATCCTCACCAATACCACTTTACTAGGCTGGGCTGCTCTATTAAGAAAGTCTATTCTGCCATTGTTGATACCCTTTTATATCTGAGTCTTCCTGTCACTTTAGAATCCTTTGATGCTGATGTGTCAGAAGCTCACCTAGATAGGTGCCTTATAGACTGGTTTGCAGACTGTATCCAGGTCACTGAGTTCTCCCCTTATAAGAAGGACATCAATATCCTACATATTCTGAACACAGAGCTCAACAGGGCTCTGGCACTCAATGACTACATTGTTGTGGCCACAGATGCATCTGTGGGCCATGATAGAGCTTACCAGGCTGTTTTGGCAGCTTGGGTCTGGGTGGGCAGCATGCCTGTTAAGCAGTTGTGCCAGACCACAGGCAGGGTTACTGCTTCTAATATGAAACTCCATACCATTCATATAGGTGTCTTTGCTGCATGTGTGCAGGAGGGTGCTCATCATGTTGTCCTATTTACTGACCATCTGGCTTCAGCTAGGAGGGCTATGGACCCTTCTATCAGCAGTAGGCAGGCTCAGGCCCTGCTTGTCTGTCATTGTCTAGCTAGGTAGCTTGAGGAAGATCCCTCTTGCACCTTTGCATTTGTACAGGTTCACTCCTCTTTGGAGTGGCTGTTGTATCACATGGTCCATAGGTACACCATGGATCCTGCAGCCCAAGAGTTGGTGGAGGCTTGCCCCTTCACCACTCTTAATTTTCTTTGCATGGCTGAGGCTCAGGTCTGTCACAATGAGTGGACTAGGCAGTTTACTTGTTCAAGCTCCTCCAGGAGAGATTTTTTGCACCTCACTGATAAGAGAGGCAAATACATGATACCCACCTATCTCTCTAGAGGTATATGGCTTAAGCATTTGCATGATTTCCCATTTTGCACACATGTGTGCAGGGCAGTTCTCAATCATGCACCTATCAGGGAGTTTAGACATCAGTTTAACCTTTCTCATGATTACTCTTGTCCTTGTGGGTCTACCAATTGGCAGACTTGTGAGCATATCCTTACCAAATGTAGTGACTTTAGTGACCCTTGGTGCTTTCCTAAATGCTGGAAGGAGCTTTTGGATTTCTGCAAGGAGAACCCTAGGGTGTTCTTTTTTATGCATCTTCCTGCAGGATAACAATGGTATAGCCACTCTTTGGTGGTCATCAAGTTCTCTGGGGCTTTGTTCTCTGGGGGTCTGGCATTGGCTGCTGATGGGGGCTGTGCTAGTATGGTCCTAGCATGCATCATCATTGGGTACAGTGATGTGGGCAAGAATGTATTACCTGCTTCTCTATTCACCTCTGGGTGGAGGGAGGGTTTATCTTTCAGTGTAGACTGCCATGTTCAGCTGAGCTGTGGGGGATTCTTCTTTTGTAGATTCTTGTAGTTACATTTGTATCTGAAACTGGACTACTACCATGCACCAGTATATAAATTTATGAATTTTTTTTTTTAAAAAAAAAAAGAGTAGGTTTGGTATAGATACAGTGACTCAAACAATTGTTTTAATATCACTTCTTTATCTGGTACTTCTATCATCTTGGGAGGTAAACAAGTGTAAACACCTCTATCATCATCTGTATCATTGTGCACAGTCTCATCTGCTCTATCGATCATGGTTTCAAGTACCCCTCACTGTCATGTCTGACCTCCCACCTGTAAATCTAGGAGCATATGCCAATCTGTCTATGGCACACCTTGCTGCATTGTCATCTTTCAATTGTCCCCCTCCTCATACTCCTTTGGCCTCCTCTGGTGCTAGGATGTATCCTGGCCCTGGAGGGGATGTTCCCAATGTTGATCTTCTCAATCCTGGCCATATGTCTAGGATGGCTGCCAGGACTGATCATGTTGCCCACTGCCATGGCAGGCAGCATGGACCATTGTATTCCAGCAGGTCCCACTTGTGGTCTTCTGCTGCTTCTTCTTCCAAGGAGGAGAGTTCGCCCACTCCTTTGATATCTCATACTCTCTTCCAGGAGGGCTCTTCTTCTTAGGTAGCTGTCCAGCTACCTAGTGCTCCTTTGGGGCCTCTCTCTCTCATGCTGGACAAGTCCTTTGGGGCCTACCCCTTTTATGCTGGATGAGTCCTTTGGGCTTGATACTAACTTTGAGGCAGTGAAGGTCTCCTTGCATCATGCCCTGGAGTATATGTGATAAGTATATGATGCTAAGATGTCTATCCCTTCTGACTTTGGTCTCTTCATTGTAAAGATGGCTGAATTCACTATCTATGATCCTTGGACATCCCTTGTTACAGACTCTGAGGATGCTCTCATCTCAGAGTTGGTGTTCAATGCCATCACTGTCTCTTTTCCTCCTCCCAAGCCATTGGAGGATGTTACCATGCATGAGCCTACTGTGCCACCTGTCAAAATTGTCTCTTCTCAGATCACTGCCCAGGCTTCTGCCCCCCCTCCCTCTAGTGTCCCAGCTGGTGTGCCTGAGAATGCACTGGCTGGACCTTCTGGGAGTATTTCTGCCCCACCACCTCCCAGGCCTCAGAAGCCTCAGAAAATTCAGAAGACAAAGGCGAAAAAGACTGCTGAGCAGAAGATACTCTCTAAGGGTGTCTCTTCTCCCATGCCCACTGTCTCTAAGCCTGGTGCCAAGTCTTTTGCAGCTACAGCCATGGCTAAGCCTGCTCTCATGGCAGGTTCTTCCAGTTTAGTGGAAAACTTGGTCAATGTTGCCAGGTTGTTCCCCAATCTCACTCCCTCCACTATTGTGGCTCTCTTACAGGCTAATCAGGTGGCCACTTGCCCTTCTGCTCCCGCTCTGGTAGTTGCAGGGTCCAAGCACCCCATCATGCCTTCTGTCTCCATGTCTCCTGCAAAAAATCCCAAGACTACTACCCAAGGGCCTTCTAGGAAGCAGATTATTTTTGTTTTGGCTGATCCCACAGTCAGACCTAATCTCAAGGAGATCCCCTGCCTCCTCAACCACTTCTTGGTGGGTTACAACATTGTTGGGTTCTGTGCAGAATCTGTGATAGTTGCTTATAGAGGCTGGTCAATTTTGACTAGCAATGTTCCTTTGTTTAAGCAGCTTAATCTCATTTGAGAGTGGCTAATTGGGCACTTTACTCCAGTGGGCTGTGAGGCCTACCTTCCTGCATCAAAGAGCTACTTTAAGCTCATTGACATTCCTTTCTTGCACACTAATAGTGAGCACACATCCTCTCAACACATCAAGGAGGTCATGCAGCAGTCATCACTCCACAACCACTTCATCTTGGTGGGCCCTGCTCATGTGGTCCGTAATTCTCATGCATTAGACACAGCAACCACATACTTTGAAGTCTGGGACTCCCAGAGGAGTACTCATGCTGCTAACCTCATGGGTCATTCCCTTCAGTTCAGCCACTAGACTGTCAGGATTCTGGAGGCTAATGCTAATCCTGGTGCCTCCTTGTGCCAGTACTGCTGGACTTGGGGCCACTTGTCTAAATCTTGCCATGCTAAGGCACCTTGGTGCCCCTTGTGTGGTGGTCCTCACTACCAGGATGGCCATTGTGCCATTGCTGGTTGCTGCAAGGGGAACCCTAGCCAGGGCATTCCCAAGACCTTGGAGGGCCAGTCTTGCCCTCACCCCCCTTGCTGTCTGAACTGTTGTCAGGCTCATGCTGCTACCTCAAAGCAGTGTCCATTCTAGTGTCACCAGTTCAACAAGAATTAATTGCATTCTCATTATCAGGAGGTGCATTCCTGTTGTGCTGCTTGCTCTTCTATTTCTAACCCCACTACCTCTTATGTCTAGCAGCCCTATTGAGGCATCAGCTGGAGTAGTAAGGGACATTCAGATTTTTTCTCAGAATGTTAATAGGAATTATGTACATCTGGATATGCTACTTGGGAATATCAAGGACTTTTTTGATATTGTCTTCATCCAGGAGCCTCTTTGGAGGACCATTAGACAAACAGTATTGACATCCTTGGCTGAGGGTGACAGTGTTGTAGGCACTCCCAAGCACCCTGACTGGCTATATATGGTAAGACCCCCTACTAATGGCTGCCCATCATGTGTCATGGCATATGTCCATCAGCACTTAGCCTGTCTCTGCCCATCTATGTAGCAGAATATTATTGACCATAGGGACATTTTTGTCCTCTCTCTCTTCACCTCAAGGGGGGCTGTGAATTTCCTCAACATCTATTCTGATGATGCCTATTCTGCTATCAACTTCCTATCTTGGGAGGTCAATACTCTCCCTGCTTTCATCTACATGGGCAGTGACTTTAATTGTCACTCTGAGGTCTGGGACCCTTTCTGTACCTCACACCCACTTGTTGCACAATGCCTTCTGGAGTTCGCTTCTGATGTCAGGCTTGAATGGGCCCATCCTTCTAATCCGGAGTTGACTCATGTCCCTTATAACTCTGATCTGGCTAGCTCTGTGATTGATCTCATCTTCACAGGACCTTTGTCTGCATAGTCTGATCTTCCTAGATTGGATCTCAATTGTCATGGACCTTCAGACCATGTCCCAATCTCCACTCTTATTCCTATCTCTGCATCTGAGATTAGGATCTCTCACATGGTGATTTCTAGGGAATCCCAGGAGGAATCCAGGTTCCTTATTAATCTCACTACTAGTCTTTGGGCCCTCAATGTTGAGGACCTGTCTACTCCTGATCAGATCAAGGTGGCTGCTACAGCAGTTGCTGAGGTCTTTTCCTCTATGTGGAATGCCTATGCTAAGGAGGTTATTGTCACAGCATGCTCTAAGTCCTGGTAGAATGATGAGTGTGCACAGGCTCTTGCCAGATATCAGACATCTAGGGACCCTGCTCACTAGAAGTTGTTTTGCAAGGCCTCCCACCAAGCTAAGCAGTGCTTCTTTGATGTATGCATTCAGGAAGTTGTGACTGAGAACAAGCGGCCCTGAGACCTTATAGCCTGGGTCAAGCCCTGCCAGCTCCCACCTTATAAGGCTATCTCACATAAGGGGGAGTCATGCCATGATATGGATGTCCTCTGGAGGGTGCTTGATGAGACCTACAATGCTACCTCTAGACAGCCTTGTGATCCATCTATTTTGGAAAAGTTGGCTCTGCTGTGCAAGCAGGGTTGGGTTTCTTTTTCAGGATTGGAGGTGATAGAGGCACTTTGTGCTTGTTTGTCACATTTGTCCCCCAGCCTGGACCATGTTATGTAGCACTCACTTCTTGATCCAGTACTCGCTCGCTTCTTGATCCAGTACTTCCATGTCATTGGTTGGTAAACAAGTGCAAACAATTCTGTCGTCATTGTATATCGCTAGCACAGTCCCATCCGCCTTCCCAATTTCTGGATCTTTGGTACCCCTGAAACATGTCTGACCCCCCCCCTGCAGGGACCAGCTTTCATAGTGATCAGTTGCTTGAGCGCCTTCATGCGCTCTTGTCTTCTGGTCATGTCCCTCCTGCGACTCCTTCCTCATCCACTGGGCTTCCTGGTGGATTGAGTGATGTTGACCCCCTTCTCAACCCTGGCCGTATACCTAGGACAGCCACCAGGACTGACCGTGCTGCTCACTGCCAAGGCAGGTGCCACAGCCCCCTTTCCTCGTGTGCCTCTTCCAGGACCGCATCTCCTGAGGGTGCGTCCCTCTTCTCCTCACTTCAGGACCCATTCCAGGGGTCCTCTCTTCAGCCCACTGCTCTCCCACAGCCTAGTGCCCCTTTGGGGCCATACCTGCTTGCCCTGGAGGAGGAGTTGGTGGATCCTCAGGTGAACTTCGAAGTGGTATGGGTGTCTCTCGATCACGCCTTGGATTTTCTGAGGTGGATGACCAAGTGTGGTGTTGCTCCCCCCCCTGGGTTTGGCTTGCCCATTACTGGGTTTGCTGAGCTCGCTTCTATTGATCCTTGGGGCAGCCTTTTGGCTGACCCAATGGACCCTTCCCATGCTACTGTGTATGACATAGCGGCATCTTGGTTTCATCCTCCCACGTCATGAACCTACTGCCCCTCCTGTAGAGATTGTCTCCCCTGAGGCTGCATGGATGGATGTCGCCCCCCCTCCCCCCAGTGTTCCTGACTGTCTGCCTGAGAATGCACTGGTTGGTGAGCCTTCAGGGACTGTTCCTGCCCCGTCTCCTCCTAAGCCCCAGGGCCTGAGGAAGGCTAAGGCTAAGAAGGCTGCCGAGAAGTGGGTCCTGTCTAAGGGCCCCCCACCTCCCATTCTGTCTGCCTCTAAGCCAGGCACCCAGTCCTTTGCAGCTGCTGCCCAGGCTGCCCCTGCCCCTTTTGTAGGTTCTTCTGGCTTGGTGGAGAACCTAGTGCATGTCACCAGGTCTTTCCCCAACCTTGCTCCTTCCGCCATTGCGGCACTCCTCCGGGCTGATACAGCTGCTGCTGCATCTGCTGCTCCTGCTCCAGCAGGGGTGGCGGGTGCTAAGCGCCCAATCACACCTTCTGCCCCCGCTTCCTCTGCTAAGAAACCCAAGGCTACCACCAAGGGCCCTAGCAGGAAGCAAGTTCTTTTTGTCCTGGATGATCCTAATGCCAGGCCTAATCTCGAGCAGATGCTCCATCTGCTTAACAAGTACCTTATGGACAATAGGGTCATCAGGCTCCATGCGGAGTCTGTTCTTGTGGTGTACAGTGGCTGGTCTATCCGGATCACTGATGTCCCCTCTCTTGAGCAGCTCAATGCCATTTGTCAGTGGCTGGGCATTCACTTCTCACCTGTCAGTTCCGAGGCATACCTCCCCACATCAAAGAGCTTCCTCAAGCTTGTTGATGTTCCTTATATTTGTCAGGATGGTTCTAGGACCACCTCAGACCAGGTCAAGGGGGTTATGAGGGCTTCAAACCTCTCTAACCACTTCATCCTCATGGGCCCCCCTTGGGTGGTTTGCAATTCCAAGTCGTCTGATACTGTGACGGCGTACTTCAAAGTCTGGGATTCCCAGAGGGGCACTCGTGCTGCTAACCTTGTCGGGCATTCCCTCCAGTTTGGACACTGGACCTCCAGAGTCATGGAGGCTAGTGCTAACCCCGGGGTGTCCCTATGTCAGCATTGCTGGTGATGGGGACACTCCTCTCAAACTTGCCACCAGAAGATGCCTCAGTGTCCTCTGTGCTCGGAGCCTCACTACCGCGATGCACATCATGCATTTGCTGGTTGTTGCAAGGGGAATGCCTGCCAGGGTGTCCCGCCTACTCCTGCTGGCCAACTGTGCCTGCACCCCCCTCATTGCTTGAATTGTCATCAGGCATGCACTGCTGACTTGAGGCAGTGTCCATTCTGGTGTCACCAGTTCGACAAGGACTGGATTTGCCACAAGTATCAGGAGGTACATTGTCGTTCTGACATTTGTCTTTCAACATTTTCTCAATGCTCTTTTTCTCATATCTAGGGACCCCACTAGGTCTGCTGGAGGTGTGATTCAGGACATTCAAATTTTTTTGCAGAATGTAAATAGGAATTATGCACATGTCAATTATGTACTTGAGAATCTCAAGAACACTTTTGATGTATTGTTTTTCCAAGAACCACCCTGGAGAACGATAAGACAAATGGTATTGACAACTTCTGAGGGGGGCGACGATGTCGTGGGGGCTCCTAAGCACCCTGACTGGCTCTATATGGTTAGACCGCCTACCAATGGGCAGAACCCTCGCGTCATGGCATATGTCCATTGGCGCTTGGCTGTGCTTCACCCCTCCATGCAGAGGGACATTTTTGATCATTGTGATCTCTTCATCCTGTCATTGTTCACACCACATGGGACGGTGAACCTTCTTAACATCTACTCTGATGATGCTCATACAGCGATCAACCTCCTCTCTCGGGATGTTGATCAGCTGCCTGCCTTTATTTACATGGGCGGTGACTTCAATTGTCACTCAGAGGTGTGGGATTCATCCTGCACGTTGCACCCTCTTGTTGCCCAGCACCTTTTGGAGCTGGCTTCTGACGTTGGGCTCGAGTGGGCCCAACCTTCTAATCCAGGGCTGACTCATATTCCTCACAACCCTGATCTTGCTGGATCTGTGATTGATCTTGTTTTCACAGCACCATCTGTATCTGTATCTGATCTCCCTCGATTGGATCTTGATCGACGTGGGCCATCAGATCATGTTCCGATTTCCACTTTAGTTCCCTTGTCTGAGATCGACATTAGGGTTGCTTGCATGGTGATCCCAAGAGAGTCCCTGGAGGAGTCCGGGTTCTTGATCGATCTTGCTACTGGTCTTAGGTCCCTGGACATTGGGGACCTGTCTTCTTCTGATGGGATCGAGGCTGCTGCATTAGCAGTGGCCAAGGTCTTCTCCTCTGCATGGAATGCCCATGTGAAGGAGATCACTGTTACGGGGCACTCTCGGTCTTGGTGGACCAATGAATGCTCTACTGCTATCGCCAAGTATTGGGAGTCTCGTGCTCCTGGTGATTGGAAAGCATTTCGTAGGATGTCTCATCTTGCCAAGCGGCGCTTCTTTGATGCTCACATTGAAGAGGTTGCTGTTGAGAACCAGAGGCCGTGGGATCTCATGGCTTGGGTGAAGCCCCAACAGCTCCTGCCATGTGAGGCTATCTCACATCGGGGGGAGTCATATCATGACATTGATGCTCTGTGGAGGGTGCTTGATCAGACATACAATGCCGCCTCCAGGCGGCCCTGTGACATCATGGTGTTGGAGGAACTGTTCTTGCTTGCAGAGCAGGATTGGGTCCCTTTTTCAGTGTTGGAAGCAAGGGAGGTGCTATCTGCATGCTCTTCACGTTCCTTGCCCAGTCCGGACCATGTTATGTGGGTCCATTTGAAGGAGCTTCTCTCTGATGATGTCATCATTGGGAAGGTCCTCACTCTGGCTGATGCCTGCCTCATGGTCGGGTATTGGCCTTCTCATTTTAAGGAGTCAGTTTTGGTGATTATTCCTAAACCTGGTAAACCCTCCTACTCTATGCCCAAGTCATTTAGGCTGATTGTTCTGCTTAATATGCTTGGGAAACTTATAGAGAAGATGCTGTCCAGGCATCTTCAGCTTGACGGTGTCAAGTATGGCATCTTTCACTCTAATCAGCTAGGCAGTATTTGGCAATGGTCAACCGAGGATGCTGGTTTATTCCTTACTCACTTGGTCAAGGCTGGGTGGGCTAAGGGACTCAAGACAAGCATTGTCACTTTTGACATCGCTCAGTTCTTCCCGTCGTTGAACCATGATATGCTCATGGCTATCTTGGCAAGGCAGGGGTTTCTAGCAAATGTGCACTGGTTCTTTGCCTCTTATCTTGTGGGGCGGAAAACCAAATATCTTTGGAATTCCTTCTCCTCTGGTTCTTATGATGCAGATGTGGGAGTTGGGCAGGGGTCAGCCCTCTCTCCTGTCTTTTCTGCTATCTATCTTGCACCTGTGCTCAAGATTTTTGACCTTAGGGTGTTGCACCTAGAGTGCAACGTTCTCTCCTATGTGGACGATGGTATGCTCATTGCCTGGGCCAGGGAGCTGGCTGACAACCTGGTGCACCTCCGGGGTGCCTATGGGTTTATGTTTGATCTGTTTGTGGCATTTGGACTTGTCCTTGAACACAACAAATCTGAGCTCTTCCATTTTTCACGTCGTAAGAGGGATGATAATCCGCCTATTGACCTGGGTTATGCCCCATACACTGGAGACACTCCTCTCTGCCCCAAGCCATTTTGGCAGTACTTGGGATTCTATTTTGACAGACAGCTCACCTTTCAGGAGCATGTCCAGTATTATTCCACCAAAGCTATCTCCACAGTTCGTGCTATGGGGATGCTTGGGAACTCGCTTTGGGGGTTGTCCCCTAAGCAAAAGCGGTTGCTTTACAGGTCATGCATGGTGCCTATTGCCACATATGGCTTTCATCTGTGGTGTCATGAGCTTCATCCTCATAAGGCTCATCTCACCTCTCTTAACAAGATGCAGCGTTGGGCTGCAATCTGGATCACGGGTGCTTTCCACACCTCCCCTTTGGGTGGCATTGAGGCATTGGTGGGCCTCATCCCCATCCATTTGCATCTTAGGAAGCTGAGGTCCTGGGTGGCATACTGGGTCCTCACTTTGTCACCTACACACTCTACCAAGCAGTTGCTTGGTATGAGGCAGTTTCCTGGTGCTGACTCCCACCGGTATCACTTTACTAGACTTGGCCGCTCTATTGAGAAGGTTTGGTCTGCTGTCATTGATACCCTCCGGTATCACTCTCTTCCGGTCACCTTGGAGACATTCAAGCCTGATGCCTCGGATGCTCACCCTGGTAGGTGGCTTTTAGATTGTTTTGGCGATCGTGTCCAGATTGTTGAGTTTGACTCTAAGGAGGAGGATGTCAATGTCTTACGGATTTTGAACATGGAGCTTGATAAAGCCTCTGCATTGGATGACTGCATTGTGGCAGCCACAGATGCATCTGTGGGTCATGACAGGGCATTCCAGGTGGTGTCTGCTGCTTGGGTTTGGGCAGGCAGGATGCCAGTGTGGCAGTCCCGCCAGGCTGCTGGCAGAGTGACTGCTCCCGATGTGGAGCTTCATGCTATCCAGATGGGTGTCTTTGCTGCATGTGCACAGGAGGGTGCTTGCCATGTTGTTTTGTTCACCAATCACCTGGCTTTGGCTAGGCAGGCAGTGGACCCTTCTGTTGGCAGCGGGCAAGCCCAGGCTTTGCTCATTTGTCGTCGCTTGCAGAAGTGGCTGGGGGAAGATCTCTCTCACACTTTTGCATTCATACAGGTTTGCTCCTCATTGGAGTGGCCTTTGCATCATGTGGTCCATTGCTTTGCAACAGACCCATCTTTCAAGGTGCTTGTGGGAGACTCTCTCTTCACGACCCTTAATTATATTCGCATGGCTGAGGCTCAGGCCTGTCACGACGAGTGGACCAGGCAGTTCACTTCGTCAAGCTCCTCCAGGAGAGATTTTTTGCACCTGACTGATGTCAGGGGCAAGTGATTGACGCCCACTTACCTCTCTGGGGGTATGTGGCTTAAGCATTTGCATGACTCTCTGACCTGTGCAAGGGTTTGCCGGGCGGTTTTGAAGCATGCACCTATTGGGGAGTTTAGACAGCAGTTTAAGCTCTCTGATGATCATTCTTGTCCTTGCGGGTCTGCTTGTTTGCAGACTCGTGAGCATATATTGACTGAGTGCACTGACTTCAGTCTCTCTTGGCACTTCCCCAGGCTTTGGGAGGAGTTGCTTGAATTTTGCAAAGAGAACCCTAGGGTGTTCTCCTTTGCGCACCTCCCTGGAGGATAAGAATGGTGTGGCCACTCTTTGGTGGTTGCTGGGTTTCCTGGGGGCCCATTTCAGGTCCTTGGGGGGTCTGGCATTGGCAGCTGATGGGGGCTGTGCTAGTTGCTCCTTAGTGCTCATTCTCTGCAGTGTGCGGGTTCAAGGGCGATGGACTCTGCCTGCTCTTCATCCATCCCTGGGTATAGGGAGAGCGTATTTTCGGTGTAGGCTGCCATGTTCAGCTGAGCTGGGATGGATTTCGGTTTGTCATAGATTAATTGTAGCATACTATTGTAGTCGTTGTGACTGGACTGCTATCGCGCACTGGTATATAAATTTATGAGTTAAAAAAATAAAAATAAAAAAAGACCATGTTATGTAGGTCCACTTGAAGAAGGTTCTCTCAGATGATGCCATCCTGGGGAATTTCCTCAGACTGGCTAATACCTGCCTTGAGGTTGGGTGCTGGCCATCTCATTTTAAGGAGTCAGTTTCTATAGTTATTCCTAAGCCTGGCAAACTTTCCTACTCAACACCCAAATCATTTAGGCCTATTGTGCCGCTTAATATGATTGGGAAACTTATTGAGAAGATGCTTTCTGTGTGTCTTCAGTTCGACAATGTCAAGTATGGCATCTTTCATTCTAATCAGCTAGGCAGTATTCAACAGTGGTTGACTGAGGATGTTGGTTTATTCCTCACTCATCTTGTTAAGGCAGGTTAGGCTAGGGGACTCAAGACAAGTGTTGTTGCTTTTGACATCGCTCAGTTCTTCCCATCTTTGAACTATGATATGCTCATGGCCATCTTATCTAGGTAGGGATTCCCAGCTAATATATGCCAGTTCTTTGCTTCTTATCTTGTCAGATAGAGGATGAAGTATCTTTGGAACTCCTCCTTCTCCAAATATTATCCCACTGATGTAGGTGTTAGCCAGAGGTCTACCCTGTCCCCTGTCTTATCCGCTCTCTATCTTGCTCCAGTTATCAAACTGTTTGACCTACAGGCATCTCATCTTGAGTACAATGTCCTCTCTTATGTTGATGATGGCACCCTCATCACACAGGCTTGGGAGCTTGCAGACAATCTCATTTGCCTCAAGCAGGCCTATGGATTTGTTTATGAGCTTTTCATGGTATTCAGACTTGTGTTTGAGCACAGTAAGTCCAAACTCTTCCATTTCTCTCAGTATAAGAATGACAATAACCTGCCCATTGATTTGGGATATGCACCTTATATAGGTGACTCTCCTTTATGCCCTAAGCCTTTCTGGAGGTATCTGGGCTTTTATTTTGACCATCAGCTTACTTTCTGTGAGCATGTATGGTACTACTCAACTAAGGCCATTTCCACAGTTTGTGCCATGGGAATGCTCAGTAACTCACTTAGGGGTTTGTTTCCTAAGCAGAAGCATTTGCTTTATAGATCCTGCATGGTGCCTATTGCCATATATGGCTTTCATCTTTGGTGTCATGGCCTCCATCCCCACAAGGCCCATCTCACCTCTCTTAACAAGATGCAGCACCATGCTGCTATCTGGATCATGGGTGCTTTTTGCACCTTCCCTTCAGATAGGGTTGAGGCACTTGCTGGCCTCATCCCCATGCATTTGCATCTTTGGAAGTTGAGAGTGCATGTAGTGTATTGCATCCTCACTCTTTTATCTACCCACTCCACCAGGCAGTTCCTGGGGACTAGGGATTTTCCTGGTATTGATCTCCATTGATACCACTTTACTAGGTTGGGCCACTCTGTTGAGAAGATCTGGTCTGCCATTGTTGATATCCTTTTATATCTCAGTCTTCCTGTCACCCTGGAGGCATTTGATGCTGATGTGCTAGAGGCCCACTCAGGGAGGTGACTTATGGACTGGTTTTCAGACCATATCTGGGTTATGGAGTTCTCTCCTCATGAGGAGAATGTCAATGTCCTGTGTATCCTGCATGCAGAGCTTGATAGGGCCTTGGCACTGAATGACTGTGTTGTTGTGGCCACAGATATATCCATGGGCTGTGACAGGGCTTATCAGGCTGTTTCAGCAGCTTGGATTTGGGTGGAAGGCATGCCAGTTCAGCAGATGCACCATTCTGCAGGCAGGATCACTGTCCCTAATGTGGAACTTCATGCCATTTGTATGGACATCTTTGCTGCATGCACACAGGAGGGAGCCTGTTATGTTGTCTTGTTCACTGATCACCCAGCTTCAGCCAAGAGAGCAGTGGACCCTTCTGTTGGTAGCAGGCAGGCTCAAGCTCTGCTCATCTGTTGTTGTCTGGCTGGGTAGCTTGAGAAGGATTCCTCTTGCACCTTTGTATTTGTACAGGTCTGCTTCTCTTTGGAGTGGCTGTTGCATCACATAGTCCATAGGTATGCTACAGACCCTGCTGTCTGGGAGTTGGTGGGGGCTTGTCCTTTTACTACTCTTAACTATCTATGTATAGCCAAGGCTCAGGCTTGTCACAACAAGTGGACTAGGCAGTTTGCTTGTTTGAGCTCCTCCAAAAGAGATTTCTTGCACCTTACTGATGAGAGGGGCAAGCACATGACACCCACCTACCTCTTTAGGGGTACATGGCTTAAGTATTTGCATGACTCCCCATTTTGCACACATGTGTGCAGGGTGGTTCTCAATCATGTGCCCATCAGAGAGTTTAGATGCCAGTTTAATCTCTTCCATGATCACTCTTGCCCTTGTGGGTCCACTAATTGGCAGACTCATAAGCACATTTTGACCAAGTGTAGTGACTTTGGTGACCCTCAGCACTTTCCTAAATGCTGGAAGGAGCTGTTGGACTTCTGCAGAGAGAACCCTAGAGCATTCTCCTTTGCACATCTCTCTGGGGAATAACAATAGTGTAGCCACCCTTTGGCAGTTGCTAGGTTCTCTGGAGCTCATCTGGGTCCTGGGGGGTCTGGCATTGGCTGCTGATGGGGGCTGTGCTAGCTTGGTCTTAGCATGCAGTGCTGAGGGGGACAGCACTGCAGGCATGGGTGTATTACCTGCCTCTCCATTCATCCTAGGGTGGAGGGAGGGCTTATCTTTTAGTGTAGGCTGCCATGTTCAGCTGAGCTGCAGGGAATGTCAGTTTGGTGTTTTTTGTAGATTACTGTAGATACTTGTTGTATTTGCAACCAGACTGCTATTGTGCACCAGTATACAAATTTATGATATAAAAAAAACAAAAAAAAACAATTGTTCTAATATTTGGCACTTTTTGATTGTTGGCTTAATAGCACCACAACAAAGCCAAATAAGACCAAAGTATTAGTTAACCACTGAAAGATATTGATCAGGGCTATGAATTGAGCTAAGGTTCAAGCATTTTGATAAAGATCTCAAGGAGATATGCTCAATTCAATTTGATTACTTATTAGGACAATTATTTGAGTGAGTATCAAAAATATATAAATTAGTCATTCCAGTACTTTGTATGGCCTCCCTTTGCCTTGATTACTGCTTCCAACCTTCTGGGCATGCTTTCTATTAAATTCTGACATATCTCTAGTTCAATGTTACTCCACACCTCCTCTATCCTCTCCCACAACTTCCAAACTCCTTTAGCTATTCTTGAATATTCTTGAAGCTTGGATTTGATATGTTCCCAAAGGTGTTCAATGGGATTGATGTCTGGAGACTGTGGTGCCCAGTCCAGAACAGTGATATTATTATCCTCAAACCATTGGGAGATTGTTTTTGAGGTGTGCTTAGGGTCATTGTCTTGTTAAAAAATGACATCTTTAGTAGCAATACCTGAATTCTCCAAGCTGGGCAGTAGGTAGTCCTCCAAAATGCTCACATACTAGTCTGCATCCATCCTCCCCTCAACCTCTGCAAGTTGCTCCACACCCTCCCAATCCATATACTTCCACACTATAATGTTTCCTCCTCCAAACTTCACTGTTTGAGATATCTCTCTACTGATCAGCCCTTCTCCAGCCTTTTCCAGACCCATTGCCTTCCATCTGACCCAATCCTGTATGGTGTGGCCACTCTTTGGCAGTCACTGGGTTTCCTGGGAGCTCCTTTGGGTTCTTGGTGGGTCTGGCATTGGCAGCTGATGGGGACTGTGCTAGTTGCTCCTTAGCGCTCACCATCCGTGTTTGGTGCAGTGAGGGCGAGGGATTATATCTGCTCTTCGTCCACCCTTGGGTGTAGGGAGGGCTTATTTTGGGTATAGGCTGCTATATTCAGCTGAGCTGGGGAGGATTTGTATTCTTTGTAGTGTAACTGTAGTGTACTATTGTGGTCATTGCAACTGGACTGCTATTATGCACTGGTATATAAATTTTTGAGTTAAAAAAAAAAGAAAAAAAAAGAAAAGTCAGGAAGGACAACCAGCAGAAGGTGTTTGTCAATTGGAAAGGTATTTCTGAAGGACTCTGGACACAGTAGACTTTCCAACACCAGTTCTAGAAGCAATCTGGCAAGTAAGATAGCCATTGGAAGCAAGAGAAAGAATGTTTTCTCTCTGAGCAGAAGAGATAGAGTGCATAATAAAATTGGGGGCCTGAAACAGTTTCAACCCTTGTTATATAGCTTGAGATCAGGAACTAACCAAGGTACAGTTGTTATGGTAACCATCTGACATATTTCTGATATCAGAAAACTTGTCTCCCATTAGATTCTTATATTTCTAATACTTACTCAAATAATTGTCCTAATGAGTGATCAAATTGAATTGAGCATATCTCCTTGAGATATTCATTAAATTGTTTGAACCTTGGCTCAATTCATAGCCCTGATCAACATCTTTCAGTGGTTTACCAACACTTTGGTATTATTTGGCTTTGTTGTGGTGCTATTAAGCCAACAATCAAAAAGTGCCAAATATTGAGACAATTGTTTGAGTCACTGTATATGGCAGCTGAATAAAGAGTGTTAAAGCCAGATAGTTGTCCCAATGCAGTAAGAACTGTAAAGTATTTGAGAAGATTGTGATATCTGAAATAGATTTTAAAAATAGATAAGAAAGAGATAAATCAAATAACAGTCATACTTTACCTCCAGCAGTCAAGCATATAGACATTGAGAATCAGATTCAAGAATTTGGTACCTGATGAGTAATTCACCTTTTTCAAATTTGGTGGTGCAGACTGATTAATCTTGGATAAATTGTGTCCAAGTGATGATGGGTTAAGGTTTATCAGAGAATTCCAGTACATCTCAAACACAGCACTGAGTGCCATCTATTTAGTATGCTAGGATGAGAGCATAGGCTCCAAAATCTCAAAACTCTGAAAGCTATTCTTATGCCACTAGAGATATTGTGTTAATTCAATCATCTTCTGAAATGTTAAGCTATCTCTCTCTGTAATAAACAGGCACTCATGATGACTATCAGCAGTTTGACCAAGCTATCTGAGAAAGTCAACCAAGGTGTCTTTCAGCTCTATAGTGACTACTTCATTCTTTTCACTTGTTGCTAATAGATGGACACAAGTTAGCTTTACAGGCAATGAGAGCTTGGCACAATCAGAGCGAAATTGCTCTGACATCTGTAACTTGAGCAAAGATAATTTAGGAATATAATTGATAAGTGCATATAACTAGTGAAGTGTAAATATATAATTGAGATGAGGTTGGTCAAGGAAGTGGAGGAGCTGATCAACTGTCAGCTGTGAACATAGATTATCATAAATTCAGGATCTCTTGTTATTTAGGTCAAATGCTGAAAGATTAATGTTCTTAAGTTTACAATAAGTAGCTGCTATTTCAATATTCATAATGTTCATTCACCCAATCTGCTGGTCACATCACCAGACATAATTTTGCACATTGTCAAATTAAAGAAATCTAGTGGAGGTATCATCATGACTATGAGCAAGAGTAATAGTAGCCTTATAATTGCTGAGGCTGTAGAGTAAGTTGTAGATAGTGGTGTAAGCTGGCATAATTTCCACTCAACTTCTATATGAGATGAGATCAATGGGTGCAGAGTGCAAGAAGTACATCAAGCTGCATGCTAAGGGCAGTAGTTGAGCATTCTGATTATAAGTAAAATCAAGTGAGGCAAGAACATGTGTGACAACTTGGTGATGATATCATCAGAATATTAGAAAAAAGGCAAAGATAGACAACTCACATTTTTAGAAGGATATTTTAGTGAAGCAGAAGCAGCATCATGACCACATTTTGTTGCTACTTAAAGGAAATAATGCCAGGTCACTGGCTGGTGGGTCTGAAGAATACTAGCAACCCTGCTGACAGTTGTCTGACTAATCTCAAGCTATTGGAGAGATTGATTAGTGCCTTTCTATTAGCTGGCATAGAGTTCACTAGATAGATCTGTGGCCTTTTTGGCCTTATAAATTAGACATTCACTCATAATTTGAGTAGCAAAGAAAAACATACTAGAATAAGCAGATTTGATTTCAGAGTAAGGGATGTCAACAGAATACATATCATATCTGCTAGAGCTCTTACTACTGCTTTACCACTGCTGCAATATATAGCCTACACCATAAATACTGTCTTCTTGAAAGAAGTGTGAGGTATAGCTAGCATGGTGAATAGTGTAAGAGAGTGGACACCCTATGTAAGTCATCACAAGTTTAGAATAAATAGTATAGGAATTTTGCAAGGGTCTAGTCACAGAGATAAATATTACAACCTTAAGAGTGAACTTAGGTTGCAACAGAAGCAAAGGCTTGAGGGCAATAAGGGAAAAGTACAATTGGTAAAGCATAGAGAATACAGTGCTCTACCTAAGGTACTTATACTAGGGGGATGAGATAACACAGGGTGTACAGGAATAGGGAATACAGCATAATACCAGGTAATAGAAAATACATAACTACTATAGTCTATGTAACTATCCAGGAAGTAATCTACCCAGAGTCATAACAGTAAAGCTCATCAAAGATAGCATCTAACTTTTCCTCTACAGTATTCTGTAGATTAGTATATGGATGTTTTGTGGATAGCAAGTCTTCTAGTTCCTTTTTAGTAGGTCATTTATAAGACTTATAGTATTTTGAGATTGAAGAAACTTAAGGAGTATTAACAGTAGTATTTTCCTTATTTAGAACAAGATGCTGATTACATGGGGTGATCAAGCTTATTGACATGGGTATAGATATTGAAGAGATGTTGGTGAGCAGGAAAGAAAGAGTAGTTGATTCAGTGATCAGAGATTGTACACTGACCTGTGTATTTGAGTTTAGAGTTATCTGGCAGAGTAGCATTTTAGAAGTAGAAGAGTCAAGATGAAAGCACCCTATTCCTGACTTTATTGCAGCAGAATGGGCACTTATTATGGGTGGTGTGCTATATGGCCAATTAGTCAAGTATATTAATCACTGATACATGTATTACATCTTTGTTTGTTCACTTATATGCTTTGAAAAATTGTTTTATATAGTAATTTTAGTTATAAAATCTTGTAGTACAGTTTTCTGAGCATGTCTGAAATCAGACTCTTACTAAGTGTGTTGCTATCAATATTACAAAAAAACACACTAAGAGTCTGACTCTGGAAGATTAATCAGATCCTACTAAGTCCACTTCTTTCTGTGTGAGCCTATAGCTTATCTTTGTAGATTCTGTTTTGAAATAAAAGAATATATTATTATATTGTGCCCTTTATATCTTAGAGAACACAGTTTCATCACCAATCTAAGTTGTTTATTGACTTCTTATTTCACAATCCACATATATTTGTATTTTATTCAAATGCAATTAACATACTATTCTTTTTTATACTAATTTGACATGCTAAGTCTTATTTTAGCATCTTTATATTCTATTTCTCTATTCCACTTCCTGCATATCTTGAATGAGCATCAGTAAATTTCTTCTCTCTTGACAATAATATATATATAGTTTTCTTTTTCTGCTTTTTTCATAATTTTCTTTATATTTTTATAGCTATAGCATCTATTTATATTTGTAGTATTAGGTTTTCTGGGTTTTTGATTTAGACTTTACTTAGCTGAGTTATACTTAGTTAAGCATAAACTGTGATTGAACACCATGTAATAAATTGTTGATTTTTTAAAAAAAAAAAAAGAGAAAAAAATTTAGCTTATGCATTGAGTTAGAGTAATAAAGCATTGTTAGACCTCATTTGTTGGAGAGACAAGTCTGATACTATAGCCAATAGCTGACAACTCAGCAGTCAAATCCATTCAGAAAAGCTGATATATAAGAGGTATATATAACAAGCTATGCTCAACAAATTTCAGCATTTTACCTGAGTTTTTTTCTTTTAAAAGTCACCCAAGTACCTACAAATCAATGTCTAATAATATTAATATATTTCATCTGTTAAAAACATTGTACATTGCATTAACTGACTTCACTACCTAGGTATTGATCAAGTTATTGACCTTATTTAAGATGAAGGACTTAGTGTCTTACTATTTTCCAAGGACATCATCTTGTATCAAGTTTCTCCCTGAATCTATGTTGAAAATGTTATTCATATTGAGACTACCTCTGAATATTAGCTGGTGCTCAATAGACTTAAGAGCAAGACTGTATATTTTGGATCTTTATAAAAATATCTCCAAGTATGTTAAAAACTATTTAAAAAATATTGATATCTTTATCAAACAAGAAATACAAAATTCTTCTATTTTATTCTATTCTTAACATTTAAACATTATAATTATTAGTGTCAAAACTCCTAAAATAGGACCATGGACTCATTGAACCTCAAGTAATTAGTTTTAGCTCCTCTTCTTGGAGGATTCAAGTACTATTATTCAACACTCTATTGCAGAGACTGTTAATCTACAATTGTGCAGACCTTCTCTTCTTAAAAAAAATTATTTGCTAGGGCCCAGATGACCAGACAGAGAGTGACCTCCTTACTTACCTTCCATTAGAAGCATTTCAGTGAGAGGCATAATCAGCCATAGCACAAATAATCATGTATACTATTTTATTTATCTTATCAAGAGATGATATTATTAACCTACCATATTTGCTTAACTAGGTGGTATTATAGTATTTGTGACCAGAGTTGCATGGTGATTAGATTTAGTCAGCCATGTAGAGGCTAGCCCACTCTTTAATGCTTCTAAAATATAAGACATTAATTAAATGCATGTTCTCTAAATTATTTCTAACTGGTGGGGTATTTTCTTTTTTTTAAAAAATCAAAAATTTATAAGGTGGTGCACAATAGCAGTCTACTCCCTAGGGGAGCCCAGGGACTAAGATAAATACATGTCATCAAACTGTACTATATAATTGACTGGTCCTAGTTATCTGAACCAACTATTTATACAGTCCAAGTCTGAATTTCCCAATCCTCTAGTCACTAATTGAACAAGAGGTACTAGGTCTCACAAACATGATCCAAAGGGGTCAACCCAATGGCATCTTGGAAATGAGCATACACTAAGCATGTGGGAATAATCAGGCACCAGCTACATTAGCAGCCAGCAGTGAGAGGGCATGGAGCTCTCTTGAAAGAAGCTGGTGCTATTGAAAGCAACTGCTATAGGGTTTCCATGACAACCAGCAAAAGAGCAGGGGAGTAAAGCTATGACCCCACAAAGAGGAAAGAAGAAGGTAGAGGAGTGAACTCAACTCAATGCCAAAGGAGAGGTGCTAATAAAATGCTGACACCAGAGAGAGCAGGCACAGTGGGTAATCAGTCTGAGAGAGGAAGAATGAGTCAAGTGCAAAGAAGCACTTGACCAAAATAGTGGTAGCTTATTCAGCTGAACTGTGGAATGAAGGCTACAGAGGTGACTAGGGGACAGGTATGGCCTAAACATACCAGAGCATGCTCAGACCAGCAAAGAGGCTCTAACTGACTGCTGAAGCAGAAGAGAGCAGGAGAGAGGAGGCAGAGGAGGCAGAAACTACTTCCTCTATGAGAGAAAAGCAGTAGAGGAGTAAACTTGAACTTGATGCCAAGAGAGCAGGTAGACATCATGAGTGTCCCAGTTGCAGTAAGAAATAGACGTCATGAACCCTAAAGCAATAGATAGTGCAGTCTGCAAGTGACCCAGAGGGTGGCAAGACCACAAGGGGAAAGGCACCCCAGAGCAGAGGTGGTGGTATATGGGAAAGGAAGAGTTGTAACTGGTGGGGTATAAGGCTCACCATTCAGAGTCTCTATACTTCATTAGATGCTTGTAATAGATACTTTCTATAAGATCTGATAGTAAACACTTCTTCTGAGCTATTTTCTCAGAAGTGTAAGTTGATATTCTGGAGAAGCTGTTTGATAGAGAGCCTCTATATAACTTTCCTAGGCCTTGCAAGACTCTGGAACTCTATGAAGACATTAAGCTGTTGTTAGATTACTATATAAATATTGTTCATCTAGCTTTCGCACTGCTTTCAAAAGAATATGGTAAGCAATCTCATTTCTTTGAATTGTAGTATGCTATACTCATCAATTTTACTTGCAGAATTCATCTATTTTGGTTGTGGTGAACATTCTTTTGGAGAACTCATAATATGAGAATGCTTCACAAAGCTTACCATTCTAGTACCTGTCAAAGAAGATGACTTCTATGCTATAATAATCTCAGAAAATGGAATTCCACATAACCATCCAACCTTTCCCCCCTGTAAGGTGCCATACAGGATACATGAAATATATAAAGAGTGCATTCAAATATATGGAATATTAAGGGCAATAACTTTAAAAGTTTACCATAGTAAGATTATATTATTTTCTGAGAATTCTATAGAACTTTTAACATAAATCTATTAGCTCCAAGCACTGTAGGCATTCTGGGTAGCAGATTAGCTCAAGAAATTCACTAATCTTTGGTAGATAATAGAAAACATCAGAAAATCCTTGAAAATAAATAAAAATTCAGTTCCTACTTAGATCTGGTATATATAGTGAGTAAGTCTTTTATGACATACATTGAGGTCTCTAAATCCTGCTGATATAATGAGTACATAAAACAGCAGAGACTTTCTATAAAAGAATGTTATATTTATAGAGTCTATAATTATGATGATAATTATCATATTATAATTACTGTTATAAACAATTATATTTTTCTCTATTTGTTTCTATTTGTCTTAGTTAGTTTATATAGATTATATCTACTAAGATGAATATGGATGCTATTTATAGAACTTGTTTACAATATTCTATGATCTGTTTATATTATTCTATACTATTCTTAGTTCTTTGTTTACAATATTCTATAAGTTGTTTATTTTGTTTTACAATATTCTTAGAATATTCTATAAGGTTCCACAATGTTCCAGAAGATTCTACAATCTTTCTGAACATTTCCAAAGTTACTAGAATATTCTATGTATATATTACTGTAATTATTTATATAGTAGATATAAATATGTATAAGTAGTATATAAGTGAGCTCAACTGATAAGGAGAAACCATTGTTTCTACTTGGTTAGATAGAGCCTCAAGAATAGAGTCTCTTAACTCAACTAAAGTGTGAAAGAGCTAATAGTCTGAAAGAACTCTTACTCACTTATTGAACTAAGTCACTCTTAATTAAGAACTTTGATCTGAGTTCTTGATCATCAATTAATACTTGTGGTAAAAAATTTCTTGAGTCATTATCAGATCCTTGATCTGTTAATAGACCTTATCTATTAATAGATTGGGTACATACAAGTTATTCATAACCTGAACTTATTAACACAAAAAGCCTTCTCTGTTAGGCTTTCTATAGTGAATGACCTAACACACTTGATTACAAATAATCTAGTGTTACTATTACATTAAGTAGAAATGATTCTCTTCTGTTTAGTGACAGAGGTGAAGTATCCTGCCTATTAGACTTACAGGCAGTCTTCTTGAAAGAGGAGTGTCTCTTTGGGCTAATCTGCTATATTGAGTCACTCTATAATCAAGAAGGATATATCCTTGAAACAAAGGACTGACTACTCTTCACTGGAGGATTAACACCCTTGATAAGAGTTGGAGATACAGAGATACTGCTAACTAGTAAAGTAGTTAAGGACTTGTGGGTTCATTCAAGTCTGAGCCATTCAAGCTTGTATAGACAACTGTAAAAATTAGAATAGCTAGTTACTACTTTCTAAGATACTCAGCAAGTGTTGTAGACCTATATCCCCATAACAACAAGAGATAGAAATTCCAAAGAAATTTTGTCTTCCCTGGAAAAAGTTGGTACAGAGGAAAGGCAACTGAATGGAGTGCACACTTGATAGAATTAATAGATAATGAAAAATCTTGATTTGATTCATAATATAAAGAGTTTAGCCAAAATTATTTAGTGACCACTCTCTCTAAGAGTATAAACTAGTCTGTGATAGCCTAGAGAAAGTCTATCATTAATTTCAAAAATATTGGGTCATGTTCTGATTAGAAATCAAGGTTTGAAATCCATAATATTCTTCATTATCCAGTCAGAAAAAACTGAGTACTAGAAGTATATTAGTAAATTTATACACTAACCTCCACAAAATATATAAAATAGCAGCCCTATACTGTACTTATAAACTTTGTGACTGAATTGGATATCCATTCCATTTAATTCCCCAAGAAATTAATCTACTACATAGTATTCAATCTCAAGCAATACTATTATTATCTTTTACAATAAATATTAGAATCAAAGAATCTGGAAAACAGAACTAGAAAACATCTGGAGATATCAAGACAAAGACAAATCTGATAAATCTCACATCTTCCCAGAAAGATATATCACTACTCTTGATAAAGAATATCAAGAAGCCTTCTAAAATCCTAATGAATATAAGAATCTAGACTCTGAACTAGAGAAAGAACCTGAACATACAGATTTTCCAAGAAGAGACAACTTTACTGAAAGATTACCAACTAGTTTTTCAATCTTGGTACAACAAATTTTTGATCAGTCAAGTTCTAAAATTGCAACTGAACCTCTTGTCAGATAATTTAGTTGACTATTGATCACACCTGAGATAGAAAAGCCATCAATCTTCACTACTGAGAAGGCATTCTCTAGAGAAACTAGAGAATTCAAACTTACAACATCCAAAACCCATATTGGCAAATAACTCATTAAACAAAGTAATCTATTACTATAATTTATTAAGAAGACAGATAATCCCATCAACTTTGACAAGCAACAATTCAAAAAGAATTATCAATTACTCTCACCCATTGGAATCTCAAACTATCTACTCTTCAATCTAGACACAAACTCAGACAACAAAACTATCTAACTCCTGAGACTCAGTAAATTATCTAAGGGAAAAGAGAAAGTAAAAAAACAGCCAAAACTTACTGTCAATACCAGAGCAGGACCTAGTGGAACTTGACAATCACCAATACTACCAAAGAAAAGCCCACCAAAAAGTCACCCTCAAATCCACCACAAGAACTACTAGGAGGAAATCTACTAGGAGGAAACCCACTAGGAGGAAATATCTCACCAGTCATAGCAGCTCTAGCCCCAAATATCAAATATCCAAAACTTGACATCTTCAATAGAGATCTAGACATCTATAGAGATTGGCTTATCTCATTATAATTATATTTCAACTCAGTTGGAAATCTTAGCAAAGAACAAAGAATCTGATATACTCTCAGATTATGCAAATATATAGCAGCAAATTGGAAAAAAGACTATATTACAATCTATGCAAATCTCTCTATATGGGCTGCATTTGAAATAGCAATAAAGGAAGCCTTTGTCCCAATCTAACAAACCTATGAAGCAGAACAAAGATTACAAGCCTGTAAACAGAGAGGCCAGTACATCAAAGAATTCATTAGCAACTTCTCAGTTCTTGCATCTAAAGCCAGACTATAAGATAGCACTTTCTTACAAGCCACTTTCAGCAAAGGATTGGACAGAGATATTACCATCAAAGCAATTAGATCAAATCCAACCACTCTTGATACTTGGAAAATAGTAGCAAGAAATGCTTACAGAATTGCTCAAGAACAACATAAATTTGGTCTTTGATTGTCTACTTCAGGATATAGATGACCTTCAAAATCTTCAAAATCCCATTGAAATAGAAAAATATATAGAAACAATGGCCCAAGATATAGAGATATTACACAAGACCCAGTACTCCCTAAATTTAAGAGAAACAAATGGGATATAGATGTCAATAAGATTTACCACACAATCAATCAACTATCTATCAAAGATAAAGATAAAGAAGATGATATCTATAACAATAAATTGGAAGACAAAACAGATAGTAGTAAAGATGAAGGAGAAGATGAATCTAATGAGCATCTTAACACCCTTGAACACCTCATTAATAATGTCCTCACTGATGAACAACAAATGGCACTCAGAAGAGGAAAATACTTCTTTTACAAGAAAAAGAGTTACTTTTACAGGAATTGCCCAACATGACAAGCCTATTTACATCCAGAAAAGAGTAACACCAGGAACTCTAACTCTATATAGTCCAAACAATCCCCTTGTTCTTCCAGAATCCCTAAAAAGACAACTCAGCAAAAAGAGAAAGGAAAGAGAAAAATAGATTCAAATGTAACAGTCTATTTAATGACAACTCAGCAAAAAAGAGAAAGAAAAGAGAAAAATAGATTCAAATATAATACCTAAAAAGACAACTTAGCAAAAAGAGAAAGGAAAGAGAAAAATAGATTCAAATGTAACAGTCTATTTAATCAGTGAAGATGATCAAGAAGACAAAGAAAATGAAAATTTTTAGTTCAATCAGAAGATCAAATCAACATTGTCAATCTTCTAAACTGAGAAAAAAATTAACTATTTCTACCACATTACATACTGGTAGAGCTCAATATTCAATAGAAGCTTTACTTGATTCAAAAGTATCAGGAAATTTCATTGATCTATAATTAATTTAAAAATATAACCTCTCAAAATTTCCATTATTCAAACCTTCCAAAATATACAATGTAGACAAATCAAGAAATAAAACAGGGAAATGTACTCACTATATAAAATTAAAAATAAAAGTCAATGGACAAAAAATAATAATTTATCTAAAAATCATTCAATTAGAGAAATACTAATTGTTTATAGGAATGACCTAGCTAAACAAGTATAATTCTGATATCAATTGGCAAAAATCCTCTTTATGATGGAGAAATAAAGATTCTCAGTCAATAATATTATTTTATATTGATATTAATGATCATATTAACATTATTAATTAAATTAAAATAATAAATAAAATAAACACTGCTACCACTCTTTATAACAAATTAGCAACAAAACAAGAAAGTGATCTTATTAAAACTATACCTCCTAAATTTCACAAATATCTTTCTGTTTTTGATTAAAAAAAATCAGAAAAGATGCCTCTAAGACAAACTTGAGATCATAAAATTGAAACTACATCCAAATTCATAGTAAACTGAATGCCCATTTATCATCTTATATTAAAAGAAAAACAAAAATTTATAAAAAAGATACATTTGAGAATTGAAATCCTCTATAGCCTTATCTTTTTTCTTTGTAGAAAAGAAAGAAAGAGATCTATACTCATGTCAAGATTATTAATATCTAAACCAACATACAATTAAAAATACATATTTAATACCTAATATTGCTAATATACTAGATAAATTAAAAGAATTAAACTAGTTCATCAAACTTGATATTAGACTTAGATATAATAATGTATAAATATCTGAAGGAGATAAATAGAAAGAAGCTTTTAGAATAACAGATGGATTATACAAACTATTAGTCATATTCTTTAGAATAACTAACTCTTCTACAATATTTCAAACAATAATAGATATATTATTCAGAGATCTTATCATTAAAGGAGAAATAATCATCTATCTGGATGATATACTTATACATGCAAAAACAGAAGCCCAACTCACAGAACTCACAATAAAAATGCTTCAAATATTACAAGAAAACAAATTATATTTAAAAACAGAAAAATATAAATTTGCAGTCAAATGACTAGAATATCTAGAGATAATTGTCACTTTAGACAAAATCAAAATAGACCCAATCAAACTCAAAGGAATTGATGATTGACCTAAACTACAAACACAATAACATGTTCAACAATTCATAGAATTTTGCAATATCTATCGAAAATTCATCAAAAATTATTCCAAAATTGTCTATCCTCTAAATCAATTACTTCAAAAGAAGACAACCTTTTAATTCACTAATGAAGTAAAACAAGTCTTTAATATGCTTAAACAGAAATTTAAAGAGCAATCTAGATTATATATAAGAGATCAAACTAAACAGTTTGAACTAAAATATAATATATCATAATATGCAACAGGAGCAGTACTCTTACAAAGAGATTTAAATAGAGATAAATATTCTGTTGCATACTTTTTATAAGCTTTAACACTAGCAGAATAAAATTACCACTGCTTAGATCAAGAATTCCTAGCTATAATTAAAGCCTTAAAGAAATAGCAACATTATCTAGACAGATCACCTTATCTAGTGATTATATAGTCTAATCATGAAAATCTTATAAGATTTAAAGAACTACAACATCTAAATTGAAGACAGTCATAATAGACTCTAGAAATAACATGTTATAATTATGAAATCCAATATTTATCTGGGAAAAAGAATTTGTTAGCAAATATTCTAAGCTGAAAACTAGACTTAAAACCTAATAGAAAGAATAATAAAAATATGGTAGCTATATTACCAGAGAAATTTATTACACTTAATATCATATCAAAACTAAAAATAAACAAAACCTATGAAGATATCATCAACTTCATTACAGAAGCAGATACTTCTCAACTTCTATCAAAAGAAGTACAGAATTAGATACCTATATCTGATTACTTTAAAATCAAAAATGAACTATATAAATATCAAAGAAGACTAGTTATTTTGGATAATCTAATAATGAAACATACACTGCTATAACATGTACATGATCATCAAATATTAGGATATCCAGAAATTATAGAAACTATTTAGAAATTAAACAAAAAAGTATATTGGCTTAGTATATATATATATATAAAACTATATTAAAGAATGTCCCATATGTTAACAATATAAAATTAACTAATATCTGATCAAACTATCTATATAACCAATTAAAGGACCCTCTTCCATATAACTATTTTTACAAATATTAATAGACCTAATTAATAACTTACTACTTGATGATAGATTTAATAGTATATTGTCCATAGTAGACTATGGACTTATAAAAGAAATATCCTAATTCCTACAAAGAAGACAGTAATAGCTGATGATATAGCCAATATTTTGATCAAAAAAGTATTTTCTAAATATAAAACACCTAAAAAGATTATTTCCAATTATAATCTAAGATTTGCAGCAAAATCCATATAATAATTATACAAGAAACTCAATATTATACTAGCATTATTGACAGCCTATTATTCTCAAACTGATGGGACTACAGAAAGATACAATCAAGAGATTGAATTCTACCTTGTAGTATATACCTCAAAACATCCTAATATATAGAAATAAGCACTTTTTATCATTGAATTTGTATATAACACTAAAGTACATACTAGAAGACAACATACACCCACAGAACTCCTCTATAGATTCAATCCCAAAACCTTTATATTGAAGAAAGAAACAAAAATACCTTCTATAAACAAAAATCTCTCTTCTTATAAAAAGCTAGAGAAGTTGCACTTGAAGCATATGAATGAACACACCTCCTTATAGCAAACAGAAAGAATAAAATATGAACACCATTCAAAGTTGGAGACAAAGTGTAGTTAGATAACAAAAACCTTTCAGTATTATATATATCAAAGAAACTTAGTTAACAAAGAGAAGGACCCTTCACTATCCTAAGAAGAACATCCCTAATGACCTACAAGTTGAAACTACCACCAAAATGGAAGATTTATAACAAATTCCATGTGTTTCTTCTTATGCCAGCAGTTGAGAATGATATTTACAGAAAACACTATATGGAACTGTCTTCTACACTCATGTCAAGAGAAAAGAAATATGAGATTAAAGTAATTTTGAACCATAGACACTGAGGAACATGTTCTAGGGGACACTTAGAATATCTGATCTATTAGTCAGGATACAGAGCTACTAAAGACTTATGGGAACCCAAAACCAATCTCAAAAATTCAAATAAAATTCTCCTTGAGTATAAAAGACTTCACAGACTTTCCTAATATTTCCCATCCTCAATAACACAGTTCATTGAAGAAAACCAAGAAGCTAAAACTTCTAATACTCACTCTAAATTGCTCTCTACTAAAACCTCTAAGAATGAGAATCAAAACTCAAAATCTGACACCTTGAGTACTGAGTTGGTGACATTCTCTCACCCCAGTAGTACTTCTTTAACAACTATGCTTAGAAATCAACCAAGTAAAATTACACCATCTCCTGATCTGTATGCTATCTTTCAATGAGCTTTTTCATCTCAATGAATAGCCAATAACTTTCTGGCTGCTTATAGCAGCTATCCTAGATTCACTTCATCAGTTCACAAAATCAGAAATCTTGTTGATTCACTTACTCTTGCATAAACAAATTACCAGGCCATCTAATGAAAGATTGCCAAAAATCTTAGTACTCTGATGAGTATACTCCTATGGGGTCCCTATTTAGAAGACATTGCCTGCTGCCTCCTCAGAGTTGACCCCACAGAAAATTACTTAGCTGAGAAGCCAAACAAACAAACTTCAAATTGATATATACTGACTTCTATATGCTCCAGACTTTCTGATACCATACTCACTCCCCTATCTACTGCTGGATCAGCAGAATCTCTATGAGTAGATCCAGTCCACTCTACTGTACTAACTTGTCCTTCTCCAATAACTCCTTGACAAGCTTTTTGAGCTTCCAACTTCACTCCTCACAAACTTTAACATAGATACTATCTCTATGCATCGCTTCTTGATCCAGTACTCCCACCTCATTGGGTGGTAAACAAGTGCAAACATTGCCATTGTCATCTCTAATCACATACACAGTCTCATCTGCCCTCCTAATCCCTGGATAAATGGTACCTCCCAAACATGTCTGACCTCCCCCTGTGGGGACCAGCTCTCATAGCGATTAGTCACTCAAGCACCTTCATGCACTCCTGTCTTCTGGTCGTGCCCCTCCTGCAACTCCTTCCTTGTCCACTGGGTTTCCTGGTGGATTGAGCGACATTGACCTCCTTCTTGACCCTGGCCGTACACCTCAGATGGCTACCAGGACTGACCATGCCACTCACTGCCAAGACAGGCACCACAGTCCCCTTTCCTCATGTGCCTCCTCCAGGGCCACATCTCCTAAGGGTGCATCCCTCTTCTCTTCGCTTCAGGACCCATTCCAGGGGTCCTCTTCCCAGCCCGCTGCTCTCCTGCAGCCTAGTGCCCCTTTGGGGCCATACCCACTTGCCCTGGAGGAGGAGTCAGTGGATCCTCAGGTGAATTTCAAAGTGGTACGGATGTCTCTCAATCGCGCCTTGGATTTTCTGAGGCAGATGACCAAGTGTGGTGTTGTTCCCCCTCCTGGGTTCGGCTTGTCCATTACTGAGTTTGCTGAGCTCGCTTCTATTGACCCTTGGGGCAGCCTTTTGGCTGACCCTATAGACCCTTTGCATGCCACTGTGTATAACATGGCGGCACCTTGGTTTCACCCTCCTGCATCATTGGAGGACGTACCCATGCACGAACCTACTGCCCCTCCGGTGGAGATTGTCTCTCTTGAGGTTGCATGGATGGATGTCACCCCCCCTCCCCCCAGTGTTCCTGACTGCCTGCCTGAGAATGCACTGGTTGGTGAGCCTTTGGGGACTGTTCCTGCCCTGCCTCCTCCTAAGCCCCAGGGCTTAAGGAAGGCTAAGGAAAAGAAGGCTACTGAGAAGTGGGTCCTTTCTAAGGGCCCCCCACCTCCTGTTCCGTCTACCTCTAAGTCAGGTGCTCAGTCCTTTGCAGCTGCCACCCAGGCTGCCCCCAC
>KQ962049.1:140606-152650 GCA_001563735.1 Leucoagaricus sp. SymC.cos
AGCACGTCTTTGGTGTAGGCTGCCATGTTCAGCTGAGCTGGGAGGGATTTGTTCTTCGTAGGGTAATTGTAGCATACTATTGTAGTCATTGTGACCAGACTGCTATCGCGCACCGGTATATAAATTTATGAGTTAAAAAAAAAAAAAAAAAAAAAAAAACTATCTCTATGACCTATGTGACAGAATAGGTTATTGCAAGATGGAATGTCACAAGTACTACTGTGGGTATTGTGATACTTTTGCCCCTAGACATTTTATCAAGTATTGTTTCCAAAATCCTTATTAAGGACTTGCTGGATAACAACTACCCACAGGTCTCATAGTACTGGCCATATACTTTAACCAGCCCAATGCTAATACTACCACTTCTCCCAACACCATCACTCAGTCTAGAGTCCAAAATGCTTTAATATAGTCCAACAAGTCTGGTCTATTAACTAGCAATTACACCACTTCTATCTCCAATGTTGGATCTGGATCTGAACAACATCTTCCCATGAGAACTATCAATACTATAGATCTCAGACTGATTTACTGACCCTATTCTTCTGTTAAGCAACAAAAGTAGTCCAAATAATGAGGATACCATTATGACCCTCAGAGTCTTGGAAAACTCTAGATCTCTATACCTCATCAGAACTTAACCAATTCAGGATACACTTCTGATCACAGTACAGGTAATTGGACAGGCACAAGATTCCTAATTATAGAGGATGATGGTAGCTACATTGTTGAACTACTTAAATATAACAATGTAGTAGAGTACAATATGACTGGAGAAGGATACATTGATTAGTATGTAGATAGATAAGGATATCTATATATGAAAGGGATAATATTATGAATAATTACATTTTTCTCCATTTTTTTCTATTTGCCTTAGTTTATATAGGTTATATCTACTAAGATGAACATGGATGCTATTTATAGAACTTATTTACAATATTCTATGATCTGTTTACATTATTCTATGCTATTCTTAGTTTCTTGTTTATAATATTCTATAAGTTGTTTACTTTGTTCTACAATATTCTTAGAATGTTCTATAAGGTTCCACAATGTTCCAGAAGGTTCTACAATCTTTCTGAACATTTCTGAACTTACTGGAACATTCTACTAATATACTACTATAGTCATCTATGTAGTAGATATAACTATATATGAGTAGTATATAAGCAAGCTCAACTGATAAGGAGAAACCATTATTTCTACTTGGTTAGGTGGAGCCTCGAGAATAGAGTCTCTTAACTCAACTAAAGTGTGAAAGAGCTAATAGTCTGAAAAAAGTCTTACTCACTTATTAAACTAAGTTGCTCTCAATCAAGAACTTTGATCTGAGTTCTTGATCATTAATTAATACTTGTGGTGAAGAATCTCCTAAGTTATTATCAGACTCTTGATCTATTAATAAATTGAGTACATACAGATTATTTATAATCTGAACTTGCTAATGTGAAGAATCTCCTCTATTAGGCTTTCTGTAGAGGATGACCTAATGTACTTGATTATAAATAATCCAGCATCATCATAACAATTACTCTCTATCCTCTACTAGTACCATATATCTTGACTGTCTGATAGCTCATAGTAGACACTACATTTAAAGTAGTTCATAGGTCTCTAAACAAATTCAAACTATTAATTTGAGATAACTCACTAAACTAAAGTAAGTATGATTTCTCTGCATCTCAGATCAAATCAGTGATAATCTAATCAATTTATTAGATAGATATTGTTATAGCTTGTGTTTGGACAAATTCTACAACATATAACACTTTTCTCCATGTCTGGAATGGTATTTGAGATGTAATCAAGGTTGTCTCACAAAAGAAAGTAAATTTCCATGCTTTCACAGTCTGGGCCTCACTCTTGGACATAGTTAAAGATGTTGAGGGAGCTCAAGCCCAAAGATTTGCAGATATAGTTTTATATTGGAATCTTGAAACTGGGTCCAGAATTAGTCATAGCAGCTTTATTAAAGAAGCTAATAATATCTTTCTTTATCTATAAAAGACATGTTTGTTCACTTTGATTAGTGAGTATTTTTTGTATTTAACTAAGTTATAGCCAGTCAAAAAGTCTCACAATTTTCTAATAGTAGTGTCCTCAATCTTCAAGATAGTGTGCTAGAGCCTGTTATAGAGTATCTTTAAACATTACCACACTTAGAGAGTCAGGCTGCTGTCACTCAATATATTAACTACTATGAGAAAATCAGCACTCAGAACAAGAAGGTCCAAGGTACAGCATGTGTTCTTTTCTTAGTCTCAATTACTCATCTTTGATTGCTACTAGACTGGTTTGCTCATAAGAAATAGTATTCTTGGCTTATTCTATCACTTAATTGATACATGAAAAAAATACAAAGAGATCACTGGAATCAAATACCAAATAACACAAATCCAATGGAGAGAAGCCATGCAACAGATAATTATAAATTTTCTGTGAATCATTCACTGCTTGAAGTAATACTTCTGTGAGTAACATTGTGACTTCTTCACTTCTGAACAATAACTATTTCTTATAAGTGCAAGACAAATTGATGAACAGACTACATGAGCACTCAGTGCAGCTAAACAATCTGGAATTATTCCAAATGTGCATAATTCTCAGCAGAAGTACAAAAAGCAAGAACAGCATAAATTACTCAATAAAGCAAAAAAAAATAAGATGATAGCTGATAAACAACACAAAGACTTCCTGTAGGCACAAATTAAGAATTTACAAGGCCAGCTGAAGGAGCACCACTAAGCAAATTGTTCTCAGTCTACAAAAAGTTGTAAATAGACAGCAACAGTTGCCTTTGGTGAGTAGCTTTTGTTAATCTGATGAATGATGCTCAAAAGCTGGTGGTAGAGAGGTCAGTAATAGAGGCCAATATGATGATGACCAACACCACTGAACAATTTTGTCCTTTGGATGATGCTAATTATCCTGGTTCTAGATTACTTGATTTGTTTTCTGATTAATTTTCTTTTTTCAATTACAATAGGTCCAATCTAAATAAGCTCAGTGCATATATGTGATAACTGAAACAGGCTCTTTCTCTATCCCACTCATCCCCTGACACAGCTGTCATTGTCATTGATGGCAGTCTATCCAACAATCACAACTAGCAATCTAATGCCTGTTATCAAATTTGGTGCAACAGTACTCTCACCTACTCTATTGCCATTCCTAATAGATGCTGTACAGCTCCTGAAGCTAAACTTACTGTGCAATGTTTTGTAGTTTGTAAAGCCCTCACAATTCCTAACATCAATCACATTCTTGTTATCACTGATCATATCCAGTCATCTAGAACCCTTCTAGACCTCTCCATTCATCCTGGCCAAAGTCACTCATTGGTCATGGTAAAAGCCTTTCACTCTTAGCTAAGCCACTCCAGAGCTCAATCTATTCAGTTCTGGTATATTTCTTCCAAATTATCACAATATGACTGTAACTCAGCTCCCAAAAAACCTGGTTGTTTATGCTGCCTTCTTTGTAAAGTCTATCTGATGACCAAGTCTAATTATTGACATGCTGGAGTGCATTCTAATGTCTCTGTGTCTTACCTTAAAAAGAAAACTACCAACTCTTGTCTCAAAGAATGGCAGACAACCTTTCTTGAAAACCAACAATATTGCAGATGGTCTTTCCTCATACTTTATAGCAAAGTCTTCAAAGATGGCATTATTCTACCTCAGTATCATAATGGGGGATCTTGGTTATGAGAACTCTATTCTTTCTACTCTCTAGACACTAGTGACTCTTCATGCATAGTCACTAACTTCAATGTCATCACATGTGCTACACACACCATCACCAATCATATGCCTATTGGTTCTTATAGAGCACACTTCTTCTCTTGAGAGCCTGTCAGTTGCTGGTGTGGTTTCTGCTATAAAACATGAGAACATATCATCATTGGATATTCTCTCTATATTAGAGAAGATATCCCTATCAATATGCTGAGTCAATTTATTGACTTTCTCACATACAATTCACGTACATTCACATTCAATTCTGATGTCCCACTATCTCAACTCCCCTCAATCCCTACTTTACATTAATGTGCTGGGCTGCACCTTAGTATCTCCACATCTCCACTTCCATCTCTCCAGTCATCTGCATCCAATGTGCTGGTAAGTGACTTTGATTGACCATAAACTCCATTTCTGTCTCTTTTCTTCAATAGTATTACCATCTCTCTATGTTTCTGGTAGTTTCAATACTCACACTCTGACAACAAGTTCTTTTTTCTTTGTTTTGTTTTGTTTTGTTTTGTTTGGACTTTCCTAGTTAGCATTTGTATGTAGTTGGGTGTAGACTGCAATTGAGCACCATGTAATAAATTGTTGATTTAAAAAAAGAAAAAAAAAGTAGCTTTTATTTACCAGGACATCATCATTGAGTATACTGACTATGTGATGTGAAAGGTGAACTTGCAAACCTCAAGCCTGCATCAACTCAATCTACATCCAGCTCTTCTGGTATGTATGCAAGTCTGTCTGGTGTTCAAACTGCACCTATACAGCAAGGTTTCATCTCATAGCCTACTATGTACATTGAGTAGATAATAACTCTGAATTTTCCATTTGTGTCATTTTGAGCATTCAGTAATTTGAAGTACATAAACCTCACTTCAATACAGTGTACTAGTGTCATTCTGCACAGTTGCAATTTGCAAGCTCATCTCTCCCTCAGATACTCTAATAAAATCATGTAAAATATGACTTGCCATGTACTATATGTATGCCAAATTTGAGGTTCGGAACTTGAGTGGTACTTGAGAAGGGTGAGAAGACAATGCAAAACTGAGCCCAAATCAATACAAACAACTTTCATGGAACCTTCAGAGCATGGTCTCTTAGCCACTTCTGCTCAGAGTGGTGTAAAAGATACATATATAGAATCAGCGTCTTCTCAGCTTTCTGGAAAAAAAGAGATTGCCCATTTTGGACATGAAATGAGCTCAAAAAGTGGATTTCCTTGCAGCATGACAAAAATACACCACACCTCCATCACGCCATCATTAGTGCATCATACTTGCGAGAGCTGGTTTCTAATTTCTCACATCCAAGATTGATGATGTCACGCATTTGTCACGCTGTGCAGAATGCCAAATTCTGTGACAGGCGTCACATTTTGAAAGTTTTCAGTTTCTTTTTGCATTTCCCCACTATACAACAAGCTTTGTTTTCACATAATCCTATAGCGTACAGCTTCAGCTTAGTGTATGTTAAATTTGAGGATAATTGGTTGAGGGGTTGACTCGGAAAAAAAATACCTTAATCTAGTGTGCGAAGTCTAGTACACTGTACCTTTATCTTTCCTAATATCCTTGCGCACTGATGGTTTCAATACATTACATTATGTCACCCTACTCCGGAGGCACGGGTCTGTGCTTGTTCGGCTCGGTCTCTGCAACGGGCGCGCCCGGAGGAACAGGGAGGAACGCCCTCGGGTGCCTGTTCGGCTCCGATGTTTTGTTTCGATTTTCGTATACTCCCTTTTCCTACTGAATTGACAATCTGAATGCAAGGATGGACTGATAGAAGGTGAGTCGCATCGTATTTCATCTGCCTCCACCTCACTTTCACTCATCAGCAATAACCAGCATGACAACTCTAGGCATTGCTCATTTTAACGACGTGTATCAAGTTTCGGACCAGAAGAAACAGGTCGACGGTAAAGAGGAAGTCATTAACGTTACCAAGTTTGCGGGCTCAGTGAGCGGCGTCATCTCGAAATGGGGGGACAGGAGCGACGGCAAAAAGGACGGCTTGGTTGTATTCTCAGGCGACTTGTTTTCTCCTTCCATCGAGACTTCTGTAACTCGAGGAAGGCACATGGTAGGTCTCGTTCCTCCTTTTCAACTTGGTACTTGGATTCATCCTGCTCGCTCTCACAGCCTCCTATCATCAACGCCCTGGGGGTCGACGTTGCATGTATCGGTGAGTCTTGATTATCATACCGGACAGCCGAGAATATTGACATCTCTCAGGTAATCACGAATTTGATATGGGTCCGTGCTCGAAAATAACTTCGGCGTCCTAACTCTGAGTGTTCAATCACAGGTTATCCTCGACTGAAAGAATTAATACTCGACACCTCCTTCGTATGTCCGAGTCTTACTCTCATACGGGCGTCTCTCAAAAGGCTGCTATTAGCCCTGGCTTGTCTCTAACATCATCGACAAAAACACGGGAAAGGTCCCTGAGCCCATGAAGGACGTCCACGTCCTGGAGAGAAAGGGAGTTCGGATCGGCTTCGTTGGGTTGGTTGAGAAGTAAGCCATCCTTCCCAACCTCTGATAATAATGTTCTGAGATCTCATTAGGGAATGGATTGCCACAATCACTGGATGGCCGGATAACTTTGAATGGCAGGACTATGTGGAAGTTGGAAAGCGTTTGTCTGCCAAACTCCGTGATCCTAACGGTGAATATAAGGCCGACATTGTTTTCGCGGTCACCCACTGCAGGTATGTACTTTTGTCATTGCTTCACATGCTCGGTCCTCATCGTCCACGCTCTCGCAGCATCCCTAATGCACGTAACTATGAACTTCGCTCATTGACGTTGGACTCACTTCCTGAATAGGATATCAAACTCGCTCAAGAACTCGGCGCCCTTTCGACGAGTGGTCAAGTAGTTCGTGACATTAAGTCAGAACAAGGTGTCGACTTGATTCTAGGTGGACATGACCATATTTACTGGATTTCTAAGGGCGTCAACGGGTGGGAGAACTTTGACGTGAATGCCCAGCAACATAGTGCCGCAGAAGACTTGGGCGACACTTTGATCGTGAAGAGTGGTACAGATTACCAAGATTTGAGCGAAATTAGCCTCGTCCTTGAGGACACGCCCACGGGGAGCATCAGGAAGAAGATCATCCAGGAAATCAAAGGTAAGATCCCCCAAAATCCTTGTTTTGTGTACTTTTCAATACTCTTCAGGCAAACGAATTGTTACAAGGGGAGATACTCCTGTTAACCCGGACATGAAGGTGATCTTCGACCGTGAAATCAGCACAATCAATGCCGCTATGGAAGAGCCCATCTGCATCACAGAGGTACCGCTCGACGTCGGTATTACCATTCGTCTACACGAGGTAACTTTTATCGCAGTAGGTATCTTGTTACACGAGCTAAGCGGGAATGAACCCAGACTCCCATTGCCAACTGGGTTACAGATTGTATCAGGCATTCCTACGACGAAGCACTCGCTAAGCTCGGCTACCCCAAAGTTGATGCTGCCATCCTTTCTGTCGGCAATTTTCGAGGAGGCCATACATACCAACCAGGCACGTAACTCAACAGTGTAAGCAGGCCATGTTTTGAGACGAACACTACAGGACATTTCACTCTCGGTGACCTCATGACGGTTTTACCATACCCTGATCCTGCGGTTGTTGTTGAGATTTCTGCAACCGATTTCCTTGCTGTTGTGGAATCGGCTTTGGAACGCTGGCCGATAAAGGATGGGTAAGTCTTCTATCTGATCGAGAGACAGTTAGCTACTTATGATACAATTTCAAGACGCTTCCCCGCAATGTCTGGGTTCCGCGTTTCCTGGGACAGCAGAAAGCCAGCTGGTCAACGCGTTCTCGGAATCTGGTTGCTTGATGATTCCAATAAACTGGGAAAGGATAACAAACCGGTTTTGGTGGACAAAGAAGAGGTCTTGCGTACTGGCACTCGCAAATATCTGCTGATGTGCGGAGAACATATGGCTCGAGGCGGTGATGGCTATGATGAGCTCATCGGCAAGAAACTCGTCATCACTGCCGAAAATGGACAATCTTGCTCTGCGTTGGTCAGGAAGTATCTTTTGGGTAAGATACTAAATGATTCTCTCCGTGGAGAGCTCTAACTTTATCTTCCTTCAGGTGTGCAATTCTTGAACAAGCAACTTCGCGGGAATCCCGAGGCTCGCAAGGGTCTTAATCCCAAGGCACTCAATGCCATCTCTCAAGTAGAAAATCACTTGCGACACTTACCACACCTTCCAGATATAAAACCACCAGCCGCAACACGCTCCATTCCTCTCTTTGGTGCAGCCATCGAGGCTGTGCACGATGTCGTACACGATACCGCGCAAGCTGTTGTCGACACCTTGATTCCGGCTGTTCAATGGCTAGTCTCCACGCCTCTCATCGTTGCGTCCCACTTGGTTGCCGACCACGAGGACATAGGGCTATTAGACTGCTATGAGCGGCGAAGGACCCGCATCTTGGCAGATCTTCAACGCCAAGCCGCGTCTGGAGCTTCCGATGCACAGGATACGCTGTCGAGGCTATTTAGTGGGAATAGACAGCAACCTGAGGCTTCTGCAAAGGAAGCAGATCAAGAAGAGGCGAAGGTCGACGCCGCGGACAAGGATGCGAAGGAAAACATTCCCGTTATTCATCCCGTTGTCGATGGTAGGTTGAAGGACGTTGCTGGGGCTGCTCAGTGAGAATGACAACAAGAAATCTCGTGTCTGAATTCTGTATTGGTGCTGTGTATGCCGTGTGTCGTTTATCAAGTTATTTGTATTACTCGATTTCTCGTCAATGACATGACCGATGATTTACGATTAGCTATTGGATTCATCCAAGGTACCGAACCAAGTAACTGATCAGAGCGGATGCTGGAACATAGTCCTCCATAAGCAACACAAGCAGTAAGAATCTGAAGAGAGGATTTCTTAAGCTTGAGATTATCATTAGATTGTGACACAAGTTTGAATAAATTGATATTTCCAGGATTGGAAAAGGGGATGAGAATCTGGCATTGAGAAGGGCCAAGAGTGGTGGAGGATGGACATTGTTTAGCAGCAATGGACACGTTCTGGGCAGCACAATGCATAGCAGTGATACTATTAGCAGGGAGGGCAGGGAAGGCCTTAGCAAGTTTGACTAAGCCTATATCATCACAAATAGGAGCAGGGGCCTGGCCCAAAGGCCTAGACTTAGGTTTGGATTTAGTGACATTAGCAAAAGAAGCCTGAGGCCTTTTCACTACTAGTGCAGATGCTTTGGGTTTAGAGTTAACATGCTTAGGAGTAGCCAGCTGTGAAACTTGTAGAGCAGTGGGTGCAGCCATAGGAGGAGGAGGGGGTGAGGCCTTAAGCATAGGGTTAGCATAGTCAAGTGCCCTTCGAATGATGTCAGCAGGAGTGTAAGTCCTAGAATTATCACTATTGATAATGAGTTTACAGGATGTCCAAGCCTGTGGAGAAAAGGGAAGCATATCAACTAGCAGAGCTAGCTGTTGTGCAAATTGCATGGCATAGGTAGTCAATGTTGTACCATAAGTGCTGAGGGTAGCAAATAATTCTGGTGCATTTTCAGCACAGAAAAATTGCCAGATACCAGTAAGAGTCACTAGGAGGTTGTCATGGTCAGTGAATTCCTCAGATGACAGGACAGAGCCATAGAGACATACTTCAGTAGGCAAAGGGACAAAGATTTCTTGATGAGTAGGTGATATGACTGATGGAAATTGAAATGGAGGTTGCTTAGGATGAGCATCATCCAAAGCAGGAGCAGAAGTGGTGACAGAGGGGATAGAAGAATCCAATCCACCAGGAGTGATAGGTTTAGGAGGAGATAAAGCCTTCCTCTTCTTCTGTTTCTTGTTTGTAGGTATTTTAAGAACAGCTGACTCAACTTGAGCATTGAAAGCTTCAGCATTAAAGCTATTATCATTGGAAGTCATAGTGGAGTCTTCAATATGAGCTCCAAGAGCAGCAAATAATGATATATCATATATGATGTAGACTAATCTCTAATGACCAAAGGTTTCCAAAAGGGAAGGTGGTGGTAAGAGATCAAAGAGAGATGGAACATGACACATCCAATGATATCATACATTGATTGATTGATCATTGATCATTGATCAACAGGACATATTGTGTCAATAAGAATTAACAATATGGCCTGGGTGAAGCCCCGCCAACTCCTGTCTTGTGAGGCTATCTCGCATCAGGGAGTGTTATGCTATGATATTGATGCTCTGTAGAGGGCACTTGATCAGACTTACAATGCCGCCTCAGGGTGGCCTTGTGACGTCATGGTGTTGGAGGAACTATCCCTGCTTGCAGAGTGGGATTGGGTCCCCTTTTTGGCATTGGAAGTAAGGGAGGTGCTGTCTGTGTGCTCTTCATGTTCCTTACCTAGCCTGGACCACATTATGTGGGTCAATTTGAAGGAGCTTCTCTCTGATGATGCTGTCATCAGGAAGTTCCTGTCCCTGGCTGATGCCTGCCTGCTGGTTGGGCATTGGCCATCTTATTTTAAGGAATCGGTTTCCATGATTATTCCCAAGCCCAGTAAACTCTCCTACTCTACTCCCAAGTCATTTAGGCTGATTGTTCTGCTTAATACAGTTGGGAAGCTGATTGACAAGATGCTTTCTAGGTGTCTTCAATTTGACAGTGTCAAGTTTGGCATCTTTTATTCTAACTAGCTAGGCAGTATTTGGCAGAGGTCGACCAAGGATGCTGGTTTATTCCTTACTCACTTGGTTAAGACTGGGTGGGCTAAGGGACTCAAGACAAGCATTGTGGCTTTTGACATTGCTCAGTTCTTCCTGTCTTTGAACTATGAGATGCTCATGGCAATCTTGACAAGGCAGAGTTTCCTGGCAAATATGTGTCAGTTCTTTGCCTCTTATCTTGTGGGGAGAAAGACTAAGTATCTTTGGAATTCTTTCTCCTCGGGTTTCTATGATGTGGATGTGGGTGTTGAGCAGGGGTCAGCCCTCTCCCCCATTCTCTCTGCTATTCATCTTGTGCTAGTGCTCAAGATTTTTGACTTGTGGGCATCACACCTCGAGTGTGATGTCCTCTCTTACATGGATGATGGTACACTCATTGCCCAAGCCAAGGAGTTGGCCAACAACCTGGTACACCTTTGTGGTGCCTATGGGTTTATGTTTGATTTATTTGTGGCATTTGGGCTTGTTCTAGAACACGACAAGTCTGAACTCTTTTATTTTTCACATTGGAAGGGGGATGACAATCTGCCTATTGACCTGGGATATGCCCCATACACAGGAGATACTCCTCTCTGTCCCAAGCCTTTTTGGCAATATTTGGGCTTTTATTTCAACAGGCAGCTCCCTTTTCATGAGCATGTCTGCTATTATTCTACCAAGGCTATCTCTACAGTCTGCACCATGGGGATGCTAGGTAACTCACTTCAGGGTCTCTCTCCAAAGCAGAAGCATTTGCTATACAGGTCATGTGTGGTGCCTATTGCCACATACAGTTTTCATCTGTGGTGTCATGAGCTTCATCCTCACAAGGCTCATCTTGCCTCTCTCAACAAGATGCAGTGTTGGGCTGCAGTTTGGATTATGGATGCTTTTCGCACCTTCCCTTTGGGTGGGATTGAGGCATTGGCAGGCCTCATTCCCATCCATTTGCATCTTTAGAAGTTGAGGTCCCAGATGGCATATCAGGTCCTCACTCTCTTACCTATGCACTTGACCAAGCAATTGCTTGGCACATGGCAGTTCTCTGGTGTTGATCCTCATTGATATCATTTTACTTGGCTTGGCTGCTCTGTGGAGAAGGTCAGGTCAGCAGTTGTTGATACCCTTTGGTATCATTCTATTCCAGTCACCTTGGAGACGTTCAAGCCTGATGCCTCAGATGCTTGCCCTGGGAGGTGTCTTCTGGATCACTTCAGTGATTGCATGTGGATAGTTGAGTTTGACTCTAAGGAGGAGGATGTCAACATCTTGCATGTTCTGAATACAGAGCTTGAGAGGGCTACTGTGCAGGCTGACTGCATTGTGGCAGCCACAAATGCTTCTATGGGTTGTGACAGGGCTTTCCAGATGGTCTTGGCTGCTTGGGTTTGGGCAGGTGGGGTGCTGGTTTGGCAATCCCACCAGGCCGCTGGCAGGGTGACAGCTCCTGATGTGGAGCTTTATGCCATTTGGATGGGGGTCTTTGCTGCATATGCACAGGAGGGTGCCCATCATGTTGTCCTGTTCACTGACCACCCTGCTTCAGCTTGGCAGGCAGTGGACCCATCTGTCAGCAGCAGGCAGGCTCAGGCTTTACT
>KQ962049.1:152665-169111 GCA_001563735.1 Leucoagaricus sp. SymC.cos
AATCAACAATTTATTATGTGGTGCTCAATCGCAGTCTGTGCCTAACTAATTACAAACTAGCTAGGAAAGTCCAGTCCAGAGAAGTGAAACAAAATGAAATGAAACTATTTACTCATATCAGAGCGTTTTTGTAAAACCATAGAAGACACGATGGCAGCTACAGTACTATTACAGAAAAAGAGAGGAGGAGACATTATAGTCAAGCTTAAATGAACTTACTGGAATACCAAGACATGAAAGCCCCAATGTGCATGGAAGTGGAAGAGATGGATGGATAGACATGGAGATATTATAACGTAGCCCAGTATGTCATATAGGTGTAGCAGGAAACTGCTGAGGAGAGGGGCTCAGGCTTTACTTGTCTGTCATCATTTGTAGAAGTGGTTGGGGGAGGATCCCTCTCACACCTTTGCATTTATATAGGTTCACTCTTCTTTGGAGTGGCCTTTGCATCATGCAGTCCATTGCTTTGCGACAGACCTGTCTTTCAAGATGCCTGTGGGGGAGTCCCCCTTCATGACCCTTAATTATATTCATACAGCCAAGGCTCAGGCTTGTCACAATGAGTGGACTAGGCAGTTCACTTCATTGACCTCCTCCAGGAGAGACTTTTTGCACCTTACTGATGTCAGGGGCAAGCATTTGACACCTACTTACCTCTCTGGGGGTACATGGCTTAAGCATTTGCATGATTCACCTACCTGTGCCAGGGTCTGCTGGGCTGTGTTGAAGCATGCACCTATCAGAGAGTTTAGATGGCAGTTTAGACTCTCTGATGATTATTCCTGCCCTTGCAGTTCTGCTTGTTTGCAGACTCATGAGCATATATTGACTGAGTGTGCTGACCTTGGTCCCTCTCAGTGCTTTTCCAAGCTTTGGGATGAGCTGCTGGAGTTTTGCAAGGAGAACCCTAGGGCATTCTCCTTTGTGCACCTCCCTGGAGGATAAGAATGGTGTGGCCACTCTTCAGCAGTTGCTGGATTTCCTGGGGGCCTTTTGGGGTTCTTGGGGGGTCTGGCATTGGTGGCTGATGGGGGCTGTGCTAGTTGCTCCTTAGCACTCATCACCTGCTTTGTGCAGGGGCAGGGGCAAGGGATTCTACCTGCTCTTTGTCCACCTCTGGGTGTAGGAAGGGCTTACTTCAGGTGTAAGCTGCCATATTCAGCTGAGCTGTGGTGGATTTTGATTTGTTATAGTGTACATTGTAGCATACTATTGTAGTCATTGCGACCAGACTGCTATCGTGCACCAGTATATAAATTTTTGAGTTTAAAATAAAAAATAAAAAAATAAGAATTAACAAATCTGAACAGCTGGTGCCTCTGAGTCTTACACATTACACACTATTTTCAACTCCTTTTTTTTGCTGTTGATGTATTAGCAATAGTCAAGACTTATCTGAAGTTGAGTCATGCTGAAAATTACCCTTAGTCTCAGTTTGCCCTCCTAGATGGAATAGACTGTGGTACCAGTCATGTACAGTCAACACATTTTGGTGTCTTGGGTCTACAGAGAGAATCACATCTGTTCAAGGAAGGATGGACCTGTGGAATGTTGGAATCAGCACTTTGTCTGGCTTAACCCAGAGAAAGGCCTCTTTGTCACTTCCTAGATGCTGGGGCCACAACTTTCTCTTATAACTCAGTGTGCTCTAGATGTAATTTATGGCCCTTTTGATGGAATTCACCTATAACTGTTTATTTTATTGATGCACCAGCCACTGACAGAAGAACCATACTTCCAGTGGGTGTTAGTATAAGTCATTAAAACTTGTAAATGCTTCCAAAACTTCAGGATGGTCAGATTGCATTCTTGTATGTTGTTTTGTGCCCTGTACACTGCTCATTGAACACTTGACCATAGCCAGGGCACAAGTAAGCTGTATCACCACAGTAACTTTCACCTTGACCACAACTGGTAGTTTAGGATCCCTATTCACTGTGCCCAGTGGGCATCAAAGGTGAATGGGTATAAGTTAGGTATGATCAATTTCAAATAATGTGGAAGTATGCTAGTGACATTGTAGCAGATGATCACTCATCAATAACTCAGATTATGGTTCTGGACCTCATCCCAATTTGCTGTTATCTGATTGTTTGAGAAGACAAGCCATTGTCAATAACTATCATAGTTAGCAGAACAAGGTAGGTCTATTTATGAACTCTAGATGTTGTATTTATTGACCATCCACCAGCATAGTGACCTAGGAAGAAAGCAATTTGGTGAAGAAAAAAATCCCCTTCTGCCTGCCACATTGTTGAAACCTCCATTGGGCCAAATACTTATATTTCTAGAGAAGATGTATAGTGGAAGTTGCCAATGGCCTATCTGAACTCCAGGAAAACTTCAGAGTGATCAAGCTACTAGTAGCAGCTATCTTTCCTCCTTAAAAGAAGGTGGGCAGACTGTTTTACCACTTCTGATGTTACAACCTTAAGAGCAAACTCAGATTGCAACAGGGGCAAAGACTTGAGGGCAATAAGGGAAAAGTACAATTGGTAAAGCATAGAGAATACAATGCTCTACCTAAGGTACTTATACTAGGGGGACAAGGTAACACAGGGTGTACAGGAATAGGGAATACAGCATAACACCAGGTAATAGAAAATAACTACTATGGTCCATGTAACTATCCAGGGAGTAACCTACCCAGAGTCATAACATTACCTCCTCCTCAGGGTTCATGTCCTCATGAATAGGTAACTAATACAAGGGTCCTTCTAAGATAGAAACATAATGATGGAAGAGATACCTGTCAGGGGTAACAGTAGTCCTTAGCAAAGGAAGAGATACTTCTCATGATTGTTGCATGTACAGCAGGAAGAGGTGTTGATAGATTACTTCTACCCTTCGACAATGAACCTTGCAAGGTCCTTCTTGGCTCATGTATTTGCAAACTGGATATGATATTCATCATAGCTGATGAAGAAGAAGAAGTTGTCTGGACCTCCTTTGTAGATAGTGATGTGATTGGTTTTGAAGTAAGCCTGGGTATTGGCATAATGTTGGAGGAACTCATAGACCACTTGAGACCAATAGTCATTGTCACTTTCTCCATGTTTCCTCAAGGTATAGAATTGATTAGGGGCAATGAAATAAGTAGGGGTGGATATCTTGAGAGAATCAGCATCTTGTCTTTGGAGGAACTTGTGGAGGGCATGGGCATCCTTGATGGCTGTAGGGCCCAACATGCTATTGGCAGGGGTATCATTGGAGTCATAGTCATCCATTTCAATGTCTTGCTCTCTAGTTGTTTCAGTTGGGGGCTCTGTAGGATTCTCAGTTATAGCAGGAGCTGGGGGGGTGTATTTACCAGTAGGAGATGGAACAGGGAATGGGTCAGTTCATGCATAGGACTAGGTGACTTCAGCAATGTGATTGACAATAAACTGTTCTCCAATATTATTGCACTCATAGAGTTGTTTGGTGAGGATGCATTGGAGTGAGTGTGCCTTGGGCACAAGACATGCAGTATGAGCATAGTGAAGGGTGGCTGAGATGCATTTGATGAAATCCTGGGTGTCTGACCCATGATGGCTTCCAGTGCACAATTCAATAACATTCCCTTCTAGGTCTGCTAGGATTGTGGTGAGGCTGTGGGCAGGTTCTACAAAAGACTGAAGCTGTTCTTTCAGTACAGCAAGGGTATTAATGGATTATGTAAGGTCATTGTAGAGGTATAGAGGGTCTTGTAGAACTTGGTTTTGTGGTTCTACTTCTTCTATGTCAACATATCCTATGTCTGATATAGTCATTTTCTCAGTTGGCTTGAAGGCTAAGGGTTTGACTTTGGCTATGGTATGTTTGGCTGCTTGGAGGGTAGTGGGTAAGGGAACTTTGGACTTCTTGGAGGTCAACAAGGGAGTTGTTGCAGTTGGGTAGGGTTTGATGAATGACATTGCAGTCAACTGAGTAATCATATTCAGCAGTGACAATGGAGGTGGTGATGACAATAATGAGAGCAGTAGAGGTGATTACAAAGATAGCAATGTAAACTTGTTTGGGAGTGACTAGTACTGGAGAGATAGCCAGATTGTGTTGACTGGGTCTGTGGCTTTTGATGTGGTTTTTTATCTGATTTTCGAGTTTCACCCCCCTCCCCAATTAGGTTTGCTCCAAGAACCTATCATGATATTCCTGGATTGCCTCCTCTGCATTTGACAGATGGGACTTGGGTAACCACTGATCTTCTTTGTTGCCATAGCCCTTTCAGTAGACTAGATACTGGATCCCTCTACCCCATTTTCAGTATCCTCAGATTTCCTCAACCTCCCATTCCTCTTTGGCATCAATCAACTCCAGTAGTGGAGGTAGAGGTTGCTGTTGGATCAGAAACTCAGGTTTCCTCACCAGTGATAGGAGTACTTCATTGAAGACATTGTGAATAAGCCACTGAGGTGGCAGCTCAAGCTGATATACTCTATACCCAATCACTACTGAGATCAGAAAGGGCCTATATCTTCAATAATCCAGTTTCTTACTTGGCCAATTTGTTGTGATGTTGGATGCTTCCAACCATATACTATCCCCCACTTGGTAGTATCAAGTGTCTTTTTACTTTTTGTCATATGTGACTGCCATGCTCTTCCAGTTTTGCTCCATGCTATTTGCAGTGATTTCTCATACTTTAGTAAGATCATCAACAAATTCTTCCACTGCTGGTGCTGGTGATGACATCATAGTGATTCCTTTCCATGGGTGTCTTCCATAGTTCAGGTAGAATGGGGAGTAGTGTGTTGCTGAGTGTTGCTTATCATTATAGTGAAACTCTGCTACTATAAGCCAGAATGCCCAATCTGTCTGTTTATAGCCCACATACTTCTGTAAGAAGTTCTCAACTTCTTAATTGATCTGCTTGGTCTGTCTATCTGTTTGGGGATAATATGGTGTTGAAAGGGCCTAGGTGATCCTGAGTGCCTTACATAAGCCTTCCATAAATTTCAATGTGAACTGTAGTCCTCAATCACTGATAATCTTTTTTGGTAACCCATGTAGTTTCCAGATCTGGTCCCAATATAGAATAGTGAGTTGTCTTGCTGTCAAGGATGTGAAAGTGGATATAACACATATCATTTTGGTGAAATGATCCACAATGACTAGAATAGCATTATGTCCATCAGAAGTCAGCAAGGGTCCAATGAGATCTACTGAGGTTTTCTCCTATGGGTATGTTGGAACAGGTAGGGGATGTAGTGGTGCCACTCTTTGTTCTCAGTGGATTTGAGTTCTCTGGCAAATGTCATATCCTCCTACAAACTTCTTTATATCTCATCATATACTAGGCCACCAGAAGTCTCTTGCCAGGACTTCTAATGTTTGGTGTTAGCCTAGATGTCCTGCATCTGGAGTGTCATGAAATTCCTGTATGATTCAAGACCATAGGTCATCTCCCAGTGGGACATAGACCCTTCCTTGATATTGGATTAGTCCATTGCTTTCTCTAAATCCCTTGGAGGGATCTTCAAGTCCCTTTGTTACCTTGGTTTCCTGGGTTTTACAGTTTTGGATTTGCTGTTTGATATCCATGCCAATGATAACTTTGAAATGTGTTTCTCAGAGTAAGATAATAGGGATGGTGATTTCATCTATGATGTTTAATCTTCATACAAGGTTCTTCAGGAAGGTGACTTCCTTGTCATCTTTCTGCCAATTAGGCTTGTCACAGCAAGAGAGAATGTTGGCTTTTGTGTTAGTCTTGCCAGGTATATGTTGAATGATGAAGTTGTAGTCCTGTTGTTTGAGATACCATCGCATCTGCCTTCCATTAAGTTTCTGTGGTTCCCTAAAATACTTTAGGTTCTCATGGTCTATCCAGACTTCAAATCTTTCTCATGCATCCAGAAGGTATTGTCACCAAACTCACAATGATTCCATGATAGTGAGAAGCTTCTTGTCATAGATCTCATAATTTCATTCCACAGGGCTCATGGTATGTGATATGAATGCTATTGGATGCCATTTGTTGTCCTGTTCTTGAGATAGAATGGCACCTATGGCATATCCTGATACATCAGTTTCTACTTGGAATTTGCTGTCAGGTCAGGGGAGGGTTAATACAGGTTCCTCAGTAATGCATTATTTCAGAGTGTCAAATGATTTCTGTTTATCAGGTCCCTATTTCCAGTCTGTTTTGCCCTTGAGGGCATTGAGTGGTCCTGCAATATCACTGAATCCTTCTATGAATCTCTGGTAGAAGTTTACAAAGCCTAGGAAACTTTCCACTTCTTTGACATTAGAGGGAGTGTTTCAATTCCTTATGGCCTCAATCTTCTGTTGTTCCATTTCGACTTTTCTGTTTCCCACTTCAACTCCTAGAATTGGTACTCTTGATACACCAAATTTGCATTTAGACTGTTGGAAGTACAAGTTATGCTTAGCTGCAATTTTCAGGAATTATAGCATCCTCTCCTGGAGTTCCTTCTCTGACTGGGCTGGGATAACAAAGTTATCCATATAGTTTGTCAAGGTCCCATCATAGATCATTTCCCAAAAGATAGTGGTCATTATACATGAGAAGGTGGCCAGAGAGTTGCATAGTTCAAAGAACATGACTGTGGGTTCGAATAATCCACAATTAGTCAGGAAGGCTGCCTTCCACTCACCTCCTTCTTTGATACAGACATTGTTGTAGCCCCAAATGATATCAAATTTGTTGAAGACTTTGGCATCTTTGAGTCAGTCTATAACTTCACTGATAAGAGAGATGGGTGTTTTGTCCTTGACTGTATACTGATTGATTTTCTGATAGTCTTGTACTAATCATTTTGACCCATCTTTCTTTGGAATGAAGAAACATGGGGCAGCATATTGCAATTTTGAAACATGTATCCTTTCTGATTTTAGATTTTCATTGATGAATGAGTTGAGTTCATCTTCTTCCTTTAATGTTATGGGGTATATTTTGGCCTGAAGTTCTGAGGGTGCATTGTCCATCAATTTGATCTCATGGTCCCATTGTGTATGATTGGGAAGTCTGTTGAAATTGGTTTTGTTGAACAGGTGGGTGTACTCTTTCATGTAGGTGAGTAAATTGGCAGCAGTGGTCAGGTCTGGTTGTTTCTCTTCTTCTTCCTCCAATTCTTGAATCTGAAGTTTTCAAATGTGGGGTTTGATGCATATGTCTCGATGAGGAATGTCGCAACTGGGGGGACACCTTGTGAATTTAATGATACTATTCTTCCAATCAATCTCAGGATTATAGTGAGTTAACCAATTGTGTCCCAAGAATAGATCAGCTGAGTCCAATGTTGTGATTACTGCTTCAACCTGTTCTCAGTGACCATGGGTGTCAAGCATGATATCAGCATAGTAGGTGATAGGTTTGTGACCACTTTGAGTACTGTCTGCATTGAAAACTTTGAAAGGAGTATTGACTGGCTTTGCTGGTATCCCTAGTTCCTTGACTTTGTCTTCTGATATACATGTATGAGTGCATCTGGAGTCAATGAGAGCTTTGACCATTGTTTGTTGGTTTACCGTGGGTGTGGTGAGGAGTTCATGCTGAGAGTTTCTTCATTGGGGAATAATATATTGTAATGAGTGTAGAACAGAAACTCTATAGTTATAGGCTCGAAAGTTTATACATCTTGCTTTGAGCCTTCTACAAAACCCTCCTTGTTTGCTTTCTTCTCTTCTTCTGGTATCTCTGCCATGATCCTGAAGCTTGGCTTGTTTTGTCATGGGGCCCTACAGTACTTGGAGATGTGGCCAAATTTGCCACAATTGTAGCATTGTGGTTTGTTGGTTGGAGTGCATGTAGTTTTTGGCTCTGTACAATTCTTTGTAATGTGGCCAAACTTCCCACAACTGTAGCACTTGGGGTTTTCTTTGGTAGGATACTGGGATGTCATGCATCCAATCTTCATAGGTTGTCCTTGTCCTCTATAGGTAATGCCACTTCCTGTGGTATGATGGTGTTTTATCTCTGTGAATTTGTATTCTTTTCCAATGGTGCTGATACAGCTAATTCACTCCTTATAGGAGTCCAGTTGATAGTCTGTGGGGTATCCCATCATGGTCTTGATGACATCGGGACAAACATGTTTCTTTAATAAAAATAGCACATATCTGTTGTCAGTGCCTGATTTTTATTTAAGGACTTCAAATTTAATTAGAAAGTCCTGAATGTGCATTCTTTCTTGTTTGAAGCTTTTGATCTTCCACTCCACTTCTTCTCTACCCATTCCATCAGAGAATTTGGTTTCCAGCTCCTTGACCTAGTCACCCCAATTGAATGTATCTGTCCATGTATCTTTTATCATTTCTATCATTTGTACTGAGGCATATGAGCCTGCAGTTCCTTCTTTCATTCTGGACAGTATTGTGATTACTCAGATTTTGTTGTTGGTGATGTTGTTTCCTGCAATGTAGAATGCCATACTGTGCCACCAATCCTCCTATTTGCTCCTTGATCCATCAAAATATCCTGGTTTGGGTATAAATGACTTGTGCTGAGTTTGCACAATCATCTGCATGATGGGTGCAGGTGGTTGGGGGGCTCCTCCCATGTCTATTCCTTCATGTTCTTGAGACATTTTGGTGCTTTTTGATTCTTCTGTGTCAGTTTCTTCCAATGTTGTTTGTCAGCTGATACTCAGTGATCCTAGTGCTGCTGATAGATGTTCTAATGCTTGAGCAGATTCTCCTTCTGCTTCTTCATGTCTAGACTTGGGTTCTTCTTTGTCTGTTCCTGATGATTCTTCTGGTGTCTCATTGTCTCATTCTTCTTGTAGTAACTGCTGGACATATTCTTCATCTGCCAATTGTTCAGCTATGCTTGCTGCTAATGCTCATTGTCATTTCCTTCTGGCAGGATTGTCCTCTTCATAGGACTGATGTTGTTTATACCTTTGTTCTGTTTGGCAAGGTGAGTTAGTGACACTTTACCAAATGTTATGACCTTAAGAGCAAACTCAGGTTACAACAGGAGCAAAGGCTTGAGGGTGATAAGGGAAAAGTACAATTGGTAAAGTATAGAGAATACAGTGCTCTACCTAAGGTGCTTATACTAGGGGGATGAGGTAACACAGAGTGCACAGGAATAGGGAATACAGTATAACATCAGATAATAGAAAATAACTACTATGGTCCATGTAACTATCCAGGGAGTAATCTACCCAGAGTCATAACATCTGACCCAGATTCACCCAGCAGTACTCATCAGTATGACAACTCTAAGCATTGCTCACTTTAACAACATGTACCAGGTTTCAGACCAAAAGATTCATGTTGACTGCTAAGAATAAACCATCAATGTTGCTAAGTTTGCAATGTCTTTGGCCAGCATAACATCAAAATGGAAAATAGAAATGACAGTAAAAAGTATAGCTTAGTCATATTTTCCAGGGGGGGGACCCTTTTTCTCCCTCTATTAGAAGCCCAATTGCCTGAGGAAAGTATATGGTGAGTTGAGTGTCCTTGTATCTAAATTTTCAAAATGCTGATTCCAATTTATATACCTGTTTCCCCTCCTGGGATTGTCTGTATATACATGAATAAACCCTGGCTTCTTAGCAACATCATTGGTATGAACATTGGGAAAGTTCCCAAGTTGATGAAAGAAGATTATGTTCTTGAGAGGAGGGGCTTGTGAATTGACCTTATTGGATTGGCTGCAAAGTAAGATTCCTTACAATCCCTGTTCTCAATCAAGTCCTTGTGAGTATATTCAAGGGACTGGATTGCTATGATTAAGGGATGGCTGGCAAACATCAAGTGACAAGACTGTATAGAGGTTGGAAAGCAGCTATCTGCTAAGCTCTGTGACCCAGCTGAGGAATACAAAGTTGACCTGATTTTTGTGATCACCCACTGTCAGTAAGTTATCTATAGCCCCTTCACTTTTCTCAATACTCAACATCTGCCTTCTCTGTATCTCTAATGTGAGGTCCTGGGTTCTATTCCTCTTCATGATAGCTAGGCACTGATCTAGGACATCAATTCTTTCAAGTGCCTAGTGCTCTTTCATTGTCTGGTCAAGCAACTTGTGATATCACATCTGAGCAAGATGTCAATTTATTCTGAGGAGGCCATGATCATGTCTATTGGATATCAAAGAGTGTCAATGAATGAAAAGGTGTCAATGAATGGGAGGCCTGATACTACAGATGACTGAGAACACCTTGTAAAGAGCAGTACTGATTTCCAGGACCTTAGTGAAGTAAATCTCATCATCAAATAGGTGCTAACTGGAAGCATCAGGAAGAAGCTCATCCAAGAGGTCAAAGGTGAGATTGATGCAATGCTTTGTTTGTGCATGTTGGAATGCAAATAGTATATTGTCCTCATGCTTCCATTCTCGGATTTTTAAATAGTTTTATTGTCTATATATGTATAAGTAGCTGTAGTCTACATTATTTGTACCTCACTTGTTTACTTCCTGATATCACTGTTATTTGAGTCCCTTTAACAGCACACCCTCTCATGTGCATTAGGCAAACAATTTCCCATAGGGGAACAAATACAGAACATCTGGAAGTAAAGACTATATTATAGAAACAGCAATATAAAGCTCAGTCACTTGTTAGATATATGAGAACTATATTGATCAAGTACCTGTAGAAACAGCAATATAAAGCTACAAGATACTAAGTAAGTAGAAGACATAAAAGGGGATATTAGTGGCTCACCTCAGTTACTTGTTAGATATATGAGAACTGAGATGAGAGGTACATTAAAGAGTCATATTTATACTAAATGGTCTGTCCAAGATATTTAGTGCAATGTCTAGGTAGTGACATTATTATCTATGTGGATTGATCTGAAAGACATGAGACAAAAGAGGTGTCATGCACACAAATGCACAACACAGTGCAATCGTCATGTGTTATGACATGCATTGCTGTGACTCAGTATGTGCTTGTATTCTAATACTCCCCCTCAAGCTATACTGAGTCTGAGCAAGTTAGCAAAATGCTTTACCTTAGGGGATGGTAGGGCCTTAGTAAAGATGTTGGCAGCCATATCAGCTATCAGGCAGTAAACAAGTCTAATCTTGCCATCTTTGACTACCCAGCAGATGAAATGGTAATGGATGTTGATATGCTTGGTGCAGAGATGATACTGATGGTCTGTAGCAAGCACTATTGCAGATTGGTTGTCAGAGAAGAGTGTGGTGGGGTTGAGTTGAGTGCCAAAAAGCTATGAAATGAGGGAGCAAAGCCAAAGGGCTTCTTTAGCAGCATGGATGGCACTGACATATTCCAACTCAGTTGCAGAGAGGGTAACTAACTTTTGCTTCTTAGCACTCCATGATACAGCACCTCCATTGATGATAAATGCATAACTAGAGGTTGCATGCCTATCTTCAGCCATGTCTCCATCAGTGTCAGTGAAACTCTCAAGCCTTTGTGAATGGGTGGTACTGTAAGTGAGCCAGAGATTGTACATGCTCTTGAGATAGCAGAATACTTGTTTAACAGCATTCCAATGTGTTTCATCAGGGGACTTGGTGAAATATGAGAGTACCTGAACTGCATATGCAATGTCAGGTTGGGTGCTGAGAGCTGCATACATAAGCTTGCCAACAGCTTCTTAGTAGGGAATCTTAGCTACACAAGCAATTTCAGCAGTTGATTTTGGGGAAAGGTCAGAGATGAGTCAGAGGGATGGATCCATAAAAATGGATAATGGCTTAGTATTGTCAAGGCTGAATAATCAAATAGATACATTAATATACAAGCATTGAGATAGTAAAATCATACCTCATATTTGATCCCTCTTGATTTCTATTCCTAGCAACCAATAGATCTCACCAAGATCTGTGATCTCCACCTCCTTAGCAATGCCTTCCTTTATCCAGTGAATAAGCTTGATCATAATTGCAACTAGTGTACAGTCATCAACATGAATGAGAATAATAATGAGCTTACTATTTGTAACCTTAAAGAAGACACTATTATCAACATCACACCACATGAATCCTAGAATGTCTATTAGGATCTCACAGAGGCATTGATACCATTGATGGCCAGACTGTTTCAATCTATATAGTGTCTTCACAAGACAACAAATATAACTGGGATGTTGTGAATCTGTAAATCTAGGAAGTTAGTACATAAAGATTACCTTGTCATCACTAAGCTTTCTATTTAGAAAGGCCCCTTTGATGTTAATCTGGTGGATCTCCATATCTCTGACCATGGCAATTGCAAGTATGGCTCAAATCAATGAGAGACAAGTAACTGGTGTGTAAGTATTAAAATAATCAATACCTAGTACTTAGAAGAACTCTTGTGCAACAAGACAGGCCTTATATCAGACTATGTTCCCAGCTGCATCCTTCTTTGCCTTAAACACCCATTTGTAACCAACAATATTGATGCCAATTGGTGCATCAATGAGTTCCCACATCTCTGCTTCTTTTAGTGTTGCTAACTCTTCTTCTATCATCTTCTTCCAGAGTTCTCAGTCTGGTCTCCTCATTGCATCCTTTAGGCTGACAGGCTCTAAGGCCTCTGTATTACCAGTCTCAGATATGAATGCCCAAACTTCCTTCCATCCCAGTTTCTCAGCTACTATAACTGCTCTTCCTTTGAGGATATTATGTATCTTCTGACTAGGAAATCAGGTATATTGGGGACATTCATTGATCAGGGGAATAGGGCTGATATCATCAGAGTCAGTTTTGACAGTAGCAGGTAACAGTTTGGTTTTGGTAGGAGTAGTGGTAGACTTGTCAGCATTATCAGATTTTGAGGTTAGTAATTTATTGCTTGGAGTCTCACTTGCATCAGATTTTGAGGTTAATGATTTGTTGCTCAGAGTCTCACTTGCTGATACATGCCTCTCCCCCTCAAGATCCATGCAACTATCACTGCTAAAATAGAAATTTCACTCAACCTTGACTGCACTGGTGTCTGGAAAGTAGATTCTTGAGCTGTTACTCTCAGGATTATATCCTACCCACTGCCCTTTCTTTGCCTGTTCACCTTATTTATCACCTGCTGGATCATGAACCCAAACTTCTGCACCCTACTCATGCAAACCTTTCAAGGTCTGATTTCACCCCATACAATATTTCAAAGAGTGTCTTCTCTTCAACCACTCTTGTACTAGTTTAATTTATCAACCATATAATATGGGCAGCAGCTTCCACCCAGAGAGCTTTCAGAAGGGAGTGGCTGTGAAGAAGTGCATGACCATGTTCAACAATGGTCCAGTTGCAATATTCTGCAATGCCATTGTACTAGGGGGTATCATGGACAGTTAACTTAGTTTCAGTGCCATGGGACTTGAGATGCTTCTGGAATTCACTTCCAGTATACTCTCCTCCTCTATCTGAATGTAAGACTTTGATCTGTATACTGATTTGGTTTTTGCACTATGTCTCAAAGCTCTTGTAAGCACTGAAAACCTCTGATTTCTTTTCCAGAAACTCAATATAGGTCCATCTGGAGTAGTTGTCAGTGAATGTGACATAGTGCAGTTGCCCTCATTTGGTAGATGTTTTTGCTGGTCTCCAGATATCTGAATGGATCTCATCCCCCATAGCTTTCACTCATTCCCCCCCTCTTTCCTTCAGGATTGGAAGTCATGTTGTCTTGGTATAGGTGTAAGACTCATAAAAGAAGTCAGTTGACAGATCACCCTCCAGCCTCAGTCCAGTGATAAGGCTATCATGGATTAGCTTCTTAGCTGCCAATGGAGAAATGTGACCATGATGATGATGATGGAGCATGTCGATGGTAAGCAAATCACCTGCAGCATTAACTTCTCCTTCTGTTTTGTGTACTAACTTGAATAACTCATTCTAGCTTCTAGGTATTTCCACAACATGAGTACCAATTGCATCTCAAATGATGCACTTGCCATTGGAGAAGGTGGTAGAGAATCCAGCCTCATCAAGACAGCCAATGGAGATAAGAGTGTAGCCAACCTTGGGTGAGTATAATACTTCTGTAAGTCATAGTTGTGAGGTATTAACTCTGTTTGGCAGATCAAGAATAATCTCTCCCTTACTGCTGGCACTGAAGGAGCCCTTATTTGCAGTATGAAGGGAATGAGAAGAGGTTGGTTTGAAACTGGTGAATATATTATGATAGGGGGTAATATGTCAAAATATACCAGAATCAAAGAGTTTGACACAGATGTTTAAGGTATGGCTCTTCTGAACATGTGTGAGCTGGTCTTCTAAGTCAGTCAATGCTGCACAGTCTCCAAGACACTCCTCTTCAATATCACTACCTTCCTCAAAGAAGTCCTCTACTATCTCACCCATTTTTATTTTGACTGAAGTGTCTGTTACCAGCCAATTATCTTCAACCTCCTCTACTTCAACTGAAAAGACAACATCACCATCATCATTAACAGCATTAGTGGCAGGTGAGTCTCTCTTCTTCTTTTTCTTTCTATCAGAGCAAACTCTTCTAATATAATCTCCTCTGCAGTCCTAGCATGGTCTCTTCTTTCTCCTTTCTTCTTTTTCTTTTTGATTTCCACTATCAATGACTAATGCATCATCACTAGGGTCATCATTGGTTTTACAACTCTTGGGCCAGGTTAATTGCATCTGATCACATTCATCACTGATCACAATAATCAACAAGTTGGGTCTGATGGTCATACCTTAAAGTTTTAGGACAGCAAGGGTCAATGAAGCAAAATTGGTGAGGGAATAAGGTAAGAACTAGATAATGGTACTTCAATAGTCATCATCATTGATAGATACTCCCATGGCATCAAGTTCAGCATGATGTGCATAAAGCTCATTTAGGAAGATGTGAATATCACCATCTTTTAGGCAACAAAATGACAGAAAGTCATGACAAAGCCTGGTCTGAGAGAATGCACTCTTGTAAGTGTATTCTATAACCACTTCTGCCCACATTTCTGTGATACTAGGCTGATAATTGACAACTATCAGGGTAGAGTTCAGGAGACACTGTGCCAAGAGCAAATGAGCAACACTCTTGTGATGATCCCATTCAAGTTGTTTACCAGGAGTGCCAAAGACAACAGTAGGGGAGTTGGTAGGTGACAATGGTGTGATAGAGGCCAGAGTTGTGGTAGCAGAGGAAATTGGGGAAGATAATACAGTAGCAGTACCAGTAGTGGAGGCCAAAGATGTAGTAGAACCAAAGGAAGTACCAGATGTAGGAGAAATGGTTGCAGAGGACATAGACAGTATGGGCCAAACTTTACTACCATTGAAGTGGCCCCACAAGCCTTTCTCTTGAATAGCTATCTAGAAGCATAACTGGAATATTGCTATATAAAGTTACAAGATACTAAGTAAGTAGGAGACATAAAAGGGGACTATCAGAGTAACATACTCAGTGACACTATTTGTGTGTAACCACTGAGGAAAAGCCACCCAATTGCTATCCTTCTATAAGTGTGAAAATACCCCCCATCAAAACTGTATAGTTACTTTCCTTTTGGGAACAATTGGCAGGGTGGTGAGGTGGACAAGCTGCATAGAATGGTTGGCATGACCTTTTGGAAATGGCAGGATGAGTAAAAGAGGAAGTGGTGAAAAGAGGGAAAAGATAAGTAAAAATAGAAATATCACACTTGTCACATCTCCTCCAACACTCTCCCAGATGTGACAAGTATCTGTCTTCATCTGCTATTCTTCATCCTACCCTTGTCTTCTCAATCTGTCAATCCCATCTCCTCAGCCTTTCTCCTTGTAGTGTTGCATGGCAATATCTTTGTAAATATGTCTATGATGTTGTCCTTACTCTCAATGTATATTGGTGTAAACTCCCCCTCCTCCACCTTCTCCTTCATGAAATGATACTTGACCAATATGTGTTTTGTCCTCTTATGACTGCAGTATATTTTAGTTAAGTCAATTGCTCCTTGGTTGTCAATGAAAATAGTGACTAGTCAGAGTTGTGGGAGTAGAATTTCATCCATAAATCCTGACAACCACATTGCCTGCTGCACTGCTCATGCTAGGGCCATGTATTCCACCTCTGTTGTCAATGTTGCTGTACTCTCTTAGCATATTGTTGCCCATGATACTGGTCCACCTCCCATGAAGAACACATGCCTCTCAGTTGATCATCTAATATCTTGGTCATTGGCATAGTCAGAGTCCACATATCTGTATGGTTGGAGTGTTGTGCCTTGTCAGTAGGTGATTCTGTAGTGGATTGTGCCCTTGATATAAGCTAACACATGCTTGAGCACATTCCAGTATAGTTTCCTGGGGTTTGATAAGAATCAGGAGAGAAGGTTGACGGTGAAGAAGAGGTCTGGCTGAGTCCTGATCTGGAGCCACATAATTGAGCCAAGTGCCTCACAGTACAGGATCCTCCTCATTTTCTCTATTTCCTTCTCTGATGCTGGACAGTCTTCTTTTGATAGAACAATGCCAACTGGCAGTGGCATTGATTTTGATGCTGTATCATTCATTCCAAACCTTTTAAGCACCCTCTCAGCATATACCTTCTGTGACAATCTCACCCCATTCTTCATCTTTTTTTTTTTTTTTTTTTT